>QRFJ01000005.1:4439292-4586792 GCA_006176705.1 Cocos nucifera | reverse complement strand
TAGCGACGGCTATGTTAACTATTAGTGATGGTGAGAGCTATCGCTAAAATTATTTAAAATTTTTAAATAATTTTATAATATTTAAAAATATAAAATATGTATTAGTAATGATGATTTTGAATATTAGCGACTAAGAAATTACCATCGCTAATAATTTTTTTTTAAAAATAGCTTGGAGAGAAAGATTATTTTAAAATTTTATTGATGATAGAATTAGAGATGGACGGTTAGCCGTCGCTAATAAAATTGAAATTAGTGATGGAATTAGTGACGGGATGTTTGTCGTTACTAATAATCCAGACCATGGCCCAATCCAATTCGAACCCGATTTGAATCTGATTTGAATCCAATTCAAAATTCTATCAAATCTAATTAAATTAGACTTTGAATCCAAATTCTACTTAGATTATAAAATTTAATTAACTTTAAATTAGATCAAGATTAATTAAATATGATTTAAATTAATTAGGAAAAATTGGTTTTCAATTTAGATTCAAATCGAATCTAATTCGAAATCCAGTCAATCCTAATTTAATTAGATTTTTAATTCAAGTCCTACTTGGATAGTAAAACCTAATTACCTTCAAATTAAGTCAAGTTTAATTAAATTTAATCTAATTTAAATTAATTAGAAGAACATGATTTTCAATTTGAGTTTGATTCAAATTGAATTTGAACCAGATTTGAATCCAATTCAAAATCCTATCAAACTTAATTCAATTAGGCTTCGTATCCAAATTCTACATAGATTATCAAACCCAATTGATCTTAAATTAAGTCAAAATTAATCAAATTAAAGTTAATTTAAATTAATTAAAAAAAATAATTTTTAACTTAGGTTTAATTCAAATCCAATTTGAATCCAATTAGAAAATCTATCAATCCTAATAAAATTAGACTTTAAAATCCAAGCCTTACATGGATAGTAAAACCCAATTATCTTCATATAATTCAAGCATAATTAAATTTAATCTAATTATAATCAATTAGAAGAAAATAATTTTTAATTTAGGTTTGATCCAAATGCCATTGGAACTCGATTCGAATCTAATTCAAAATATCCTATCTAACCTAATTCAATTAAACTTTGAATCTAAGTCCTAATTAGATTGTAAATTCCAATTACATTTAAATTAAGTCAAGTCTCATTAAATTTAATATAATTTAAATTAATTATTAAAAAATAATTTTTAATTTAGGTTCGATTCGAATCCAATTCAAATCCGATTCGAATTCAATTCGAAATCGTGTCAAACCTAATTCAATTAGACTTTGAATCCAAAATTTACTCAAAATATTAAAATTCAATTAGCATCAAATTAAGTCAAGTCTAATTAAATTAAATTTAATTTAAATCAATTAGTACTTGATTCATAAATTAATTAAGTCCAAAAATTTAATAAAAATTATTGGATTCTGGTACCTCTTTGATACCAATTATTGGAGAAAAGAAGAATAAAGTAGATGGCCGGCACCAAAGGCTTAAAGTTGGAACCAGAGAGAGAAGAGTAGAGAGTTTTAGAAAGAAAAGTTGTATTGTATTTCACTCTATTATAAAGATATAATACCTGAATTTATATATCCTAGGATTTTTGCTATACCATATGAATCCTAATAAACTCAAACCCCAGCTGAAAAACTCTCCTAAGCTAACCCAATATATGAAAGCACTCACCGAGCCCATGTACATATGTCTCACATGCTCTCATCCCCTAGATCTGAACCCAATCCATACATGAGTTAGCCCTTTTAAGACCTTATTGGTCCAGGCCTTAAGACCCTAGGATAAAAGCCTATCCTAGATCCAAACAGAAAACTCCATTCAGTTATGTTCGCCACCTCAAGCCAGCTCTATCAGGAGTTGAGTTGGCCTAGCTGCATCTCGTCCAAACCCTATCTTCTATCTACCTAAGATAACTGGCTCGAGTACGCCCCGAGCCAGCTCGATCTCAGCCCAAGCCGGCTCAACTGCGTATCAAAGCCGGCCCGCCTATGTGTCAGTCTTTTATCTTGGCTGATTCTTCTCCTTGGCTTTGGTTCTTTGCTCCACCTTGTATTTTAGATCTCCAGAGTACCTACCAAGCCCCTCAAGATCCTCACACCTGAGCCTCAAGTCCGTGCAGGGCTACACGCTACCTTCACCTAGAACAACTTCTATCCTAGCTTTAGGATTCACACCCATCCTACTCTTTCGAAGCCAACATTCTGGCTCCTCCTATGGCCACCCAAAGCTTGGGAGCACCACATCAAATCTTATAATTTTCATCTTGGTGTGTCCAAGCCTTAGCATACCTGATAATGTTCTCCTACATGAACCCACTATCAATGCACGTCCTGATAGCTACTTGTGCATACCTTACCACCGCCATTCTTCTTCAGCTACTAAGCTCCCTTTGAGACCTTTAGGATGACCACCTCCACTACTAAAGATCTTGACTTACTTCTATACACCACTCTTGAAATTGTAAGCACCCTTCTGCTTGGCAGCGGCATCAACTGTCCTAGACTTTCTAGAAAATTTGCAGCAATCCTATGTCGGGACCTGCTACAAATCCTAACACGATCTCCTCAGAACTTCACCTATCTTTCTGCATGTGCTGCTCCACCTGAAACTGTACATCTGATAGGAACGCGATGTTATCATTAAGACACCATATTTATCAGTTTAATTTAATTTTTTAAAATAATTAAAAATACGTAGATAGCAGTGAGTCGAATCAAATCTATAGGATAGGTAGTGTTTCTAGATTTGAAATCTTTAATTTTTGAAAAGAAAATGAAAAAAGTTTTGAAATTAAAAGTGAAGTCGGAAAGCAAAAATTAAAGAGTGCAAAAATTTAAACTTGGTACTAAGATCTACTAGTTAGATCTTAGCATCTACTTACAATAAAATAAAGAGAAATAATTAAAGTATAAAAATTAAATTATAATAAAAATAAAGTGCTAAAATCAAAGTATAAAAAATAAAATTTATATTAATTAAAATTTTAAAATTTAAATACATAGAATTTAAAATAAAATAAAATAAAATAAAATAAAATAGTATGATCTCTAATCTTAGATCGATATTGGTGGAAAGATCGTGTAGAAGTCCAGCTTTTTCTTTCGACATCAATTGCCTCGAAGTAGCCATTAACCTAGAGCTTGGCTTCACCCTATTCCAAAGCTTCATCTTGATCGGAGATATCGATTTCTAGAGGTCTGGGGTCCTTTTTATAGAGCTAGGAGGGCTGGAGAGTTTTCTTCTAGGCAATGTGAGACTAAGAAGCTCTTTGATCATCAAAATATGAAGAAATTTGAGTAAAAATTGAATTAAAAGGAGTCATAATTGAATTCTGCTACTCTAGATGAAATCTGATCATTCAATATGAATCCAACGAACCAAAAATCATTAAAATCGAATGTGTATCGGCCCAGATCAAGTTGGATTAAATTCTGACCGTCCGATTGAGTTAATCAGGAGAGAATCTAGCTGTCGGATTGAGTTCTAGATGTTTTAATGAAGTCGAGAGCTTCCTGAACCATTGGATCTTCATCAGGTGGTTTTTTGGCTGTTGGATCACACCAGATCGCTGAGCACTATTCAAATCAAAGAAGGATTTATCGTGGGCCGTTGGATTTCCATTGGATCGAACATAGGTCGTTGGATCATGCAATTACTGTAGCTATGGACCGCGTGGACTAGCTGCACCATATACCACAATGAATCAGCATCTCCTATCATCGACTGAAAAGTCCAAAATGCCCTGTGAGCCATGATAGATTTTTTGTGAACCCTTTAAGGGTCTAGGTCCACCACATGTCGCTTCGTGATTCATCAATTTCTACTGAGCTAACGGTCCACGTCTGGATCGTAGACCGACTGACGACTTCTATGACTGAGTCGACTTAGCTTGGTGCATTTGGATGCGTCGGCTTCATCGGCTTGGTGGCTTGGCTTGTGAAGCCGGCTGAGCCATGTTTCTTTTTTTATTTTTTTTTATCTTTAGAAATTCATATCTTCTCCATTTTATCTCCGTTCTACTTTAAACTTATTTCATTATGATCGAAAATATGAGCTCTTTTTATTGATTATAAAATTTTATTTTTTAATTTTTATTATTTTTTAATTATTTTTTAATTAATAAAAATATAAATTTTTTTAAAATATATATAAATTGATCATTAATTTTTAAAAATTAATATAAATTAATTGATAAATTAATACTTTTATTGGTGAATTTATGGTACTTATCACACCTTCCAACTTAAGCTTTGCTCATCCTCGAGTAAAAAAAAATTTAATTTTAAATTTTTTTTAACTTTAGAGTTTCGAATTTTACCTAAGCAGTTTTCAAAATGGCCATTGATATTCAGTAGAGCTTAAATGAGATATATCATTGGGGTATTAATACTTATCAATAGAAAAATTAAGTAAAGAACATTAAATTTTTCTAATTTTTTTCTAAATTATCCCATCTTTATCTCTAATTTATCTAAACTTTCATATAGACAAGTGTATTGCTACTTTCGCCCTTCATTGATTCATTTTTATTTTCACATTATTCATTTTTTGATGCGAATATCATTGCTTACTTAGGCAACAGGACCCGATTACTCGATGAAAAACTAATATTTTTTTTAAATTTTTTTTTAATGTTGTACCATTATTGAGTGTCTTAATCCCTTAAGCTTTCTATTTGATCCATGTAACGAGTCTTGGGCCAATGACTCCCAAACCAGTTGGCTTTAGGGCACTAGGTATAGAATATCCTTCGGGCTTACTAGCTTGAATCAAACAAACTATGAGTTAAGACAAGCTTTACAATGAGCTTCTTTGTCCTTTCCACCTTTTGACGTGAAACTCAATGCTTGCTTAGGCAAAGAGATCCGATTACTTAGTAAGAAGTACTTAAAAACTATTTTATTAATTTTTTTATATGAAGAAATATATAGTTATCCTACATAAATCCATAAAAAGTAGACTTTTCTTTGATGCTAGTAGAAAAAAATTAGAAATACTCAAGAAAAAACTTTTTATGTTCTAGACTTAACTCTTTATTGAGTTTTCTTAATACTTGATTCCTCAATATCTCATAGATTCTCTGATCTGTGCATCATTTTTTTTAAAAAAAATACTTAGTTTAATTTGATTCTTAAGCATAATCAGATGTCTAAATACTAAATACTATTTTTTTTAAGAACTTAAAATATTTAAAATTTTTAATTTTCTCTCCTCCCAACTTAATCGACATTATCCTCAATAGAAAAAAAAAAATAAAGGGTGTAATAAAGAACATGAAAGAATACTCCTGACTATATTTTTGGTCCAACACATGCCTTTGAAAATTTAAGCTCTTCCTCCAACTTATTCAAATTATCCTAAAAAAATTAACTGAAAAGATAAATTAGACTAAAGAAAACTAAATATTGGATTGCCTCCCAACAAGCACTAAGTTTACCGTCTTTAGTCAGATACAATGTAGCTTACTATCCTATGTCGAATATTGGATTGACAAATTTTAATGATTTTGGATTGCCAATCTCAGAAAGTTGATTTATAATTCCATTATTGATATATTCATTGTTAATTAGGGGAACATAATTTGTGACCCCATTCTCAGACTCATGTTTATTAAGAATTTTTTCTATTTATTTTTCTAAAATACTCATGAATGGAGTTTTAGGAGTTAAGTTTGATTCAATGAATGCTGGAAGGATGTCTAAAGATGATTTTAATTTCAAAGATAAATTAATATGATCTTGTTTAAATAACTCTATTGACTCTTCATTACATGCCTCTTGATTTTTGTAAAAAGAATCAGCTTCTAGGGTTGAAAGAAATAGGACATTAGGTTTATAAGTCTCAGGTAAATCATCTATTCTTTTTTTTTCTATGTCTATCTCATTTAAACTAGAACTAGCATCAGTACAAATTCTTGGCTTAGATTCTTCTATGTGGTTAGTCTCAGTACTAACCTGTTCCTCTAAATTTTTATTTTGGCTAGCATCAGTACTAGCCTCTTTCACCTGATCTTGGTATGGGTTCATAAGAATCCTATAGCTTTTAAGTTCAAAAATTACTTTGGCATTCTCAAATTGAAGATTCTTAAGTGAGACATTAGATTGATAATTTGGTCTAGGTGGTTGGTGGACATTAGGTGGGTTGTTTGAAATTAGAAAGCTCGATAGTTGATCTAGTTCTCTTCTCATGTTAGACTCAACTAATTATCCTATTTGAGCTTCTAGCTTGACGATAGATTCTTGTTGAGTCAGAATCAATTATTGAAGTTGGTTAAATCCATCGTCAGCTATATTGGTCTGTTGAGGAGGTGAGTATGATAGCTGGTTGTTATATGATGGTTGGGTAAACTGACTAGGCTAACCATTATTATAGGCATAGTTTTGATATTGGATCCTATTTTAATAGTTTTGGATTGATGGAATTTGGGTCTGAGCCTGAGTCTGTTGTGATTTTTAAGAAAAATTAGGATGATTTCTCCAACCAAAGTTTTATGAATTTGAAAATGGATCATTAACCAGCTTGGAGTAGCCTTTAGCAGCTTGAACTTGTTCTTGGATAAAAGGTGAAAACTGTGCAGTCATAGAACATTCACTCTCATGATGGGTTAGGCTAGCACAGATTGAACAAATCTTCTGATAATTAAAAGATAATGTGAATTATGCAGGAGATTGTTGACTTAGGGTTAGGATTTGATCTAATTTTTTAGCAAGAAAGTCCACTTTATTTATCAAATTTGAATCAATCTTAGGACCAGATTCTAAATGTTTAAATTCATGGATCCCTGCTCAGGTTTGGTAAAAAGAAAACGAAGCATGGTTAATTGAGTTTTCACTCAGAATTTCAAATAAGGTATAGGCTTTATCCTCACTCTTGTTCATCAATGCACCTCCACATGATGCATCTACTATCTGTCTGTATTGGTCTCCTAAACCCTCATAGAAAGCTTGAACTATTTGCCACTTAAATAGACCATGGTGTGGGCATTTTCTAAGAAGTTCCTTAAGTCTCTCCCATGACTCATGAATTTGTTCCCCTGGAAGCTGAGCAAATCCAGTGATAGCTCACCTCATAGTATTGGTTCGGCCTATGGGATAAATTTTTTTAAGAAATTCACTTTGCAAGTTAGCCCAAGTATTAATTAGTATCCCAATTATGCCAAGCCAGTACTTGGCTTTGTCTTTTAATGATAAGAAAAATAAAATTAGTCTAAGGGCATCATTAGTTAAATTTTGAATTCTCACCGTAGAGCAAATTTTTAAGAATTCATCCAGATGTTTATAAGGGTCTTCATTGGTATTCCCATAGAAAGATGGGAGCATCTGGATTATGGTTGGCTTGATCTCATAGTGAGTAGCATGAATTTTAGATAATTAGATACAAGTCGATGGGTTATAGGTGGAAGGAATAAAGTATTTCTTCATCTACTTAGATGGTTCTCTAAAAGTTTCAGCCATTTGGTTATCGGGTTTAATACAATTCAGCCTTTTAATTTTATGGTTGGGTTCAACTAGATCAGGTAAATGATTTTCTACCATGCATGCACTAGTGCAACCCTAACATGTGGTTCAAAAAAAAAATTTAAAATATTTTTTTATATATTTTTTTATTATTTTATTATATTAAAAATTAATTATTTTATTTATTTTATTTATTAATTTTAATTTAATTATTATTTTTAATTTTTTTAGTTAGTTTAATTTAATTTTTATTTTATTTTATTTTATTTTATTTTTAGAGGAGAAAAGAGAAGAAAGAATGTTCTAAAGAAGAGGTTCTAAAGAGTCCTAGAACTAAGAAGAGAGAGAAGAATTAGATTTAATTGATGTTGGTTAGCAATCAAGTTGATCAATCAATTCTGATATAGTTATCCTAAATCTAGACAGCTCCTAACTGTCAAGGTCATCTTCAAGCCCTCCAAGTATAGGATCAACCAATTAACTGACTAGGTAAGTGTAAGATTGGTGGGAGTCCCTCCGTTGCTTGCCTTAAACATCAATTATGCTTGGTCAGGTAAGCGAATGGAACCAATTAGAAACCATCTTCCTTCGGGCCCGGTCGTCCCTCAACTACTTTTCTAGACATCAGTCAAATTGACTAACCCTAACCTGGTTTAACTCTTAGGGTTTCTTATCCTATTGAGCTCGAGTTCCTAGGGCTGATGTCTAATTGATTTTAAAATTAAAGGCTTAGGTCAATGCAGGATGCTGGTTAGTTATTTATGGGCCAAGGAAGGGTGATCAAATCTCTACTTTATCTTGTTTAATTGGGTGTTGCCCTTAATTTGATTTAATATGATATGCAAAAAAAAAAATTCAATCAAATGGTTCTATGCAATTTAAACTAAATGTATGCAACTAATTGAATTCTGAAAGGCTTACCTTGCCTCCAGCAATTACCAAAAAAAATAAAACTAATATGATGCATGCTCTAAATAATTAGAATTTCTAATCTTATCATGAGACTTTTAATTAGATTTAAATAAATATTTTTTTAAATTAATTTAAAAATAAAATAAATAAATAAATAAATAAAAAGAAAAGAGGACTAGAGTTAGGATTGATCTCACCAAGATTAGATGCTTTCTTCCTTTTCCCTTTTTTTTTCTTTTCTCTTTTTTTTGCAAAATAAATAAATAAAAAATTAGTAAGCAATATTTAAAAAAATATTTATAATTAATTTATAAAAAAATCAAAGAAATCAAAGAAAAAATAGCATCTATTCCTTTTTCAACAATGGCGCCAAAAACTTGATCGGAATGCAATGTTGTCGTTAAGACACCATGTTTATCAGTTTAATTCGACTTCTTAAAATAATTAAAAATATGTAGATAGCAGTGAGTCAGATCGAATCCATAGAAAAGATAATATTTTTAGATTTAAAATTTTTTATTTTTAAAAAAAAAGAAAAAAATTTTAAAATTCAAAGTGAAGTCGGAAAACGAAAATTAAAGGATGCAGAAATTTAAACTTGGTACAAAGATCTACTAGTTAGATCTTAGCATCTACTTATAATAAAATAAAGAGCAATAATTAAAATATAGAAATTAAATTATAATAAAAATAAAGAGCTAAAATTAAAGTATAAAAAATAAAATTTATATTAATTAAAATTTTAGAATTTAAATATATAAAATTTAAAAGAAATAAAATAAAATAAAATAGCTTGATCTCTGATCTTGGATCGACATTGGTGGAAAGATGGTGTAGAAATTCAGCTTTTTCTTTCGACATCAATTGCCTCGAAGCAGCCATTAACCCAGAGCCTGGCTTCACCCTGTATCAAAGCTTTACCTTGATCAGAGATGTCGATTTCTAGAGGCTTAAGGTCCTTTTTATAGAGCTAGGAGGGCTGGAGAGTTTTCTTCTGAGAAATGCAGGACTAAGGAGCTCTTTGATCATCAAAATATGGAGAAATTCAAGTGAAAATTGGATTAAAAGGAGTCCTGATTGAATTTTGCTGCTCTGGATGAAATTTGGTCGTTCAATAGGAATCTAACGGACCATAAATCATCAAAATTGGATGCGTATCGGCCCAGATCAGGTCGGATTAAATTCTGGCCATTCGATTGAGTTAATCAGGAGAGAATTTGGCTGTCGGATCAAGTTTTGGATGTTTTAATCAAGTAGAGAGCTTCCTGGACTGTTGGATCTTCACTGGCTGGTTTTCTGGCCATTGGATCGCGCTAGATCGCTGAGCACTGTTCGAATCAAAGAAGGATTTATCGTGGGCCGTCGGATTTCCACTAGATCGAACATAGGCCGTTGGATCGCACAATTACTATAGCTATGGACTACGTGAACCAGCTGCACTGTACACTACAATGAATCAGCGTCTCCTATCATCGAGTGAAAGTCTAAAATGCCCTATGAGCCAAGATAGATTTTCTGTGAGGTCTAGGTCCACCACGTATCGCTCCATGATTCGCCGATTTCTGCTGAGCTGGCGGTCCACGCTTGGATCGTGGACTAGCTGATGGCTTCCATGGCTGAGTCGGCTTGGCTTGCTATATTTGGATGCACTAGCTTCATCAGCTTGGCTCGACTTGGTGGCTTGGCTTACGAAGCCAGCTGAACCATTTTTTATTTATTTATTTATTTATTATCTTTAAAAATTCATATCTTCTCTGTTTTAGCTCCATTTTGCTTCAAACTTATTTCATTATGATAAAAAAATGATCTCTTTTCATTGATTATAAAATTTTATTTTTTAATTTTTATTATTTTTTAATTAATTTTTTAATTTATAAAAATATGAATTTCTCAAAAATATATATAAATTAATCATTAATTCTTAAAAATTAATATGAATTAATTGATAAATTAATACTTTTATTGGTGAATTTATGATACTTATCAGCATCTTCAATGTTGGTGCTAGGATATTGGTCCTCTTGCACTCCTCTGCTCTAAATTCGTGTCAAAACTTTCTCCACTTGTGAAGTCACCTTTGCCCGATGCTCCACCTGAAACCAAAGTTTTTTTGATGCCATAGAAGTTGACTCTATAATCGAGTCTCCCGAGGATAACCACTCAATGCTGCACTGCTGAGCCCGCTGCTACGTCTTAGACACCGTTGCTGTCCCTTCGGATCCTCCGCACTCCGCAAACCTATCCAAAATCATCTCAAATACACCATACCCTACAGGCTCCTCTGACACCACCAAGAGCTCATCCGACTCTTCACTTGCAGCGACTGAACTGATGGAATCTGAGTTTTCTCCTCCCTTGCACTTCTTCCAAAGCGGACATTCTCGCTTAAAGTGCCCTACTTCATCACACTTGAAGCATCTCTTGGACCCCTTGCTGCCCCTTCGTTGACCCTTATTCTTCTTTTTCCTGGGACTCTTTGAAACCATGAGATCCTCTTGGAAGATCTTTCTCTTCATCATCCATTCCAACTGCTTATTGGATCTTAGCACTGATACGCTCTCCTTGTACACCAGCATCTCCTTACCATACAGTAGTGTTGTTACCAACGGATCGAAGCTCACGGATAATGAACATAGCAGTAATAAACTTTTATCCTCCTCTTCAAGATCCATCCTAATGTTGAGCAAATCCATGCAAATCCGATCTAACCACTGAATATGCCCCGCAACATCCTCGCCCTCTTGCATCCGAAGGCTATACAGTTGCTTCTTCGGCATCAATTTGTTACACATATTCTTTTCCATGTATAACTGATGTAATCTTAACCACAAATCCTTGGATGTCTTCTCCTCCAATACGCCATACAACACCTCATCTACTAGATAAGCCCTAATCATGGTAGATATCCTTTTCTCTAATGGCATCCACTCCTTATCTATCATCTTCTCTGGCTTATCTTTCAAGATCGAATCCAGTCTCATCTAAACTAGTAGATCCTCCACCCCAATCTTCTACATCATGAAATTTTTTTTTCCATCAAACTTCTCAAATCTTACCTTCAACCTACTGCTCTCCATGATCGTATGAATCAAAAATAGCAAACAGATGGATCTGAAAAAAATATCTTGACTAGGGATGGTGGACAACAGCCCTATGATCTCTTTCTTCCTCATGAAGTCTGGAGAAAGTTTTTAGATCTGAATCTCGCTGTTGATCTCTGTTGAAATCTGATCTTCTTCCTCCTCCATGCTCAACCAGGCTCTGTACCTCTCTGATATCAATTATTGAAGAAAAGAAGAACAAAGTAGATAACCAGCACCTAGGGCTTAAAGTTGGAACTAGAAAGAGAAGAGTAGAGAGTTTTAGGAAGAAAAGCTCAATTATATTTCACACTATTGTAAAGATACAATACCTAAATTTATATATCCTAGGATTTCTGCTACACCATATGAATCCTAATAAATCCAAATTTCAGCTGAAAAACTTTTCTAGGCTAATCCAATATATGAAAGCACTCATCGAGCCCATATACATATGTCTCACATGCTCTCATCCCCTGGATCTGAACCCTGGATCTGAACCCGATCTTATTGGTCCAGACATTAAGATCCTTGGATAAAAGCCTATCCTAGACCCAAATAGAAAACTCCGTCCAGTTCTATTTGCCACCATCAAGCCGGCTCTATCAAGAGTCGAGCTGGCCTGGCTGCATCTCATTCGAAATCTGTCTTCTGTCTGCCTAAAATAGCCAGCTCGACTGCATATCCGAGCCAGCCTGCCTGTGTGTTAGCCCCTTGTCTTGGTTGATTCTTCTCCTTGGCTTTGGTCTCTTGTTCTACCTTGTGTCCCAAGTCTCCGGAGCACCTACCAAGCTCCTCAAGGTCCTCACACCTGAACTTCGAGTTCGTACAGGGCTACATGCCGTCTTCACCTAAGATAATTTTTATTCTAGTCCTAGGACTCACACCCGTCCTAGTCTCTCGGAGCCAACATCCTGGCTCCTCCTATGGCCTCCTAAGGCTTGGGAGCACCACATCAAATCCTATAAAATCAAACATTGATTTTTAACTATCCAAAAAATGACTTAGGAGGATAAAAAAATTAATGAAAAAAAATATTAGCGATCGCTTTAGCGATGGCATGAGAACCATTGCTAATAATATAAAAATATTATTTTTAATATTTAATTATTAGCTATGGAAAGACTATTATCGATGGAATCTACTGTCGCTAATAATTTTTTTTATATTATCGACGGTAAATGGTTATTAGCGATGGAATCTACTATCGCTAATAATCTTTCCATCTCGTTTTTCATCGCTAATAATCTTCTCGCCTCATTTTTACCCACCTTGCCATGCACCCTCATTTTCTCCCACCCTATTGTCCATCGCGTCCTCATTTTCCCATCACCCCCCACCCTCCATCATTTTTATCCCCTACTACCACCGCCCTCTTCCCCACCCTTCGATCCCCCCACCACCCCCTCTTTCCCATGGTCAGTGGACTCCCCCTGACTGCACCTAGCCTACCTTCCCAAGCCTCTAGCAGCCTTCCGCCTGCTCAAGCTTCTGGTGGTCTCGATCCCTCCGACTGCATCCAGCCTGCCTCCCCGAGCCATCTCCCCCCAGCCCTATCCCCCCCCGATCGCCTCCTGCCTCCTTCCTAGAACACCCGGCCACCTCCTGCCTTCTCAAAACTCCGGCCATTCGGTTCCCCCGCCATCCTCCTCTTTCCCACCATTCTGTTCCCCACCACCCCTCTCTCCCCCGACCGGCTCCTGCCTCCTTCTCCGAATCCCTGGCGCCTTCTGCCTCTCCAAACCTCCTACCGTTCAGTTCTTCCACCATCCTCCTCTCCCCACCACCCTCTCTCTCCCCTCGACCGCCTGCCTCAAGCACCTCCTGCCTCTCCGAATTCTTGGCCGCCTCCTACCTCCTCGAACCTCCCACCATTCGGTTCTCTTGCCACCCTCCTCCTCCACCATTCAGTTCCCCACCACCCCCTCTCTCCCCCCAGCTGTCTCCCATCGGTCGCCCCCTGCCTCCTTCCCTAAACCCCCGACCGCCTCTTGCCTTTCTAAACCCCTGACCCTTCAATTTATCCATCACCCCCTCTCTTTCCCTGCCGCCTCCTGCCTTCTTCCCTGAAACCCCGACCATTTGGTTCACTCGCTACCCCCTCTCTCCCTCGACGGTCTCCCTCTAGCTGCACCCAACCCACCTCCCTGAACCCCCGACCGCCTCTCACCTTTTTGAGCCTCCAAGCTCAAGCTTCCGATCTCCTCAAGCTCCTATTAATGGCTGCATCCCTAAGCCTCAGTCCTTACTAATCTATGCTTTCTCGTGCCTCAATTTCTGCATGCCAGCTCATGCTTCGATCTTATATGGTAGCCTTCTTCTATTATGAGTATTAGCGACGGTATTAGCAATAGCTAATCTCATCAATAATTATTTTTTTTATTTAAATTATATTAATTAAATATAATTAGACATTAAAAATTATTTCAAATATGTATTAATTTGTATAAGATTTGGATCCTGATAATGAGAGCACTCGAACTGAGAGAAGGTTCAGACTGTAAACACGAGGCCGAGACATGCCTTGCACACTTCGATCTCAGTATGCAGCACACTTGAATCGAGAAAAAGTTTGGGCAGCATTGCAAATATTGATCCAAGATGTGCCATGCATGTTCTAGTCTCAGCATCCACTCCCTCTCGAATCGAGGTAAGATTCGGATAGCAAATACGAGGCCAAGATGTGCTCTGCACTCTTCGATCTTGGCATGCAATGTGCTCGAATGGAGGAAAGGTTCGGGCTGCAAATACTAGGCCGAGACATACCCTGTGTGCTTCGATCTCGACATGCAGTGCACTCGAACCAAGGAAAGGTTCAAGCAGCATTGCAAACACTGATTCGAGATGTATCCTGCATACTTCAATCTTGGCATCCACCCTCTCTTGAATCGAGGGAAGGTTTGGATTGCAAATATGAGGCCGAGATGTGCCCTACGCACTTCAGTCTCGACATGCAATGCCCTTGAACTGAGGAAAGGTTCGAACAGTATTGCAAACACCGCCTGAGACTTGCCTTGCATGTTTCGATCTCGGCATGTAGAGCACTTAAATCGAGGGAGGTTTGAGCTACAAATACGAGGTTGAGATGTGCCATGCGCGCTTCGGTCTTGACATATAGCGCTCTCAAACTGAGAGAAGGTTTGGACAGCATTGCAAACACCGACCCAACACGTACCCTGCATGCTTCGATCTTGACATGTAGTGTGCTCGAATTGAGGGAAGGTTCAAGCTGCATTGCAAACACAAGCTTGAGACATGCCCTACATGCTTCAGTCTCGATATGCAGAGTGCTCAAACCGAGGAAAGATTCGGGCTGAATTACAAATATCGGCCTGAGATGTGGATTTATGCTAAATTACAAGTATTGGTACTTGTATAGGGATCGATTCATAGTAGATAATTATAAGGGCTTTGGAGACTCTACTTATCCAAGACCTTGCTGATGTGCAAGAGCTTAACAATGATAGGCTCGAGCATATAATTAGCACATTTGATAGATTTGATCTAGTTATTGATGGATGTCCATGTAGTAATCTTTTAGATAGCAACCACCGTAGTCATGATGGATAGGATTACTATGGTTATAGTCATGCTTCCCCTCTATAGGGTTGCTATCCCCTAAAGGCTAAGCAAGGCTATAACTATAGCAACCCCTATAGTCTATCACGACTATGGCGGTTGCTATTTGAAAAGTTATTATACGGGCTTCCACCAATAACTAGATCAAATTCACCAAATATGCTAATCATATGCTCGAGCCTGTCATCATTAAGCTCTTGCACATCAGTAAATGTATTGGATAAGTAGAGCTTCCCATCCATGCATATTATCTCCTACGTCTTTCTATGTAGATACCAACGCTTGTAGTTTGGACTTGGAGCTTGCCACATGACTAGATTGTGCGAGCATATGAATTTTATTTTTAAGTTATTATTTTATTTTTTAATAAAATTTATATTTCTAATTTGTAGCTCGAGGAGGCAGTCGAGGGCTCGAAGATAGAGGCTATGATGACTGCCTATGCGAGATGCACCTAAATAAAGGTGATGCATTCTGTTCTTGTTGTTGTATGGTCAAGCTTGGATGGTCTGTTATATTACAGATAACCGCTTGCAGTCATCTCACCATACTTTAGTGCAGAAAAACTTGCAATGCATGGTAAGCTTGGATGGTCTGTTATATCATAGACAACTGCTTGCAGCCACCTCATGGTTAAAGGTGCAGAGGAACGCGCAATGCCTAATTTTTCAAGTGAGTGATAGATCCGAGCCTTCTTTACATTTTCATGTATTAAGATTATCATATACTACTAGATGAGAATCAGACAATGCTTAAATCAGAGGATCAGCAGACCAACACATTATCATGCATTATTAGACGAGAAATATTGGACTACTGATACATTGCAGATGCTAACTAACAATCTTTAATACATGTGAGTTAAATTTTGATTGTCTTATTATATTTTGATAGATATATATTTTGTTTGAACTAATTTTTAGGTCATCTACTTGCTTTGATTTTTATTTTTATTTTCAGATATGATACATCACGTCTTCTTGAGCTCAGAGCCATTCCAGGCAAAGACAGAGCGATCATGCAGCCAGCTTACATGGTTTCGCACATCTCATATCAGATGATAGAAGGTCGCTAGTGGCCCTATAGTCATATATAGTAGCGATCGACTCACAGACATAGAGTTGTGGTCGAGGACCTGCCCAGCTCGTAGCATGTTCGACTCGATCGGAGGATAGACAGCTCATCCACATTCAGAGCCGCTCGTAAGTACTACAACTTTAATTAAAATATTTCTAATTTAGCAATTCTAGAGTTAATATTTATTATTCAAAATTAATTTGCAGCATGTTTAGAGAGTCTGAAGTATCTCGTGTGGTTACTGGCATCATTCGATGCTTGATGTCGAGGCCGATGAATGAATTTTCTAGCTGGCCGTCTGGAGCACGTGATGTAGTCTTGGAGATATCTTTGGTAAGTCAAAACTAATTTAATTTATAAATTTTTGATATGTTAGTATTTTAATTATATATAAATATATGCTTGCTCCTATCTTGCAAGACTACTACTGATTTGAGACTCCCCAGGACGAGGAGGTTGGCCGTCAGATCTTCAAGGAAATGGCCACATGAAGGCTCCAAAATGGCCTCTATAGCCTTAGATAGTCCGTCATCCAATACTCCAGTTTTCAATCACCATCGAACTAGAGATCCTTCATGGATCACTGGATGTGGGTGGACATATGGTAGGCTCTTTATGACTAGTGGAGCAGTGAGGAGTACTCTGGTAGGCACCAAAGGATCCGACAGAGTCGAGCCATCCAGTAGGATCCGATCAAACATATGGATGGCTCGATCGACATACATATTGTAGCCGACAGACTGATAAAAAATCAATATCAAAGCACTTCATTAGAGTTATAAAAAATCTTATATGTATGTTTTAATTAATTTAATTTTATTATTTACTTATTGTAGGTATGACAGCTAGATCATCCATCAGACCAACTGCAGTTGTGGCGGACCACACACCAATCTAGGAGGACCAATGACTACTTAGATTCTACATCACGATGAATCGCGATAAAAATTTCAAACTTTATTTACTAACTAAGTTATTATAGGATCTAATTTTTATATTACAACTAATATATTTCTTAACTGTGTAGATGCATTATGCAATGTATATTGCTGAGAGGTATGGTGATGACCCATCTTCTCAACCCCCCTTGACCTTGAGGGATGGCTCAGCGCCACTGGGGGTGAGTAGGAGTCGGGTCATAGGATTCGACCATGGCTTTGATCCTCCACCAGCTTGATATCCTTCGATATCCTCATAGGCCTCAACATCCCAGACCTAGAGCGATGCGCATGTGGAGGAGGTCGTGCCGATGCTTCTAAGCCAGCGATCTCAAAGCCCCCTGGATGCTATCCATGACATGGTCGTAGAGCTTTTTTAGGACCTACGGCTACACGACCAACTGGGCTCATTATCCCAGCTATCACATCAGATAATTATATTATTAAATTATTTTAATTATTTTAAGTTTTAATTTTTAGAAGCTTTGTATATTTAGGTTTGAGTCTGAAAAGAGAATCTAGGGGCTAAAAATTTAATATAATTATTCAATCAATGGACTGAAGGTGTCTATAGCTCCGTATCATCGAATGAAATATATAAAAATAATTTATTCGAGAATTGAAAGAGTGTATCGAAAGATACATCTCTGTATCGAAACTTACTAATAATATTTTATTTTTTTATTATAGGATGCTGGGACATCCGGTTCTCATCCACTAGCTACTAGAGAGGTGCAGGAGGAGGAGGTGGGCAACGATGAGAATCAAACTTGATTTTTTTTGAATGTATTATATATTTTTGATATATTATTTTTTTATATTAATTATAAAAAAATTATATAATTTATAATTTTAATAAAATATAATTAGTTTTTTTATTTTTGATTATCAGATTATTTTTAAATTTTAATTATAATAAATATTATAAATTTAAGATAGATTTTAAAAATTATTATTATTATTTTTTTAAAAAAAATAAACTAACTATTAGCGATGGTATTAGACATAAAATATGCCATCTCTAATAACTATTAGCGATGGCTTTAAAGATGAAGATCTCATCGCTAATAATTTTTTAAATAAATTTTTTATTTGATTTAAAAATATAAAAATTCAGCAACCATATTAGCGATGGTGTTTTTGGTTGCGAATAATTATTAGCGATGGCATTAGCCACGACCTTACCGTCACTAATATTTTTTATAAAAAATAATTTAAGCATTAAAAAATTATTAAAGATAGAATTTTTTCGTTGCAAAATCCATCGCTAATAAGCGTATTAGTGATGGTGAATTTTGCCATTGCTAATAATGGTAATTAATGATAAAAATTTTTTAGATTAAATTTTACGATGATATTAGCGATGGTAATGTTATTAGCGACGATAGATAAACTATTTGTGATGGTGTTTAGCCATCACTAATAGTTAGAATTCTCGTAATGTGTGGAGGGATGCGGGCTTAGGGCCATGGAATGCTGGAGGGATGGGGTGGGCGCAGCCCTGAAGGGACGGAGCAGGAAGGGAGGAAAGAAAGATTGGGGACGTTGAGGGGGGTTTAGGCACCGATGAGAGGGCAGCCGCGGGCATGGAGGGATGTAGGCTCATGGCTGCGAATGCTGGAGGGATGGGATGGGGAGGGAGGAAAGGGAGGTTGGGGGTTTGAGGGGGAGCTGGGCGTCGATAAGAGGAGAATCACGGGAAAGGGAGAGGAAGAGATGCACGAGCAAAAATTTATTTTCCATGATGTGGCAAAGTATTAGTGACGACAAACAAGTCATCACCAATGCAATCAGTAAAAGTATTAGTGACGATAACCTCATCGCTAAAAATCAATCTCTGTTGCTAATACTAATAATTAAAAAATAATATTTTTTCATAATTTTTAAAATATTTTTTCAAAATTAATAGTGACGTTAAATTTTGCCATCTCTAATAGTTATCGGTAATTAATTAATTTAATTATAATTATAATTAATTTTTTAAAAAAAAAATTAAACTTATTAGCGATGGCTTTTATGATTGCTAATAATCATTTGTTCGTCGATAATATGTACTATTAGCGATGGCTAGAACGCCGTCGCTAAAAGCGGTCATTGATAAGCCTTTCTGTTTTACTTTTATTAATTTGTGCCTGCTTGCGTGTTTGTCTACTTTCTTATATAACATCTTTTTTTGGATAGTTTTCCTAACATATTATACATATATGACTACTTTTCGTGCTTGGTATTTTATAGAGTCTGATGATCTCTAGTCTGATGGAGGATCGACATCGGTTGGCGGGTCTAGGAATAGGTCTACTATGGTGCGCCATTTGCCACTAATCAAGGATAATGTTAAAGACGTTATATTCATAAAATATAATCAAGTATATAGGTTTAAAGTCGAATATATATTCTAAATGCATTTGTAGAGTCTAGCTTTTTAGCTACATGTAGGTCTTGATTTTTTTCTCTCCTATAAATCCAGCTATCAAGAATAGTTTATTTTATTCTCTTCTCTTTATCTCTCCTCCATCATGGCTATTACAACTGCTTTCACATTCTTATCCTCTGGCACCTCTTCTCTAGTAAGCACTACTCTCTTGACGAAATCATATACCAGAGCCTCATAGGCAGTTTTCTTGACGTTAGCTAACACATGACAATCTTAAAACTAATTTAACTAAATTTAATTAAATATTAAATTTAATTTAACTAAATTATAAAAATATTAATTTAAAAATATTAAAAAATTTTAAAATAAAAATTAAATTATAAAAAAATTAAAATTATTTCAGTATTAGCGATGATTTCATTCCATCACTAATCATATATGTCAATCACTGATAATCCAAGAATCAAATAAAAAAATAATAAAATTACTTAAGTATTATCGTTGGCTTCATACCATCGCCAATAACATACTTCCATCGCTAATAATATTAAAAATAAATTAAAAAAATAAATTTATTTTAGTATTAGTGAAGACTTTATGCCATCTCTAATAATAATTTTTCATCATTAATAATATTAAAATTAAATTAAAAAAATAAAATTACTTTAGTTAGTGATGGCTTCATACCGTCTCTAATAATAATTATCCATCACTAATAATATTATAACTAAATTAAAAAAAATAAAATTATTTTAGTATTAGCGACAACAAAAATCTATTGCTAATAATAATTTTTCATCGCTAATAATATTAAAAATATATTTAAAAAATAAAATTATTTTAGTATTAGTGATGACTTTCTGCCATCTCTAATGATAATTTTTTATCTCTAATAATATAAAAAATAAATTTTAAAAAAATATTTTTTATTAGTGACTGAGTTTTCATCGTTAAAAGCTAAACTTGCTGTTGCTGATAATTTTTTTATTTTTTACGATGGTATTTTTCTTAATCACTATTTGCTGTCAAAAAAAATCTTTATTAGCGACAGCAATTCTACCATCACTGACACTCAATATTCTTGTAGTGGTTGTCCTTGGTCGAGACTCATAGGTCAGTTGTGTCGACTGTGCTCCTACCTCAGACTATGAGGAGGTGAGCGGTGGATTGCCAGTTTAGCTTGATCTCGACATGAAGCTTCTAGTGCATGTTAATTTGTAACATCTTACTGCACTTCTTATACTATAATGGTCAAGGCCTAGACCTACTGCATGAGACTATTGAACTGGCTATTGGAGATGGCTGGTGCAAGTTGAGGAGGTGGTGGTGCCTAGACCAGTTCAAGTGCAATGATTTTTAGTTGAACATCATTGGATCATGCATCATTGGAGCTTCGGGAGGCGTTTGAAGCTCCTCTTCATGGCCTCATAACAAAATGTTGTTTCTCTCTCGAAACGAGCTTTCAATAGTGGCTGGAGGTCCTTCTTCTAATGCCAATCTATAATCCCAAGCCGATAAGGTTGGACTTGATCTTGCTGAGAGAGGACGAGGCAAAGGAGTTCTCGGACAAAGATGAATTGGAAGGATCCTCAGCTAGAGTCGGAGTACTGGAGGAGATGACTCCCGTGTGCTAGAGTCAGACCTATAAAGAAGTTCCTAACAAGAAGATTTTTTGGTAAGAACCCTCTGATACTCAAGTTAACTAAAAGTTGAAGAGCAAAGAGAGAGAAAGAGAGAGCAATGGAGTGTCTTGAGATTTTTGAGAGCTTACCTGGGATCTCCTTTTCTCTCTACATATAGATGAGGAGTAAAAGTCGTGTATGCCTGGTGGACTGGCTGTTAAAAGAAAGCGTGTATAGATCACATTAGCAATAATAATATTTCTATGGTTGGGATACGAAGCCAGCTAGTGGTTGTTGTTCGGGACATAATCGAATCCTGATAGCTAGGATTTTCTATTCTAGACTTTCCATGATTGCAAGGATTGCTCGTCTGAAATAGCCATCTTGCTGAATTAGGGCAACCTGCCAAACTTGGATCATGCTCCTCAAGTTTTGTCAGGTTGGTTGTGGTTGACCTCTAATCACCTAGGCCATAACCAAAAACTAGATCGACCGATGCCGAGGTGGAGGTCCACAACATTATCAACCTAAATTCTTTATTTTGCTGCACAAGTTGGGAACCTTTGTCACTTTAGAAGTATTTGGCAAAAAGAAAAAAAAAAATCTAATATAATCCCTTAAGCATCCTATTATTGGAAAGTTATGCTTGGTAATATAGTTATGCTGTGTAATTATACGAGGTTTTCTTGATTGTCAAAATTTCAAAATAAGCTAAAAGTTGGAATCAATTATCTAATTTTATGAAAATAGTAAAGTAGGATCGAAACTCCACATATTCTATAGATTCTATTTTCTTCTCTTTTTATTTTTTTAACAACCAAATCTCCACTCCTTGCGAGGCTACAGATGTTTTCCTATAATTTATCCTTGAATAAAGCAAACCATTAAATTGGCATTAGAAGAGGAAAAGTAGGTGATTGCCATATGACGTACATTGCATGATTTTTCTAATAAGCATTAACCAGTCGCTAGGAAACCATACCACTAAATCATCCTTTTTGACCATTGTGTGAATGCTACTTGGTAAAATCATTACATATCCGTGTGTATCATATTTGTGCATGGTTTTTGACCGTATGAACTTTGTTGCAACTTAAGCTTTGAGTAAACATGTGCACCATATTTGCTACCTCCTGACTCAATTTCACTGATCAATGACGTGTGAGATCCTTTCATCCTTGTGAAAAAAGAAGAGGGGCGCCATTTGCTATTGAGATAAACATGGGAAGAAAGGAAGAGCGGCTCCGATGATTTATTTTTTCAAACATTCCAATTCATCACTAGTGTTTTATTCAACGAACCCTTCGACATGTTACCAAAAACGAACCCTTCAACACATCAATGGATGTGACTTCCTTGACGTTTGATGGCAACCTTATCAACCCCAGTCAACTGCGGGGGCGTTGGACTCATTCGGTTGGTAAAAGTTCGCGAGCTGGATGCGACCAAAACGTCACGATCAACCCCAAATTAATGGTCCCCCGGCTCCCCTTTCCCACGCACGCTTCTGCGTGCCATGTCAGCTTACCGTGACCCGTCCACGGCGGTGGAGAAAATGAGTTGGGAAACTCCGGTGGGCAAAGGAACGTGGAGATACGCAAGTTGAAATTGCCAAATTACATTTTTCTCGTAGTTGGTTGGCTTTGGTGAGGAGAATAAGTGCCTTATGGTTTGCTAAACTAGCTCATATAAAATAACCTTTCACGTTATTTTACACTCTAGATTGGTGACCCAGATTTGGAGACAAGCCCCAATTTCTAATGTACCATCCTAATTCTCTCTCTTGACATCTTTCTCTAAACCAAGATCCATTAGAGGTAGCCGGAGTAAAGACATTATTTTAATGGCTTATATTGCTTACAATATTTTGTTAGTTAGAAATGATCAAATTTTCTAAAGTAATATTTGGAGTCCCACAACGATCCTCATGAAAACAATCGGCTATGTATAGGGATATATTAATACAACTACCTTGGAGGTATTCTTGATAACTGGAAAAAACTATAGCTCTCATTTTGTTGATTTTGTAATCATACAAATGTTTCATTTCATTTGAGAACCACCACCCCTTGGTTTCTTCGAGGTTAATCTTAATGATAGTATTTTAAATGAAGACCATTCTGATAGAACAAATTTTATTATTACAAGTATGAGCAGTGCATTCGTGGCAGTAGAAGGTATTAGATTGTTTGACACTACAATTTGTATGACAAAATAATGCTGCATGGAAAGGTATGTCACATACAATAAAATTTTAAAGGCTTCTCATATCATTTTGGTAGGGAACTTCTCGATAGTTATTAAATTGTTTTTTGTCTCAACATCTTGAGAGGTGGATACCGATCATTTGAGTTAGGATTGTTGTAGAATAGAAGTAACTCTACATTTTTATGAAATGACACATAGTAGTATATCTATATCTTTCTTTATTTTGCTTGATGAATATATATAGAGATATCAATGTTAGTTAGATATAAAATTTTATATTCATATTTAATTTAACTAATTATGGATATAAATTAGATATTTAAAATATTATTAAGTGAATGATAAATCAAGTTATTAGCATATTAAATTTATGGATACTATATAAAATTAATTAATATTATAAATGAAATCAGATATTCAAATATAAATTGAATAATTTTTTATTTATATCTATATTTATTTTTTTAATGGATATGAATAAGGATATCGATATTAATTAGATACTCAAATTTCTATACATATCTTATTAGATTTGAATATAAAAACAAATTTGCATGGATACTATTCAATCAACTTTTATTTCTAACGATGATATATATATGTTGGTGCGAAATTTGGTTGATGCCAGACTCGAGGCTGGAGTTGAAAAAAATGAGGCCGCCATCGGTGACCTGCAAAACAAGTCTCATTCGGAGTCGGAGGTGGTGGCTTCGGTAAGACCCTTCGACAATCAAGTCAGCTCTTTCGACCAACAGAAATTGAGTGCTCAGAAAAGAAAGTGGTAAAGTATCGAGATGGAGAAGAGTGCCCCAGAAAAATATATCTGAAAGATTCCTTTTATAGATGGAGCCTGTAACAAACTGATGTTGACAGCCATAACTATCAAGTAGTGGGCCATTCGGAGCCACATGGAGTTTGTTATGGAGAGTGGTGTCTGTTGTCATGACGTGCCAGTCCGTTGGAATTAAATAGTTAAAATTCGGAGGAGGTAGGCATTGACGATGAAGAGCTTCAAGTTTCATCAATTTCAGAGAAGTTCGGACTCCTTCAGAATCATCTATGTGTAAGTGGGTTCATGTTATGTAGATTGTTGGATCCGCGTAGACATGGAGGCCCTTCCAGGCGACTGCATGGAGTTCGATCGAAAGAGATTCGGAAGTCCACTGGAGAAATCCTGAAGAAAGTCCACGGGAGCTTCAGAAGGAGGTCTGCTAGAAGGATTCAAAAGGAGTTCGACTGACGGAGAAGTCCGATTGAGGATGAAGTCTGGAAGGAGTCTAACTGATAGAGGAGTCCGACTGAAGGAGAAGTTCGGAAGACTCGCGATCAGAGAAGGTTGGCTGGAGGAATGTCGAAAGAAGCCTGCCTGGGATGGAGAAGTCCAACTGAAGGAGTGCAGCTGATGGAGAAGTTGCGATTGAAGCTCTTCTGCGATTACAAGCTACATTTGGCTGAACATCAGACCGAACTTCGGTGGGAGTGGGGTTTACCTCCAACAATAGTCTTCCTACTTTTAAGTTCGAAATTCAAAGGAAGAAAGTAAAAAGATGACTGCTGAAGTTCTTTCCTGAATTTTATACTCATTGGTCAAGGCATTTTATCATTTTTCACACCGACTCCAAAGTTCTTGTAATGTGACTCGACTTGAAAAGATGGATTTTCGAGATTCTCGTTGAAGCACTGCTCCACATATGACGCCATAAAGGCATTGCCCATCACCATTTTTTTGTCATGATGATTAGGACACATGTCGCATGAAGAACGTTCATAGGAGATCTACAATCATGATAGTTTTGGGCCTCTCCTTGCTATTTAAGTCCCCCTTTCCTTTCTAGTTCTTACCTTCCCTCCATCCGAGAGTTCTGGTTTCTTTCTCCTCTGGTTTTCACTTTTCTTTCTGGTTACAGGCATTCTCCCGCTTGGTCTTCATCATGCTTATCGTCTCTTTGCCCTTCTCGATTGACCTAGGTCAGTTTCGCCATTCTTCTTTTTAATTACTTCCGCATCCTTTGCTTCTCATTCTTTCAGTTTTCTTTAAGAAGTTTCTGCATCTTATTTTTCTTGATTTTTGAGAACTTTTCTTGGGTTTAGTTCGATCCAGATGTCCACCGGGACTTCTCAATCCACTAATTTTGGAGTTCGTTCGATCCAGCCTTCCTAGACTCGATCCCCAAAGTAAAGATTGGTCTTGGAAGTATGTCTCATCAACCCTTCATACTAGATACCTTTTCTTGTGCACTGACCCCAAAAATGATCTTTTCTTAATTAGGACTCAGTATGGGATCCCTCTGGAGTATGACCTTGAACTTTCCAAATCGGGTGATCGTGCGAGTTCACCTTTGACAGACCGATTTTGTTTATATTTAGAAGCTCTGCGTGCTGGACTTCGACTTTCACTCTCCTCTTTTGTGGTTGCTTTTTTTTGCTTTTTGAATATTTTTTTTGCCTCCGTAGCACCAAATTCCTTTAGGTTCGTGATAGAATTTCTTTCTCTTTATCGTCTAGCTGAGGTCCATCTGACCGTCTCATTCTTTAGAAATTTTTACATCTTCAAACATCATCCTTCCGCAAAGAACTGATGGTACTTTTTCTCTCAGTTTGATAAGAAGGGATTACTGAAAGGTGCCCCTTCTTTCATTTACAACTGAAAGAAAAAATATTTTTTCATACACTATCCGACCTTGCTATTAGATCTTCCTCCTTATGGTTACATTAGGGAGTCGATTCACCGAGCTCCTAGCTTAAACAGAGCTGACCTTGATTCTTCCAATAAACTTAAAACATACCGAACTCGGCTTCTTTCCAACCTTCTAAAAGAATAGATCTTGTTCAACCTGGGTTTGAGTCTCCTAGATCCTGCTGGTATATTTTTTCTACTTTTCAAATTCTTCGTGCGGTTTCATATATGTACTATTACTGATCGCGATTCCTTTTTTATTGTAGAAATAAATACTGAAGCTACCAAAATGCTCACCAAGAGGCTTTACATCCAGAAGAGGAAAGAAAAAGTGCCAAATGGTAGCTCGAAAAGGGTGAAGGTTGGCGCTCCAAGCTCCGCAGCCCCTACCACCACCGTCGCTGCTTCCGAGGTTGCCGCTAGTGCCGAGGTTGCCCCAACTGCTGAGGTCGGCATCGTTGGTGCGGGTTTCAAGCCTCCTACACCCTCAGGCCCTTCCAGTGGAGATCAAACTCTGGAGCTTCCTGCTAAGGGAGAGATGGGGGAAGGAAAGAAGAAAAAGAAAGTTGTCACAAAGATGCTCCGCAAGACTCATCCTGGTGAGCCAAGCGATGACCGTGGCGAATTAGGAGAAGATCCTTTTGATGACCCAGGGATCGTCCGAGATTTAACCGACAAATTCGTCATGTCGGAGGTGGTGGACCGCATGGCCGACCTTGACCTCCGACAGCTCATTTGGGGTTTTCTTGGGACCATCCTCAAGGTGACTGCTTCGTTGCTTAACTTTTTCTCTCCTCTTCTACTCTTTTTTTCTCTTCTTCTTTTTTTAACATCAACTATCTGTTGCAGTCGGATCACCAAATGCTCATCCTTATCAAGAGGGCACGGCGCTAGAAGGTGGAAGCATGGAAGATCCAGGAGGATCTTTGAGCCGAGGTCGATCATCTTCAGGAAAAGGCTGTCGAGGTTGAATGCCTTACAGAGGAGAAGGTGGTAGAAATCGAGAGTCTCTAGGGCATACTTCAAAAAAAGGAGTTCATCTCAGCTGGACTTAAGGTTGCACTGGCTCTGAAGGAGGAGAGAAAGAAGGAAGCTGAGATTAAAGTCGCCAAACTGAAAGCCCAAATGGCGAAGTCGATCTCAGAGGTGATGACCCAGGCTGTGAAAAAGTTCAAGGCCTCTTCCAAAATGAGGAACCTGAACATCGAATTCGACCAGCAGGTGTTCATCAAGGGCTTCGAGCTCTACGAAGGCAGGATGGCCCAAGGTTCTCTGAGCTCGACCTTGGATTTTTGGAGGAGGAGGATGCAGAAGCAGGACCGTCCGATGCCGCAGTCGATCCTTCCTCCATCAGCCTACTTCTGGTCTGTTCGAACCAGCCACGAAGAAGCCTGAGCCAGTTCAGGAACCCAAGACAGTCAAGAGCACTCTGGCTTCGTCTACCGTCGTCGCTCCCGAGGTTGAAATCCTTAAGTAGTTATACATTTTTCTTCTCTTTTTTCTTTGCTTTGTACTCAAAATTTTTGATTAAATGAAAGTAAATTTCTTTTTTGTCTATACCCCTGAGCATTTTTCATACTTTGAGTGCAGTCTTCTGTCAATACTGATCCACTGCCTCAGGGGGTTCTCCTGAAACCTTTAATAAAAGGTTAGAGGAAGAAAGTCCATCATCTGAAGAAGAAGTTGAAGAAAATGGAGGACGACCTTCAAGTTTCATGGAAGAATGCTTTGGAGACAACCAAAGTGGTCACTCACTTTCAAAACTTGCACATGAAGGACTCCACGAGTTTTAGCATTTGGAAAGGAAGCTTTGAGAGGGAGCTGGCCGAACTCTGGAAGAACGCAAGTGATAAATTCTGGGTGCTGACGGCGAAGATCGGATTCCTCAAGACTGAACTCAAGGTGGCAAAGGAGAAGATTCAACTTCTGGAGGAGAGCTCGCCGTGGTCCTCCGACAAGATGCGATTCGAGTGGGACTGGTCAACAAGGTTCTTCGTACTTTAAAAGCAGCTGCATGATGCTGAGCTCACATATGAGACTTATCGATTAGGCTGGAGTGATAGAATATCCAAGCTAGAACAAAAGCTTTGTGCCTCCAACGATCAAGTAGCTTAGCTTCAGCGGTAATTTGATGATGGCTTTCGGACTGGTACAAGTAGGAAGGTCGAGGAGACTGCCTCCTTGAAGAGGATCATTAGCAAACTCTTGGAGTCGGTCGATGTAGAAAAGGCTAAGATGCAATGGCTGAAACTCGAGCTGACTTGTGAGCGTCAGGCCACCAAGAATGCAGAGGCCGAGTCTGAGGTCCTGAGGGGGAGGCTGTGAGAGTCAGAGAGGAACTACCATCGAGCCGACAAGATATTCTACAATAACATGATGAGGCAGAGGGAGCTCGAGGAGGAGATCGATCGTCTAAAGAAATCTTTGGTAATAGCCATCAGTCCGAAGTCTGAGAAGTCCAGCCCTTCTTAGGATTTCAGCGGTCTTTCTCTTTTCCTCTTTTTTTTTCATGTAATCGATCTTGTCAACCTATGTTTTGCTTATAATGAACTTATTTTTATAATGAAATGGTATCTTTTTTGTTATTTTTATTTTGCATGAATTCAAAGCTTGCTTGTGGCTCTACTTTCTTCACTTTATTTTTTTTTGTGTTATCTTCTAATGAAGTAGTTGTTGTGGATGCCTATCCAAGATTCTTTTTGCAGACCCGAGAGCGATTTTCCTTCTTGCACCTCCTATGTTCACGTAATTGTAGGAGAAACACGTGTAAGGATTGGTGATAGGGTTTCTTCCTTCTCTTTGCTTTAGATTAGGGGTTCGTTTAGGACCACTGGACGAGCCCCCCTCTCCCTCTTTTTTTCTCAGCTTAGGTTAGCAAGGCCTTTGACTTTGCTCATGTTAGGATAAGATCGTCTTCCTATTTCTAACAAGACTATAGAGGCACAAAAGGATCGTTGAAGGAATCTCTTCCCGTATCTCGGCTTAAGTAATTGAGGTCTTCGTTTTAGCTCAATGTCAGGATGAGGTTTTCCTCCTGTTCCTAACAGGACTATAGGAGCACAAAAAGACCGTTGAAGAGGCCTCTCCCCGCATCCCGACTTAAATAATCGAGGTCTTCACTTTAGCTTAATGTTAGGATGAGATTTTTCTCCTATTTCTAATAGGACTATAGAGGCACAAAAGGATCGTTGAAGGAGCCTCTCTCCGCATTTCGACTTAAGTAATTGAGGTCTTCGCTTTAGCTCAATGTTTGAATGAGGTTCTCCTTCTATTCCTAATAAGGCTATAAAGGCACAAAAGGATGGTTGAAGGGGCCTCTCCCCACATCCCGACTTAAGTAATCAAGATCTTCACTTTAGCTTAATGTTAGGATGAGGTTCTCCTCCTATTCTTAATAGGACTATAGGAGCACAAAAAGATCATTGAAGGGGCCTCTCCCTACATTCCGACTTAAGTAACCAAGATTTTCGCTTTAGCTCAATGTTAGGATGAAGTTCTCCTCCTGTTCCTAACAAGACTAAATTCATCTAATGACAAAGTTCGGAAGGCTATTTTTTGTCATCATAATTTTGCATCAAGATCGAACATATTAAAATAAGAAGATTTTATTGAAATGAGATTATTGATAGTACATACGTAAGTTCTCCGAGCTCCATGGGCATGGGAGATCGGTGCCTCCAAGCTCCTTTAAGTAGTAAGTTTTGGACTAGACAACCTTTTTGACTTCGTAAGGATTTTTTCAATTTGGGATGAGCTTTCCTTAGTTTTGAGATTATAAAATGACTGCTCGTCGAAGTACCAAGTCCCCCACTTAGAATATTTTGTCTTTGACTCTAGAGTTATAGTAGCAGGTCACTTTTTATCTATAAGCAGCCATCCGAACTTGAGCTTCTTCTTATTTTTTCTTCAACAGATCGAGATTTGCTCTGAGGTCCTACGAATTGCATTACTCGCTGAAAGCTACAACCTATGCCGATGGCAGCTTGAGCTCTATCGGGATGACTACTTCCATTCTAAAAATCAGAGCGAATGGCATTTCTCTAATTGGCAGCTTTTGGGTAGTTCGGTATGTCTATAGGACATGGTAAAGCTCATTCACCCAAATTCCTCTTGCTCTTTCAAGATTTGTCTTGATACCTTGCAATAAGGTTCTATTTGTCATTTTTGCTTCACCATTCGCTTACGGATGAGCTACTGACATGAAGTTGTGGAAGATGTTCAAACCTTCATAGAACTCAGCAAACTTCTTTCCAGCAAATTATCGTCCATTGTCTATAATAAGGGTTTGGGGCAGGCCAAATCTACAAACAATCAACTTCGAGATGAAGTCTTACACTTTGGCTTTAATAATCTTTGCTAGGAGTTCGGCCTCGATCCATTTGGTGAAGTAGTTGATCGCAACTAAGAAAAACTTTCGTTGTCCGAATGTCATCAAAAAGGGACCAAGTATATCCATTTTTTATTATGCAAATGGCCAAGGGACGCTTAGTGAGATAAGCTCAGAGGCTGGCTGGCTTTATATATTTGCATTTCTTTGACAGCGGTCGCACTTTCTAATATATTCAATGCAATCATGGTGCATAGTCGGTCAATAATAACTTTGTTGAAGCAGCTTGTGAGACAGAGATCTGGCACCCAAATGATTTTCACAGATTCCTTCATGCACCTTCCATAATGAAAAGTCGATCTTGAAAGGTCAAAGACATTTTAAAAGCGGCAAAGAATATGATCTCTTATATAGTTTGTCTTCGTAAAGTACATATCGAGAGACCTGGTTCCTTAACTTTCGAGCTTTCTTTGGGTCATGAGGAAGAGTTCCACCTCTAAGACAAGTAGTCAATGGATCAATCCAGCAGGACTCATGGTCGATCTGCATGGTAATCAGTGGCTCTTCCAAATTGGGGTATTTCAGTACTTCAAAATACTTTCTTCGAAAGTTCATTGGGGGCAAGTATGGCCAATTTGGATAGAAGATCGGCTCTAGCATTTTTCATCCTTGGGATCCACTGGATATTAAAACTGTTGAATGCCGGGGTCAAGCTCTTCACTTTCTTAAGGCATCTTCTCATATTTTTCTCTCGAGCCTCATAATCGCTGCTGACCTGTCCCACTATCAACTGTGAATCACTGTAAGCTCGAAGTCAATCTGCTTCTAATTCTTTTGCTATCTTCAGTCCCGCTATCAGAGCTTCATATTCTGCTCCATTGTTCATTGAAGAAAACTTAAAATGCAGTGCATACTCAATAATAACCTCTTTCAAGTTGACCAAGATCAGTCCAGCTCCTGCACCGGAAATATTGAAAGAGCCATCCATATACAGGGCCCAGAAACCTTTAGGAAGGTCCGCTCTTTCTTCAAAAAAGCTCGATTACAGCCACTGAATGCTGGCCTCATTCTGCTCAGGATCGACATCATCTGGGAGTGTGCATTCAATTATAAAATTGGCCAGTATCTAAGCTTTGATCGACGATCGAGGTTGATAGTTGATGCCGAACTCTGTCAGCTCAATTGCCCACTTTGCGATTCTTTCAGAGACATCTATTCGATGAAGAACTATCTTGATTGGCTGATCAATGAGGAGTGTTATTGTGTGCCCCTGAAAGTAGGGCCAAAGTCTCCTGACTGCAATCAGAAGAGCATAAGTTTATTTTTTTTAATTTAGTATACCTGATCTCTGCATCCCTTAGGACTCGACTTATATAGTAGATCGGCCGCTGCATTTTCATCTCTTCTTTGACTAAAATCATCGTGAGGGCTATTGGGGAGACTGCCAAGTATAGAAACAATCCTTCTCCAAGTTCGGGCTTAGCCAACAGAGGAGGCAAACTGAGATAGCTTTTAAGCTATTTGAATGCTTATTGGCATTCCGTAGTCTAGCAAAAGTTCTTTGGTTGTTTGAGAACCTAAAAAAAAGGCATGCATCGCTCAGCCGACTTCGAGACAAAGCGATTCAAACATGCCATTTTTTTAGTTAGGCATTGAACTTCTTTTATTGATTTTGGTACAGTCATTTTCTGGATGGCTCGGATCTTCTCTGGGTTGGCCTCAATTCTCCTCCTCGAGACCATGAACCCTAAGAATTTTTTCAAGATTACTCCAAAGGCGCATTTGATCGGATTCAACTTCATTTTATATCTTCAGAGAGTGTTGAAAGTCTCTTCAAGGTCAGCTACGTGACTGATCGAAGTTCGACTCTTGATAAGCATGTCGTCTACGTAAACCTTCATGTTGTGGTCTATCTGCTCTCTAAAAATCTTATTGACCAAACGCTGATATGTCGCGCCTGCATTTTTGAGTCCGAAGGGCATGATCTTATAACAATTAAGACCATGGTCAATAATAAAAGCAGTTTTCTCCTCATCCTTCGGTTTCATCCAAATTTGATTGTAGCCGAAGAAGGCATCCATGAAGGTGAGAAGCTCGTGGCCTAAAATTACGTCCACCAGTTGATCAATTCTAGGTAGGGGGTAACTATCTTTTGGACAAGTCTTGTTCAGCTTTTTGAAGTCTATGCACATTCTTCATTTACTGTTGGCCTTCTTGACTAGTTCCACATTAGAGATCCAACTTGGATAGTTGACTTTTTGAATAAATCCAGCTTTAAGAAGTTTGTCCACTTCATCTGCTATCATCTTCTATCTTTCTGGTGCATGAGTTCAAACTTTTTCTTTCACTAGTCTGCATTTGGGGTCAACAGCCAGCCAATGCTCTATGACCTTGGTGTCAATTCCTGGCATATCTATGGGGATCTAGGTAAAGGCATTGGCATTCTTCCACAAAAAGGCAACAAGCTCCTTTTGAACTTCTCCATCCAAGCTAGAGCCGATCTGCACTGTGTATTCTATGTTTTCATCATCCAGAGAGATAGTTACCAGGTCCTCCATGGGTTCGCCCTGCTCCTCAGTAAGATCATCGCGAACATCCAGTCCGTCGACCGGGCAAAGGTCGGGTTGGCCACTTTTTTGTAGGGTGATGGAGTAATAATGCTTTGCTAGAGCTTGATCTCCTCTGACCTCCCCAACCCCATGACCTATTGGGAACTTCATCTTTAGGTAATGAGTGGATACTACCGTCCGAAGTGCATTCAGACCAGGTCGCCCGAGAATTGCATTGTAAGCAGAGGAAGCTTTTACTACCAAAAAGTCGACCTATGCTCTGGCTCATTTAGGATATTGTCCTGCAGCCACAGTTAGTATTATTATTTCCTTAACTGGCACAGCATCGTCAATGAAACCCACCAATGAAAAACTCATAGGTCCTAGGTAGTTATTCGGTATAGATATTTTGGAGAAAGTATCGTAAAATAAGACATAAGCAGAGCTTCCATTATTTATGACAATGCGGCGTACATCATAGTCAGCAATGTTTAGAGAGATTACAACCGCATCGTTATGCGAAAATCGAACTCCTTGAGCATCTTCATCAGTGAAAGTTATTGGCTCTTCAGTCCTCTATTCCTTCACTTTTCCTACCAATCCGCTAGCCTCTCCCCATCGAAGGCTCCTAGAAATGGTGTTGAGATGTCGAGGGGTGGCTGATCTTCTTGCTGCTCTTCTCTTCTTGATGGTTCGGGCTAGGACAGCGCCCTTGGTCGATCTTCCCTTACTTTAGGCCGACGTCGTAGGAATCGACCAAGTCGACCTCGCTTGATGAGCTTCTCGATCTCGTCTTGGAGCTAGATGCATTCCTCGATATCGTGACCATGGTCACAATGGTAGAGGCAGTACTTATAGGATTTCACTTGTCAACAGCTGCTTCTTGATCTCCATCAGGACTTAAGTCTTCGGAGCATTGAGGGGAGCATAGGTGTGGAACCTTCTAGAGAAAGAGTTCTGTCGTGCCCTTTAATCAGAGCTTCTCTAACGATGAGCTTGAGGAGGAGTTCGGGCTTGTCTGCACTCGGAAGGAGTTCTAGAGCGCGATTGAGTTTCGCTCGGCTTTTCTTCAACTGTGGGCTTGCTTGAATCATCCATCTGCCACTTTCTTATGGTTTCTTCATCTTTCGCCTTGAAGGCCTCTTCGTCTAGGCACATCAGCCTGGAACAGCATATCAGCAAAATTGCTGGGTACTTCTTCTTCAAGAAGAACAGCAGATCATTCTTTTGGAGGCCATCATTTAGTGCGGCCATTATAATGGACCGATCTAAGTTTCGAACCTCCAAAGCAGCAATATTGAAGCGGTTGGCATAGGCCCGAATGGACTCTCCTTCCTTCTACTTGATATGGATGAGAAAATTCGAGCCTCATCGAGGACATCGACTGCTGACGAAGTGAGCCATAAATTGATGGCTCATCTGATCGAAAGAGAAAATCGTACCCGATTTTAGTACTGAGTATCAATTTTTTGCTACTTTCTTCAGAGTAGATGGAAAAGCTCGGCATAAGATGACGTCTGGTGCACCATGGAGCAGCATCATAGTCCGAAAGATCTCTAGGTGGTCGATCGAATCAGTGGTCCCATCATAGCTCTCGAACTATGAAAGCTTAAAGTTCGATGGCATCGATTCCTGCATGATTTAATGAGAGAAAGAATGATCGGTACAGATATCATTACCATGAGAGAAGGAAGCATGGTAGAGTTTCTTAATCCATCGGTTCATTTCTTGCAGCTTTCAGTCCAAGAGATCTTCGCGGTCATGGATCTCCAAAGTTTTCTGGTTGAATAAGGGTAGAGTCTCTCCCGGGGTATAGTCATGATCAGAGTAGGAGCTCCCTGCCCTCTGCTTCTCTTTCTCGGAGGTGACCGACCGACTCGCCCAAGTCAGTCATCCCCAGACTGGATCCTGAGGTTCTGGAGAAGCCTGCTCTGATCAGACCGACATTGAAGGTTGCTGCTACTGCATGGCCTGCACTACTTCAGTGAGGCTCCTAACCTGCTGAACCAGCAGGTTAAATTGCTCTGCATCCATTATTGCCATCGATGGAACTGGAGATGCCGGGGAGGAGATGGGGGCGGATAGATCTAGATAAGATCTGACCGTGGAGGTGGCCGACCATCGAATGGAAGCTTTTTTGAGAGGCATCCTTGTGAGATCGATTGGAGAAGAGGAACTCCGAGGGGAATGAGAGAAATCTTTACTAAGCACTTCTTTAAGAACAAGAGCACCTTAAGAGAAAAAGAATCCTTCCTGTAACGCCAATTCTATTAGTACAAAATCTAGTTGACGCCAGACTCGAGACTGGAGTTAGAGAAGACGAGACCGCCGTCGGTGACCTGCAAAATAAGTCTCGTCCGGAGTTGGGAGTGGTGGCTCCGGTAAGATCTTTCGATGATCAAGTCAGCTCTTTTGGCCAACAAAAATAGAATGCTTAGAAAAAAAAAGTGGTAGAGTATCAAGAGGAAGAAGAGTGCCCCGAAAAAACATATATAGAGGATCCTTTTTATAGACGAAGCCTGTAACAAACTGATGGTGACAGCCGTAACTGCTGAGTATTGTGCCATTCGGGGCCACGTGGACTTTATTACAAAGGATGGTGTCTGTTATCGTGACGTGCCAGTCCGTTGGGATTAAATAGTTGAAGTTCGGAGGAGATAGGCGCTGGCGACGAAGAGCTTCAAGTTTCATCAATTTTAGAGAAGTTCGGATTCCTTTATGATCGTCTATATGTAAGTGGGTTCATGTTATGTAGATTGCTGGATCCGCGTAGGTGTGGAGGCCTTTCCAGGTGACTGCATAGAGTTCGGAGTTCGGTCGAAAGATGTTCGAAAGTTCATTAGAGAAATCCTGAAGGAAGTTCGCTGGAGCTCCGAAAGGAGGTCTGCTAGAAGGATTCAGAAGGAGTTCGACTGACGGAGAAGTCCGGTTGAGGATGAAGTCCAAAAGAAGTTTGACTGATGAAGAGTTCGGCTAAAGAAGTTCGGAAAGCTCACAATCGGAAACAAGAGAGGAATTTACCCCAATACAACTGCTCGCTATAAAATTCCAAGATACGCTTCAGCCTGGTTTTGGCAAAAGCTATGGGCCGCCAGCGGCCGGATCGGCCGCCAACCCCTCCATTCCCTTCACACCTGCACGCCGGCCTACCCCTCGCTCTCCATGTATCCTTCCGTCGCCCAATGTCTTCTCCTCCATCCCTTCCTCTATTTCAGCCCAAATCCCCTGAAATCGCCGCTCCATTTATTCTCATCACCTCTAAAATTTATCCCACCTTTATCGGTCCGTCATTGACCCCTCTCCAGAACACAAACCCAATTCCCATCGTGCGAGACCAACCATCCCAGACGAATAAGTACGGGTAAAAGTCTGCCTACATTTTATTCCAGCTCGAAACATTCTCTCCATATGAGGGTGCGAGGGAGAGCCAGAGGGCGAAGAACCGAGGATACGATGCCGAGAAGAGAGAGAGAGGAACAAACGACGCCGATCGCCCGATCGAAACCGCCACCCCCACTGCTGCCGGCGGCTGCCGCGTCTGCGGTGGAGGAGGAAGAGATGGACCCGGCGATCTGGGGGCAGCTCCCTGACGAGCTCCTGGACCGCATCCTGGCCCTCCTCCCTCTCCGCACCCTCCTCGCTCTCCGTCCCACCTGCAAGCGCTTCCACTCCCTCCTCCTCTCCCCCTTCTTCCTCTCCCTCCTCCATTGCCCTTCCTCCTCCCCTGCCTTCCTTCTCCTCTCCCACCCCACTTCTCCCACCGCTTCCTCCCCCTCTACGACTCCTTCGCCGACGGCTGGCGCAACCTCCGCTTGCTCCCCTCCGCCGCAGCCTCCCCTTCCCAGCTCCTCTCCTCCTCCTCCGGCCTCCTCTGCTTCTCCCTCTACCCCGCCCCTCCTTCTACTCATCTTCAATCTCCTCACCAAAACCTCAAATTTCGTATCTTTACCCCGGGACCCCTTCTCCTCTGCCACCCTTGTCTCCCTCCCCTCCTCTACCCCCCACGGCTACAAGATCTTCCTGCCTTCCTCCTCTTCTACCTCTGTTTTCGTCTACGATTCCGCTTCCTTCGCCTGGACCCGCTTCCCCGGCTTCGACCTCATCCTAGACCGCGGGAATTCCCACCAAGAAGGCGTCTTTTTCGACGGTGCCCTTTATTTCACCACGAATGAGCCCTTCTCCGTCGTCGGCTTCGACCTCCAGTCCGGGAAGTGGGAGCCAATGTCTTCTCCCAGTCTCCCGCCCGAGCTAGCCTTCGTGCGGCTGGTGGGCGACGGTAGAAACCGGCTCTACCTCGTCGGTGGGGTCGGGAGGGACGGCATATCGAGGAGTTTGAGGGTGTGGGAGCTGGTGGGGAAGGATGGTGAAGGAAAGGTGAGAGCTTGGGAGGAGGTGGGCCGACTGCCGGAGATGATGTGCCGGAAGTTTGTGTCAGTCTGCTACCATAACTACTCCCATGTGTACTGCCTCTGGCATGAGGGGCTGGTGTGCGTCTGCTGCACCACCTGGCCGGAGGTGCTCTTCTACAGGGTGGCGAGGGGTACCTGGCATTGGCTGCCGCGATGCCCGATGCTGCCAGAGAAGTGGAGCTGTGGATTTCGGTGGTTCTCCTTCGTCCCTGATCTCTATGCTCTGGTTTGAAGCCTCCTCTTCTATTATCTTATCGCAGTCTGTCTGGCTTCTTCTCATTTCTATTAGGTGTTGTATTGGTTTTGAGTTTGGAGCTCCATGGTTGTGATTTTTGCATTTATTTTTTTGTCGACAATATATTTTTTCAGGTGTCACAGATCATGATTCTCTTGTATCTTTTTGTTTTATATCGGAGGGTACGATATTTTCATGTGTTATTTGATATTACGTTAGATTCTATCATTTCTACTGAGCCTCAATCTCTTTGGTGTGTTCTAATCTTGATTGGATGGAATCATCAGTTTCTGAAATTGGAGCTACTTGAATTTGATTCATCTTGGGTTTTGCTTGTGATGCCCAATCTTCTGGTCCTCTTCTGCTACACAGATATTTGCGAAATAAATTTAACCTGGACAGTTCTACAGGTTGTGTCCAATTATGCAATAACTTCTCCTGATTAATGCTGAATTATGGAGGACTATGGAAGATTATGGAGGACAATTCCTTATTGGATCCAAATCTGATTGCAGGACTAACAAACGAGCATTTTCTATAATTCAAAGTATGCAGTTCAGAATCCATTTGACTTGAACCTTGTCATGAGAATAGATGCTGTTTTACTTTTACTTTACTAACACCATATCAGAGTGTTTAAATATTAGTTTTGTATATTTGAATATAAATTATTTAACTTTCTAAGAATTTGAAACTAAAAGCTCCACATAGTTTGAATGGCTCCGATTATTAGCATCTAGATGTGAGTTCCACATTCCAAAGCCAATGATCTAAATTAAAACTTCAGTTGTTTACTTGAAGAGTTGCGGCAACCTGATTTCATCAGTGAAGTGGGCTACAGACCAGACTCTTGTACCATGCAGTGGAACTTATGATTTGTCTTTCCAATGTCTTACATGTTGAGAAAAATATTAAATCTCATATGTTGAGTGTATAATTGTCTTCTATTCTTGAATTTGCTAGTCTTTACATCTTCTAATTCCTCTTGAAGTTCAGTATTTTCTTCTCATTAAATTGTACATAATCTTAACCATAAAGCTCACAAAAGTACTTGAACTAAGCTCGGCATAAGTCAAATAGGACTCTATTTTATTTGCCTTATTCAAAGTTCGGCACTAAAGCTAAAGTTATAGAGGCTGTTCAGCGGTTTCTTGTTTTCCTTGGATTGGAGTGCCGTGTGGGTGTGCAGGTATGCACGTGCATATGCCATTGCGTGTATTTGAGCGCATTCATGTTTGTTATTCTTTACGATATTTTTGTTTCTGAAACCTAACTCCAGATTTGTGGTCAGAGAGATCTGACGGCTTTGTGCATGGCATATGGTTTTTGCTTGGCCTCTGGTAACACCTAATGTTTATGCCAACATCTGTGACTTTCCAACTGAAGCTGCTTGGGGGTAGGCTAAGAACTGAAACCCAAATTGCAAGTATTTCCATCCCGTCAGTCAAGTTATGTTTCGACTGGTTTATTAAATACCTGTTAAGTCGAAACTACAGCGGTTGTTGCAGCAGTCTCAGATCCGGTTACTAAGATAGCAGCATCTTTCTCACTCCCGCCAGGGAGGAAGCTAGAACTTTCTATCCCCACGAAAAAATGGCTTTCTTATTCCCATTTACGGAAGCTAGAATTTTCTATCCCCACGAAAAAATGGCTTTCTTATTCCCATTTACAGCCTGCAGTTGAATGAGATTTCTTGCCCGATTTTCTTATTATTCAGTGGCTGCATGATGTTGGATATTAGCTGAGGCTGGGTCCAGGAACTCGATGGAGCATTTTTGCAGTACCTTGTGGCGATTCTAGAAAGCTAGGACTTGGCTAGTATTAAAAGGAATCTCAAACTGGTCAAGCTAATAGCCTGTTGCCCAGTGTAGAAGTTCTTTAGTTGCTTCTAGAAGGTAAGACTAACCCCTTGTGAATCCTTTAGATATCGTGTCCTTGAGATCAAATTTAATCGTTGCGTGCTGACTGTGGTTTGAAAAACTAGCAATCAGGCTGGGCTTCTGGTGACAAGAAAAATTTTATGCAAGATATGCTTTTGTATAATTAGCAGATCTTCGCACAGCTTCGAATGAAATTAGTTGTGGAGTCCTCTCCATGATTTTTAAATGGATCAGTGTTATGGCTAGGATAGAAAAAATAAGCTAAAAGAAAATAGGGATAATTATAGTGTCTCGATATGAGGTTAAATCCAATTTCACTAAGCTTCTTGTGGTTTAAAAAGTAACATTTAACTTATCGGCGGTCAGATCCATCGGACATAATCTTGCTCTATTACCCATCTACATAGTAAAATAGGTTTTAGGATTTGTTTTCATCATGATAAACTACAAGCAATCAACCCTTCATCGTCTCGTGGGTGCGGTCTCCTTCATTCCCATTTCCCAAAACTTTATTTCTCTATGATGGTTTTCAGGCCTCCTCCTCCTCTCCTACCCCTCATCTTCCCATGTGCAAGTCTCGATGCATCATTATGGCATCCCGCCGCACCTCTCGCTCCTCCTCTTCCTCCAATGTCCATCATTGATCCAATGGCACCCCACCGCCTCACTCCACCCCCCCCGCGGGCGCCTCGCATACCTTTAAGACCTCCTCCTCTGTCTCCTTCCTCACCCTCCACAACTCCCTCCAGGAGATCCCCACCCTCTATCCCTTCTCCAAGATTTTCGCTGCCATCAAGAACTTTGTCGCCTCCTCCTCCTCCCGATGTTGCTCCCTCCATGGCAAGGATGCCTTCATCTTCCGGCACCCCTTTCGTGGTGAACCTGCTGCCCTCCATACCCGCCTCACTACCATCTGAAAGAGCCACCATAGCGGCCTTGTCTGCCTCCTTAATGACTCCTTTGTCGACGACAGCATCTATCTTATATACGAGCACTTCCTCGACACCCTCTTTGCTAATTGCTTCTGCAACCCCCACAACCCCAATTTTACCCTCCTCTCTTCCTAGATGTCCCACATCTAGGTTGCCGCCAACCTTGCTCAGCGCCTCGACCACATCCACCACCACTTTGCTACCATCCACAACCGCATCGAGGCCTCCAATGTCCTCATCATTAAGCCCCACTTCTATGACAAGATCAGATCTACCACTTTGGCACCATGGATCTTGCCAGAGATCCTCACCATGACCAAAGCCGACACAAGAAGGAAGGAGGTGGTGGTAGATGCAGAGGTCTCTCTCTTGTCCTTTCTATCTTGCAAGTAGAAAAGATCGAACAGCCATTAGATGAAAATCAATAGAATGAGGCGGTACATGGCGCCAAAGCTGCTCGTCGGTAGAAGTATCTCATGGCAATCGAACATGTATTCCCTCAGCGTTGTGCTCCTGGAGCTCCTCTCTGGTGAGGAGCCGATCAAGTACTAGTTTGATAAGGGACACAATAACTTTCATAAATAGGCAACGGATCCCTTGATTGTGCACTGTTTGGAGAAGTAGACGATGGATCGAGAAATTTGGAGAAGAACAGAGCATTCAAACATAGTGAAAATAAACCATTGAACATATTTTAACATGCAAGTGGATAACTGAGCAAAATTATGTCTGACGAATCTGATCATAGATGGGTTGAGTGCTATTTTTCGAACTACATGGGGCTTAATGAAAATTGGCCTAATCTCAGATGGAAAAACTATAATTATCCTAAGAAATTAATATGCCTCTCATTTTTTGATGTGTCAATCATCTAAAAGTTTAATAGGTCTCTAGTTCGCTTGTGTTAATAGAATGCAACTAATATTTTAGCTTGATTACTGGTGAGAGCTTAGAATCTGATCGTTCCGAACATAACCAATGTTCATAGTCCTTTCTGAAACTGAATGGACTTAGACCCTGCACACAATTGGAAGAGGGACAAGATGGGGCAGCTCCTTATTGTGACATTAATGAGTAACCAAAGCAGGGCATGACAATGATGGTTGTGGAGTGTGTGCCTCCATCAGTCACTTTTAGGATATTTGACAGGAATACATGATCATTCTGATGATCAATATTCCTATAGATAATTTTGACATTCCATGCACCTAGTTAATTTTGGATATTCTTTGCATCGGATATGCAAGAATGTTCCAATCTGAATGCTGTTACGAGACTGATAAATATTTTACTCATTTTACAAAACTGATGCAGGCTCTCATATCTTAAAATCTACTATCTGGTTTTTACCAGAAAAACTTTACTATCTGGTAGTTGATACTACTTTACTGGGACTAGTTGATAATTATATATCAGTCATCAATTTATCATGGAGACCTCTGTTATGACTTTTGGATGTTCATATTGTGGTTCAAGCCTCCATTGCCCATGTTGTGGTTGTTAAGAAGCTTTTCTTTGCTTCCTTCATTGACTGGAAAGAATGCAAAAGAAGGATGTTGTAGAAGGGAACTGATTTCTTTGCCTCGCTTAGCCAAATTTGTGGCAGCCATGTAGGTTTTTTTCCCTGCTTATGCTCGTGTAGATTTTAAGATGAAAGTTAAGCTTTATTTACATGATTTTCATGCTTTGGTATCCATCATCATTATCATAAATGATGTCATAAATTTACGAAGATAAATAAAGATAATTACATAGCAATGTCCTCAACTTCGGACTATTATTATGTTGTAGACGTCGAGTTTAAAAAATTTCAAATGAATCTGTAAAGCTAGTTAGATGGTTCAATATGATCTCGAGCCTCATTTGCCATGCAATACCATTAAGACACCGTCATAAAGGATAATGTTGCCCTAGCATTACTATATGATGGTCTCCATATGCTAAAGATTTGCTTTGGGACAAACCAACCTTGATCTCCTCTTCGCATCTACTAGCCTAGGGTCCTCCCCATCCAACCCTTCTCCATCTCAATCGTTCATCCACCGCACCTACTCCCATCACCTAAGCTCTTCGGTTCATCTTCAAGCCATTTCACCAAGTCTTAACATAATATCTCTTCTCCTCTTCTCATCCCTCCTCACTTCTACTATCTCTTCCAGCACCTCCTCTTTAGACTCCAAGAACATCCATTGTATTTGTCACTCATCTTCCTACCCCACCTCCTGATTAGAATCCCAAAAGCTTGCCATCTCCATCAAGCCCTCCATCTATATGGCCACCAAGCTCTCCTTCCTCCGCTCCTCTACCATGCTCAGCCCCAACCTCATTGAGTCTTAGAATGGCTCCCTTTAGGACTGCCATGATCTCCACCAGATCACCCTCTCCTCTCTCAAGAAGTCCATCGCTACCTTCCCTCTCTTATTTATTTCAACACAATACTAGCAAAGTGAAGCGAAGCATCAAACTTCATTATAATAGAAGCACTTAGAGCTTGATGAGGTTTAGATGGTCAAATCCTTTCAAGTTTAAATCCACCACTTTAAGCTTAAATCTAGCATCTCTTCCCCATTTACATTGTCCTCCACCTCATCATCCTTCTTCTTCCTCCTCTCTCATATCATCATCCTCTTCTCCACCGCCACCTCTGATGCCCCATCACTACCTTCGACCTTATTTATGGCACCGTCTACATTGTCATCCTCATCGATGCTATTCTCTCCATCTCCTACTTCATTCTTATGGTCATGAGCTGATGGAGATCATGGACTAAGGTACTAGTTGTGACATGGAGGATGACTTCTACTTTGACTAGATCTATCTTGTCATCAAAGACCTCATCACCAATGGTGCTTCCATCCTCAAGATCACCACCTTACTTCATGCCAAGGGCCTCAAGGTGCACAACACCATTGTCATCATTAATGGTAGGCAAGATGACTTGCCACCCAAGGCATCCACCTCCACACTACTACAAAAAGAGCTTACGGTAGCACATACTATGACAGTAATTTTAAAAATCACTGCAATAGAATCTACGGCAGTGGTTACAAAAAATCACTGCTATATGATCGATCTATAGCAGCGGTTACAAAAAACTATTGTCATAGGCCGACCTATAGCAGCAGTTTTTTGTAACCACTGCTATAAATCAATCTATGGCAATGATTATTTATAATCATTATCATATATTTTTTTATTATTTTTTTTAAAATATTATATAATTTTAAAATTTAATGTCCATCTTCATCATTCATTATCTAAATAATTATCATTACAAAAGATCATCTCGATCTGATGGTCCTAGCTTCATCGATTAGAAAAATTTAATTTTAACGATCACGAACAATGATGCGATGATCTGATAGATGAAGATCTCCGATGGATCCAAAAATCTACAATGATGATCTCGATTATGTTTGTAGCATACGATCAAAGTTTTACTTAAATCAAATATCATTATCTTGTTCAATTTAGTATAGATTAATTTCGATCATTAAATGATAAACGAGTGATCAAAAGACCAGATGGTATCCGATTATGAAATAATTTTTTTATAAATGATCTTGGCTACTACTTTAATCATTCTTTTATGGTGATGATTATAAAATTCAACTCACGAGACTAAGAATGATCTAAAACTATATGTCGCCTGATAACCATTCTTAAACTTCGTTAGTTATTATGCTCGTGCTTTTTCAATATCTACTTAACGTGAATAGTTCGTACGAAAATGATTTAAATTTTACTATCATCGTCATATAAAATGATTAAAATTATAACAAAAATTATTTAACTAAAAAATTATCTCATAATCGAACATCGTTTAGTCCTTTTGATCGCTTGTTTCTAATTAATAATCAAAATTATTCCATACTAAATTAATCATGATAACGATATCCGATTGAAGTGAAACTTTGATAGTATGCTATAAATATCATCAAGATCATCGTTGTAGATTTTTGGATCGATCGAAGATCTCCATCTATCAGATCATCACATCATCGTTCGTGATCATCGAAATCAAATTTTTCTGATCGATGAAGCTAGGACCAGTGGATCGAGGCGATCTTTTGTGACAACACTCTAATGATAATTATTTAGATAATGAATGATGAAGATGAATATTAAATTTTAAAATTATATAATATTTATAAAATTTTTTAAAAAATTATTTTCAACCTACGACAGCGGTTATTGAAAATCATTGCTATAGATCTATGGCAGCGATTAGACCCATGTCCTCGCCATCTCCAGCCGCCAATGCCCCTACCCTCCCCATCTCTGGCCGCCCAGCCCCTGTCCTCCCCGACTGCTGCCCCCTACCCTTCCCATCCCCAATCGTCACCATCCATCGCTACCCTCCCCATCCCCGGCCGTCGCCACCACCTGCTGCCCTCCGCATCCTCAACCGCCACCACCCTCTACCTTGCCCCATCCCCGACTGCCGTCGCCCTTGCCCTACCAACCATCACCCCCTGCCCTTCCATCCCTGTCGTCGCCACCTCCTACCCTCCCATCCCTGGCCGCCTGCCTCCTATCCTCCCCTTCTTGGCCTCTCCATCACGGCACCCTCTCCCTCTCTCTCTTTCCTCTTTCTCTTCTCTCTCTATCTCACTATCTTGCTCTTAGTTTGTAGGTTATCTCTAGCACCGTCGTCTTCCTCTAGCACCATCATCAATGACACTCGAAGCTTTTAGTGCTACCCCCTCTCTATAGCCGCAGGTATAATTTTTATTTTAAATTTATAGTATTATTTAGTAATCACTAGACTAGATCCATCAATGGATCGGGTTCGAATCAAAATTTGAATATTCAGATCCAAATTTGATTTTAATTATTGATATCAGATCCGAATCCGAATATCCGATGGATCTATACTTAAAGTACCAGACCCGGATCCTAATAGATTTCGAATATCCAGATCCAATTTCGTGTGGTGCCATGCCGTGGGCCATGTCATGCCAGTAGGTCATACCGTGCCTTAGGTTGTGTTGTGTTAGTAGGCCATGCCGTGTCGATAGGCTATGTCATGCCATGCCGTGTTGGTAGGTCGTGCCTTGGGCTGTACCATATTGGTAGATCGTGCCATACCATGTCATGCCTTGGGCCGTGCTATGTCGATAGGCTGTGTCGTGCCATGCCGTATCGGTAGGCTGTGCTGGGCGTGCTGTGCCATGCCAGCTGCTAAGAGAACCCTCAGCCACTAAGAGAACTCCCATCTTATTGCTTTTGTTTATTACATTGCATAGCGATAGATCCATCAATTGATTAGTGTACATAATCTTCGATATCCATATATTTATATATAATTGTATGGATGGTACCTAGGCATATCTTTGATTATTGTTCAACATGTTATATTGGTTAATGTTCATTAACATTGTAGGTCACGATGACACCGAAAAGCCATCTAGCTTTCACCCCTGCCTCTCGATGGGTTACGCAGAGTTCAGCATCTGAGGAACAATCAGAGCATACTTCATCCACCTCTGTATCAGCTGCTCAAGGACCTCCACCGCTGGCATCTACTCCACCGACGGTATCTACTTCCCTGGCATCTGAGCCTCCATCGTCATCCACATCTCTGACACATGCTACTCCATCGATATCTGAGTGTACATTTTTATTATATTATATATTTATTTTTTATATAGTATTTATAAACTTATATATTTGCATAACGCATTTTTATTGCAGGTGCATCATCCAGCCAAATATTTTACTGTCCCACACGTATGGCGCATGTGTATAACCACCAGCATCAGGTGATAGTGCAGTATGATGCAGAGGAAAGGCCAGTAAGGAAGATCACGCAGAAGATGCATTCCTTTTTTGGAGTGCTTATAAAGCAGTCAGACATTATTCCCATAGAGCTCAGAGACTAACGATTAATGGACGATGCTGTCAGGGATCGGGTGTGGGAGGAGATATGAATAAGTGCATCTTAATTATATTTATACATTTTATATGTTTACACTATGTTTGATTAGAATAATTTTATAATTAATTTTTGATAATTTTATGCAGAGAAGGTATGATTTTTTTGATCACGAGAGAGCTCGAGATGTCCAACTGAAGAAGATCGAAAAGTTATACCGGGGTTACAAGATCAAGTTCTATAGAAGATGGCTCGTGCACCGACAAGATACTCTAGAGGAGCTTGTTCCTTGGATACAGGACTATCCTCCGAGTCAGTGGGAGAGGATGGTTATACATTGAAGGAGTCAGAAGTTCGAGGTAAAATTACTAACTTTTAAATTTTTTAATATATTTAAAATTATATTTAAATATTTATTATTTATTTAAATCCTTGTTAGGCTACCTTCTATCAGAATCGAGAAAATTGGATAGCCTAGGAGTATACGCACACTCTTGACCGTAAGTCTATGGTCAGTCGTGTGCATAGAGAGAAAATAAATTTTAAATTTTATTAAATAAATTAAATTAATATTTTTTTTATATTTTTGATAAATCGATCCATTATTATAGCTGATGAGAGATGAAGTGATACCCAGTCATAGCAAAATCTTTTAATCCAGCTACACGAACAAAAAAAGCAGGCCAATGAATGCCACGATCAGAAGAATTTTTATAAATATTAAATATATTGGTATATATGATTAGTATTATAGCATTTTTTATAAAATTTTATTTGAATTTATAATTACAGAATCAATTAGATGTACTCACGAGCGAGGGCCCGGATACCTCTGGCCCCATGACCATCTATCTCAAGTCTTGGGGTCTGAGCACTTTGGGAGGATCCGATGCAGGCTTGGACATACGTCGATCAACTATTGGTCTGAGATGAGCATCTCTTCATAGACTTTCGATGTCGTCAATCGAAAGAAGTTTGAGGAGGTGTTGGCACTGACAAATCATGCTACGACGTGGGCAGATTGGACTGAAGAGCATGTATCTCATCTGAAAGGTATCGTGAGAGACGTAGTGTCGATGCTCGGTATGTATTTTAGAGGTGCCTTCATGAGCTTTGAGGATATGTTGGTCCGCATTGCAGCTCCAGCTCCTCTAGCTTCAGCTCTTGCTCTAGCTCCAGCTCCTCTAGCTTCGGCTCTTGCTCTAGCTCCAGCTCTAGCTCCTCTAGCTTCGGCTCTTGCTCTAGCTTCAGCTCCAACTTCAGCTCCAGCTTTGGCTCGTGCTCTATCTCTCGGTGACGACGATGATGTAGATTTAAGAGACTTTTGATGTTTTTTTTTTAAAAAAATAATATAATAAATTTTATTTGATAATAAAATTTTAGTATTTTAAAAATATTTTTATATTTATAATATTTTTTATTATATATCTCTATATTTATCAAATAAAATATATAAAAAATTAAAAATTTTATATTTTTTTAATTATTCAGAAGCTAGGGTAGTGGTTTTACAACCACTATCGTAAATATGCCAACCACTGTCATAGATAATATGTCAACCACTACATTAGATTTATGATAGTGGTTACATAACCGCTGCCATAGATTAGTCTATGGTAGCGGTTTTATAACCACTACCATAGATAAGCTTATAGCAGCGGTTGGCAGCGGTTTTATAACCATTGCCATAGATAAGCTTATGACAGCAGTTTTATAACCACTACCATAGATAAGCCTATGGTAGTAGTTTAAAAACTACTACAATAGACACTCTATGCCAGCGATTTTTAGAATCACTACAATAATTGCTATCATAGATCTACGGTGATGGCTATAATGATAGTGGTTAGCTAACCGCTGTCATAGCCTATAGCAGTAATTTTTTAGATTACAGTAATGGTTATGAATCGCTGTCATAGTCCTATTCTGTAGTAGTGCCACATGCTCACTATGCTCTCTAACTTCCTCCGAGTGCTCGTCGCCCATGAGAGAGTCTCATAGGAGAAGGCCACCAAGGTCCACATTATTGACCCTTAGACTAATTTTGATGATAACAAAAATATTTGAGTATAATTTATTAAGTTACTAATATTATTTTTGAGGATGTATAGTTAAATTTTAAGTAGTTATAATGATATAAGTGACTTCCATCAATCAAATGAAGCATCATCAATCAAGAGGCTTTTGAAGAAAATTAAGACTTTACACATTATAAAAAGAATGATTAATGAGAGATAAATTAAATTTAAAAAGCAAGTCTAGCCTATAAAAAAAATTGAAGAAGAAAGACTGTCAAAATCCAAATGGCACGCTTGGCATACATCTTAGTCGACTAAAATTAAAGGTTAGTCGACTACGTCTCAGAAAACAGCAAACATAGAAAGCACAAAAAAATGAGATTTCTAGACCCAAGAAACTTAGTCGACTATGTCTCAAAAGACTATAGAAGATAGACAGCATAAAAAAATAAAATTTTTGGACTTAGGCGACTTAGTCAACTAAGTCTCAGAAGACTGCAGAAGACAGAAAGTATAGAAAAGGCTAAAGTTGAGGTGTAGAGGACTTAGTCGATTAAGTTAAAGAAGGTTAGTCGACTAAGTCACTGTAACGACTAATTTTTTTTAGAACTATACTTTTTTAGCTCTAATTTTTTTTCAATAGCTAGATTTTCGTGTCCAATGGCTAGGACATTAAATGTGGCTTCTTCAAAAGTTTTAGAGTGGTGGGAAGGCCGTGGAATATATAAGGAATATTTAAGAACTTTAGAAAAGACTTTTTGCAATCAATATTCAAGAGCCTTCAAGCCTATACCAAGTGCATTCATTATGAGAGCTATCAAGTAAAGAGAAGGATTCATTTTTCTGAAGATTCTCTATCCTTCTAATCATCCTCAAAGTGAGAGAAGCCAAGACGGAAGCATTGAAGAGCTTCACCAACTTCTCTCAACCATTCAAGAAGAAGAGCAAAGCAATCAAGCCTTCCATCTTCTAAACTCTTCTTCTTTGGGCTTCATTGAGTCTTTCTTTCTAAACTTCTTTTAATAGTGTAATTGTGTTGTATTTATTTATAAATTTCTTGGGGTGAGAAAGTTGGGATTGGTCCAAGCCTAAAGTTGGACGTTGTAAAGGTTTGATTGGTGAACCTAGATCAAAACTAATTGGGGTTGATTGTTAGTCCAAAAAAATAATCATTGTAGAAGTTGTAGTTGGTGAGCCTAGGTCAAAACCAACCAAGTTAGATTGTGAGCCAAAGAGAAATAATCGAACTGTAATCAATTAAGTGATTATAGTTAAACTCTCAAGTGATTCACTTGAGGAGTGGACGTAGGTGCTAAGGTTGGTGCCAAACCACTATAAAAGCTTGGTCTCTTGTGCTTGTATTATCTTATTTTCATTGTTCTCATTCTATACTTAAATTTTACATTATTTCACCAAGCACTCAATATTAAAATTCAGCTAAATTAGTAATTAAATTTTTTAAAACATTCAATTCACTCCTCCTTTTGGGTGGCCATCTTTGGGCAACAAGTGATATCAGAGCAGATGCTCTATATTAATTGTTGATCTAACGGTCTTAGAGCTAAAGATTTAATAGTAAATCCAATTGGAACTTCATTGGTTGAAAGGCAATCAACCAATAGACCCCCACTTTTCAATGGAACCAATTATACCTATTGAAAAGCAAAAATGGGATATTTATTCAAGCACAAGACTATGACATGTAGAGTATCATAGTAAAAGATTCTTACACATCCACAATCATAATTGATGGCATGTCCATTCTAAAACTCGAAAAGGATTTGGATGAACATGATAAAAGAGAAGCACAACTCAATGCCAAAGCAATGAATGTGTTATATTATGCTTTGGATACAATTGAGTTTAATAGGATATTAACATGTTCATCCACCAAAGAAATTTGGGATAGACTTGAAGTTACCCATGAGGATACTAATCAAGTCAAAGAATCTAAGATAAACATGTTGGTACACAAGTATGAATTGTTTAAAATGAAACCACATGAAACTATCACTAAAATATTCATAAGATTCATTGATATATTAAATGATTTAAAAAGTCTAGGAAAGGATTATTCTAAAGTGATGTTGTGCGAAAAATTCTTAGGTCCTTGCTAAAGAATTGGGAGCCAAAAATAACTGTCATTCAAGAAGCAAAAGACTTAAACAAGTTAGCTTTGGAAGAGCTCATTGGATCTCTTATGACCCATGAGTTAAATATAAACCAAGAACAGAAAGAAGAGGTAAAGAAAAAGAAAACAATAGCTCTCAAGGCTGCTGCCATTCATCAAGAAGAAAATGATTCTGAAGAGAGTTCGGAGGATGATGAGATGGCCATGATAGCAAGAAGATTCAAGAAGTTCATGAGAAGGAGAAAGAGATTGAAACCTAAGAAAAAGTTTAACAAGGAAGAAGATAGCAAAAAAAAGAAAAAAGAAAAAGAGAAAGAACAACCATCCATTTGGTATGAGTGCAAGAAGCCCAGACACTTCCAGATAGATTGTCCAATGTTGAAGAAAAACTCCAATAAATTCAAGAAGAAAGCATACAAAGCCACATGGAGCAATAATGAGGACTCCTCTTTAGGTGAGGAAGAATATCAAAGAGAAGAAAAGATAAATCTTTATCTCATGGCACATAATGATGATGAGGTAAATAATGATACTTCAATTTCAGATTTTACCTTTAAAGAGTTATATGATGCTTTTAATGACTTAATTGATGATTTTAAGAAGTTATCATATAAGAATAAAGAACTAAAGAAAGATAATCAAACTTTAACCAAAGACAAAGCTAAAGTAGAAGAAGATATGAAAAAACTACAAAATAAATTAAATGAATCTAGTGAAAAGAATGTCTCCTTGTAAGATGAAATAGTAAGAATAAGATCAATTGTTGATAGATACATGATTAGCTCAAAGAATCTTTAAATATTGATTGATAATCAAAAGATGATTTTTGATAAAGTCGGTTTAGGATAAATCCACAAAGAAAATAAAAATCTCTAAGAAATATGTTTGATAGTTCACAAAATCAAAGAAAAAGCATAACTTGCTTTAAATGTAACAAAATTGGACACAAAGCATTTGAATGCATAATGAATGCAAATAAGAAGCTTAATACAAATCAATCAAAGATGAGATAAATTTGAATTCCAAAAGGAACGATTTGTGCTAACCTTAAAGGACCCAAGTTAACTTGGGTACCTAAATCTACTTGATTTTGTGAATAGATGTGCTTGGCATCCGTGAGAGCTAAAAAAAGATGATATCTAGATAGCGGATGTTCGAGGCATATGATGAAAGATAAATCTCAATTTATCTCTCTTGAAGCAATGAATGGAGGTGTGGTGATATTTGGAGATAATGATAAAGGCAAAATTATTGGTCTCGATAATATTTTGATCATGCCTTCTACTTGTATAGAAAATGTATTACTTGTTGATGGTTTAATGCATAATCTACTTAGTATTAGTCAATTATGTGATAAAAATTTTAATATTTTATTTAAATCATCTCATTGCATAGTAACTAATTCACTTGATGATAGCATTAAATTCATAGAAAAAAGACATGGCAATGTTTATATTATTGATCTTGATGAATTTAAAAAAAAAAAATATTGAATGTCTTGTTGCTATGAATGCTAAAATAAATGAATCTAGTTGGATATAGCATAATAGGCTAGGTCACGTAAGCATGGACTCATTGTCTAGATTAATTAAGCTTGACTTAGTAAAAGGCTTACCCAAAATAAATTTTAAAAAGAATAAGATTTGTAAAGCATGTCAATTCGGGAAACAAACAAAATCATCTTTCAAATCCAAAAATATTGTCTCAATAACTAGACCTCTAGAGTTACTTCATATGGATTTATTTGGATCAATTTCAACTACAAGTCTAGGAGGAAAATGATATGGTTTTGTAATAATAGATGATTTTTCAAGATATACTTGGATTTTATTTTTATCTTATAAAGATAATGCCTTTGACATGTTTGTTGAGTTATTTAATAAAATCATAAAAGAAAAGGAATGTGATGTTTTATATATAAGAAGTAATCATGGCATGGAATTTGAGAATCAAAAATTCAAAAAGTTTTGTTCTAAGAATGAAATAAATCATAATTTTTCAGCCCCTAGAACATTCCAACAAAATGGGATAGTAGAAAGAAAGAACAAAATATTAATTAAAATGTCATGGACCATGCTTTATGAAAACAATCTCCCAAAATATTTTTGAATGAAAGCTATTAACACCACATACTATGTGCTAAATAGAGCATTAATTAGACCTACTTTGAAGAAAACTCCATTTGAGATTTATAAGGAAAAGAAACCTAATATTTCATACCTTAAAGCTTTTGGATGTAGATGCTTCATTTTAATAAATGATAAAGATAAATTAGGTAAGTTTGATGCAAAATCAGATGAAGGTATCTTCCTGAGCTATTCAACTAATAGTAGAGTATATAGAGTGTTTAACAAAAAAACATTAGTTGTAGAGGAATCCGTGTATGTCATCTTTGATGAAACTAACTCTCTAAAAGCAAGAGAAGAGGAAATTGAAATGAATGTAGATAATTTAGAAAAAAAATTGAAGAATATGATACTTGAAGATACATCTTCACAAGAATAAGAAGGTGAAAAGCAAGATGTCGAAGAAAGGAAACAACAACCTCAAGAGGAGCAAGGTATATCCAATTTACCAAAAGAATGGAGGTATGATCACAATCATTCCAAAGAATTAATTATTGATGATCTATCTCATGAAGTTAAAACTATATCATATCTTAGGAAAGCCATGAATCATATTGCATTTATATCTCACTTAGAACCTAAAAACATAATTGAAGCTGAAAAAGACTCAAATTGGATGTTAGTAATGCAAGAAGAATTAAACCAATTTGAAAGAAATAAAGTTTGGAAACTAGTTGAATAACCTAAAAACTTTCTTATAATTGAAACTAAATGGGTTTTTAGAAATAAACTTGATGAAATGGGTAATATAATTAGAAACGAGGCTAGATTGGTTGCACAAGGATACAATCAAGAAGAAGGAATCGATTTGATGAATCTTTTGCACCTGTAGCTAGACTTGAAGCTATTAGATTGCTCTTGTCATTTGTTTGCTTTATGAATTTCAAACTTTTTTAAATGGATGTAAAAAGTGTATTCTTGAATGGACTAATTAAAGAGAAAGTTTATGTTGAACAACCTCCGAATTTTGAAAATCAAGAATTGTCCAATCATGTTTATAGGCTTAAAAAGGTACGCTATGGATTAAAACAAGCTCCTAGGGCTTGGTATGATAGATTGAATAACTTTTTATTAAACAATAACTTTAGAAGAGAAAATGTAAACAAAATATTATTTATTAAAAGAAAATCAAATAGTTTACTAATTGTATAATTATATGTTGATGACATTGTATTTGGAGCTACTAATGAAGATTTATGTAAAGAATTTGCTAGTCTTATGCAGGAAGAGTTCGAGATGAGCATGATGGGGGAACTCAATTTCTTTCTTGGACTTCAAATCAAGCAATCATATGAGGGAATCTTCATCAACCAAAATAAATATATAAAAGAAATGCTAAAAAAATTTGGGATGGAGAACGTTAGAGGCAGTGGCACCCCTATGAGCATAAGTTGTAAGTTTGATCTAGATCCAAAAAGAAAAGCAGTAGATCCCAAACTATATAGAGGTATGATTGGATCTTTACTTTATTTAACTACAAGTAGGCCTGATATAATATTTAGTGTATGCATGTATGCACGTTATCAATCAAATCCTAAAGAATCATATGTAGCTGCAGTTAAAAGAATCTTTAAGTATTTGATAAATGCTCAAAATGTAGGCTTGTGGTACTCAAAACAATCTTTACTGGATTTAATTAGATATAGTGATTCAGATTTTGCTGGATGTTGCTTAGATAGAAAGAGTATAAGTGGAACATGTCAGTTTCTAGGAGTAAACTTGATCTCATAGTTTAGTAAGAAATAAAACTCAGTAGTCCTATCAATGGTAGAAGCTGAATACATTACTGCTATGAGTTGTTGTGCTCAATTATTATGTATCAAATAATAACTGAGGACTATGGTATTACTTGTAACAATATTTCTATTCAATGTGACAATACTAGTGCTATAAACTTAACAAAAAATCCGATATTACACTCAAGAATAAAACATATAGAGGTAAGACATCATTTTATTAGAGATTATGTACAAAATAATGATATGACTCTTGAGTTTGTGCCAACTAAAAATCAAATTGCAGATATTTTCACTAAACCATTAAATGAAGAAAGGCTTTGTGCCATAAAAAAGCAATTAGAATTATTTGATCAATATTATTAAAATTATTGAATATATTTGTATGGTATGATGTGATGAATTTTTCATAAATAATTCTTACATTAATTCCATTGAAAAAGATATGAGTCATTGTTAGACCTCTTGGACTGAAACTCTAGCCATTAAGTTCTGTGCTAAACTAAGCAGACTAAGATAAAAAGTCTTAATCGACTAAGACTTAGTCGACTAAGTATCGAAAATTCTATTTATAAAATAAAATATCCATGGGACTTTATTTATTTTTCATTCATCCTTTTCCTAGCCGTCCCAACTTAGAATCCTAGGGCATCCATTTTCTCTCCAAAAATTTCCAAATCAGAGTCCTAAAAACCTTGAGGAAGAGGACTTGGATCCATGGCACTGAAAAAGAAAAAACTTTACACTCATCCTAAGATCACTACTATTAAACTACGATCGTACGAGCGAAGGATGAAGAATCGTTCGAACGCCACTGAGCAGCCATAATCTAGTCCGATTCCTATTCCTCCAGTCGCGTCTCCACCTTCCTCTCCACATCCTCCGATCGTCCAAACTACAAGTACTCCATCTTAGGTCACTCCTCCAGCCGCCCAATGCTCCACTCTATTTACCACTCCCATTCAACCCTCATCTCAGGTCACATCCTCTTCCTTAAAGGTGATACCATTTTCTTCAAGGGCTATGACCACTGAAAGAAAGATTGATTTTGTTTTCCTGAAGAAATAAGGGTTTGAGATCGGGGAGTGCGATAAATTTCAAAGGTGGGAGTACTTATGTTCGTTGAAATTGCCCACCTATCCAAATCTTATAAGAAAGTTTTATGGAAATGCAAGGATAGGTTCTCAATCTCTGGAATCTGAAATTAAAGGGGTCAAGATACATTTGACAGTGGAAAATCTAGGGCAGTTACTGAAGACTCCGATGGAAGGGTTGAGAGGTTTGATGATCGGCAAGAAGAACTTCGTCTGCTATTTAATCAGAATGATGCTTTAGATTTTGAAGAGATTTTGGCAAAATATTTGAGTACCGAGCATCATCTTTTACATCACATGGTTTACAAGATTTTTATCCTCTAGATTGGATGTTTTGATTATGTGATAAGAAATGATGTGGGGATTCTTTATCATATACTAAAGTAAGAAAAATTCAATTTTCCTGCCTTGATGATGAAGACCATGCAAGAGGCAAGAATGAGAGTAAAATTTGCTCTACCTTATGGAAAGTTCCTAAGCATCATATTTAGAGAGTTCAGTGTCGACATGAAGGGTGAATCATTCAAGGAGATGAAGCACTTTGATACGTATGATGAAAACTTCTTGAAGAGGATGGGTTTGTGAGCTCAGAAGTAGTACTCCCAAGTCTTGAAAATATGAGAAGACAGATCATGAAAAGATGGGAGCGATCTGAAAGAAGAATCAGTCTCAATAGTAAAGTTCAAAAACTGGGCCGACTCACTCTAAGATTGAGCCGGCTCAGTTGAAAACTGAGTCGGCTCAGTCTAGGACTGGATCGACTAGATCTCAGAGAAAAATTTAGATAGAGAGTAGCATTTTTGGACTGTTGGCATGGCACACAACTGGGTCGACTCAGTCTAGGACTAAGCCGACCAAACTGAGCTGACTCAGTCGTAGGTTAGCCGGCTCAGTCTGAAACTAGGCCAGCTTAGTTTTTACAGATTATTATTTTATGTACGTAGGTTGTTTGGATTTGGAGAGTTTTTCTATGAGCTTAGGCTTGACCCTTTGTAAAGTATATATACTGAAAATAAGTTAAGGTTATAAGTGTACTGAAATATATTAAATAAAAGCTCTTTTCTCCCAAATTTTTTTTCTTCTCTTCTTTGCTATTCCTTGATTTATTTGATCATACTTTCGTAGAGATGTCTAAAATATACTTTCTTGTTGCTTTGCTAATCACCGGCAGCTATGTCGATCCATGTAGGAAGAGCACATATTTCCAACATTTGGTATCAAAGCGGTGTTGCGTGGAAGGAAGGAAGACACTTAGGATTTACTACATCCAAGATCTATTGCATCATGTTTTATCCTAAAACTTCTAGTTTACTTTGTGGTTATTTCTAGATTGAGGTGAAAATTATTTACACGGAGGAATGGTGATACAGAAGTTTGGAAAGAGGATCTAGGGCTAGTTAGATCTTCTATGAAGGATAGTTTTACCAATGTGTGATCATGAAGGATGTTAGGAATCTATTCTTGACTTGTTTGAAGTCATAGGATCAAGTGGATTCAAGGTGGATTTTGAGAAGTTCGACAGTAAGAAAAAATTTATCTTATGGCAGCAAAGAGTAAAGGACTTGTTGGTTCAGTAGAGGATCTACAAGGTCTTGACAAAAAAAAGATCGAAAAATATCAGTGCTGAGGATTGAAAAGAGTTGGAGAAAATTGCTTTTAGCATAATCCGGATGTGCTTGGCCGATCAGGTTTTGCCTGAGATTTGCATAGAAACTATAGCAAAGGGGCTCTGGGAGAGATTGGAGAACACATACATTAGAAAGAACATGACGAACAAGCTATGATTGAAGAAACAGCTGTATAGTCTGAGGATGCCCAAAGATGGAGATCTTCTTGCACATATCCAAAGATTCAATCATGTGTGTTTTGAGGTGATAAGTTTGAATATGAAGATCAACGAGGAGGATCGAGCATTGCTGCTATTATGTTCTCTCCCAGGTTCGTATGATGATTTCATAACAACTTTAATTTATGAAAAGAAGATCCTAAACTATGAAGAGATTGTTGGTGTGCTCAAATCAAATGAGCAAAGAAAGAAGATCTGCAAGGGAGACCCTAAGTCTGAGATCTTGGCTGTGAATGAAAGACAGGAAAGATCAAAGGAGAAGATAAGAAAAAAATATAAGGATAGGTCAAAGTCTCGCAATCAAAGAAAGATGACATTGAAATATTATAAATATCATCAATCTGAACATCTAAGGAGAGATTGTCCTCTTTTGAGATCAGAAAAAGGGAAGGCCAGCAAGGGAGATGATACAGCTTCTATGGGTAGTAAAGAAGACTTGTTAGTTGTATTAGATGGATCCAATGAGTGTGATACTATATGGATATTAGATTTAACATGCTCGCACCACTATACTTCTCATCAGGAGTGATTTGCTACCTACCAGAAGGTCGATGGTGAAAGTATCAGTCTTGAAGATGATCACCCATGTAAAGTAACTAGAATTGGCTCTATCGGGGTGAGGATGTACGATGGGATCAATCGTACATTATCAAATATCAGGCATATACTGGAGTTGACAAAAAAATTAATTTCTTTGGGCTACTTGGAGGAGCAGGATTATGCTTTTAGTAGCCAGGCTAGGAGTGGATGTCTAAAAATTTTCAAGGAAGCTTTGGTGGTGATGAGAGGTAGAAGATTGAGCAATAATCTTTACAGAATGAAAGACTCAGTGATAAATGATAGTGTAGAGATACTAGTAGCGGCATAGGAGGAGCAGGTTTTATATTGACTGTGGCACTATCGGATAGGTCATATGAGTGACCGTGGGCTCACAGAACTAAGCAGAAGAGGTATGATCCAAGCCCTGAAGAAGGAGGGCATAGATCTTTGTGAGCCATGTATCTTTGACAAACAGCATAGAATGAAGTTTGCCAGAAGTATCAAGCGTAGCGCAGGAGTGCTGGATTTAGTGCACTCAGATGTATAGGGACCAGCTCCTATATCACCTAGAGGTAGGGCAAAATACTTTATTACTTTCATTGATAATTTTTCAAGAAAGGTATGAATTTATCTGATCAGAGAAAAATCAGAGGTATTTGCCCAATTCAGAGCCTGAAGAGCTGAAGTAGAGGAGTCAGGAAGATAGGTAAAGTGTCTGAGGTCGGACAATGGAGGAGAGTATACTAACCTAGAGTTCAAAAGGTATTGTGAGAAAAATGGCATCAAATATCATTACACGATGAGGATGACTCTCCAGTAGAATGGTGTCATGGAGAAGATGAATCGAATACTAATAAAAAAGATACGAAGTTTGAGGCTATAGACATCACTCCCAAAGTTCTTTTGGAGTGATGCTCTAACTTTTTCTTATTTTCTTGTGAATAGGTCCCCTCATTATAAGTTGAATGGAGGCATTCCAGAAGAGGTCTGGAGTGGAAAGAAGGTGAAGCTTGGCCATCTGAAAGTCTTCGATTGCATAGCCTATGCATATGTGGAGGCAATCGAGAGAAGCAAATTGGATCCAAAATCTCAAAAGATGACATTCATAGGGTATCTACAAGGAGTCAAGAGGTACCTGTTATGGGACTCTCAGGCACAGAAGTCAGTGATTAGTAGGAACATTATCTTTGATGAGAAGAGTATCTTGAGAAGTCTGGGATAGATGAAACTGGAGAAACAAAGGTGAACAGTGGTGGTCAGTCAGAGAATGATGGCATGCAGGTTACATCCACTTACAAGAGTGTTCCTGTTGAGGTGGAGCTAGGTAGAAAAGTATTATCTCAGATTAAAAATCAGTATAGAGGGCCGATAGTTCAGATCGATGTGTAGGAGCAGCCATAGACATCAGGCAGAGATGGCCAGTAGGAGTGGCTTTGCATAAGTCCCAGCATACTATTAGAAAATTGGTCAGATATGGTAGATATGGCATTGATGAGGTTATCTCCTATGTACTCATCACTGCTAATGGAGATCTAGAGAATTATGTAGAGGCCATGAAGAGTAAGGATCATGATTTATGAATGCAGGCCATGATGGAGGAGATAGAATCACTTGAGAAGAATTAGACATGACAGCTGGTGGATCTTTCAGAGGGTGCTCGACCTATTAGCTCAAAGTGGGTGTTCATAAAGAAAAAAGCACCTTTAGAATAAGGTGAAGTCAGATTCAAAGCAAGATTGGTAGCAAAGAGATACTCACAAAGGAAAGAAATTGACTGCACAAAAATTTTCTATTATGTGGTGCGTCATACATCTATTCGAGTTTTGCTGTCACTGATAGCACAGCATAACATGGAATTAGAATAGATGGACATGAAGACGGCCTTCCTTCATGGGACTTTGGAGGAAAGAATCTATATGAAGCAGCCAGATGGTTTCATGGAGATGGAACAAGAAGAAAAGATGTGTTTACTTAGGAAGTCTTTGTATGGCTTGAAATAATTTTCTCGTTAGTGGTATCGAAGGTTTGATAGCTTTGTCTTGAGCCTGAATTTTAGTAGATGTGAATATGATTATTGTATCTATGTTAAGGATGTAGATAAGAAGGATGTCCTATACCTATTATTGCATGTAGATGATATGCTCATAACCAATAGAAGCATGGATGCTGTGAAAATGTTGAAAAGGGCATTATCATTTGAATTTAAGATGAAAAATTTGGATCCAGTTGAGAAAATCCTTGGAATGGAGATTTTCAGAGATAGGTGCAAAGAAGTGCTCCATTTGTCATAAGAAAAGTATGTCTAGAAGGTTCTGGAGAGGTTTGGGATGGAGAAGGCCAAACCTACAGAGACGACATTGCCAAGCCATATGTCTTTCTCCAAGTTATAGTGCCCCCAGTTAGAAGAGGAGAGAGAGTACATGGAATGAGTTTCTTATGCAAATGCTATAGGCAGTGTGATGTACACTATGATGTGCTATAAATTAAATATAGCATATACTATGAGCATGGTTAGTAGATACATGGCTAATCCTAGGAAGGAACATTGAAAAGCATTGAAATGGATATTGAGATATCTGCATGAAACAAGGGATTATGGTTTGGTGTTTGATGGACAGTTGGAAGGATTTGGAGAATAATTTATAAAGATGTGTGAAGGTTCAGATCCTCTGAAGGATTTGTTGATGTAAATTATGTTGGTGATCTTGATACAAGAAGGTCTACTATTGGATACCTCTTCTACGTATATGATGGACCGATATCTTGGAGATCAATCCTTCAGTCAATCACGGTCTTGTCTACCATAGAGGCCAAGTACATTGGGATAACGGAGGCTACAAAAGAAGTTCTTTAGCTTAGGAGGCTAATTGATGAGTTGGGGGTGGAGCAGAGCAAGGTTACACTATTTAGTGATAGTCAGAGTACTCTATTATTGGCACAGAACCCAGTCTATCATACACGCACAAAGCATATAAACGTGAGGTACCATAGGATCAAAGAGCTGATGGAGGAAGGTGAAGTGGAACTGATGAAGATCCATACTAAGAAGAATCAGTCTGATGCACTCATGAAGGTACTCCCTAGAGACAGCTTATAGAGATATGTGGCACGGATGGGTCTGTTGAGAAGAGATGAGTTCATAAGGACTTGAAAGCACCAAGATGAAGAATGTGAGCTCAGAAGTGGCACTCTCAAGTCTTGAAAATATGAGAAGATAGGTCATGAAAAATGAAAGTGAGTCGAAAGAAGAATCAATCTCAATAGTAAAGTCCAGAAACTGGGTCGGCTCACTCTGAGACTGAGCCGGCTCAGTTGGAAACTGGGTCGGCTCAGTCCAGAACTGGATCAACTAGGTCTTAGAAAAAAATTTAGATAGAGAACAGCATTTTTTGGTTGTTGGCATAACACACAACTGAGTTGGCTCAGTCTAAGACTGAGCCAACCCAGACGCAGGTTAGCCAGCTCAGTCTGAAACTAGGCTAGCTTAGTTTTCGTGGGTTGTTATTTTGTGTACGTGGATTGTTTGGATTTGAAAAAATTTTCTATGAGCTTGGGCTTGATCTTTTGTAAAGTATATATACTGAAAATAGGTCAAGGTTGTAAGTATGCTGAAATATACTAAATAAAAGCTCTTTTCTTCCGAAAATCTATTCTTCTCTTCTTCTCTATTTCTTGATTTATTTGATCATGCTTCCATAGAGATTTCTAAGAAGTACTTTCTTGTTGCTTGGCTAATCATCCGTGGCCATGCCGATTTGTATGGGAAGAGCACATATTCCCAACAGGATTTTAAGAAAATGAATGGGCAGTGGACAAAAGTTGATAATGAAGAAGAGTCCGTACTAGTGTTTGAGCCTATGCCAAAATCTGCAGGTCCATTTGTTCGACCTGCACGCTTTGTCTGCCTTGAGGAGGATTAGATTATAGATATTATGCATCGAGTGGTTGATGATGTGTCTGATCGATTTTCAGCTTTGGTAGAGCATGCTGTGGAACGTATCCTTGCCAGGCATCATCACTAGACTGCTGTGGATCCATCCTCTTAGAGTCATCATATTCCTATCTTAGATTAGGCCACCCTATCGTTGCATACCCTTGAGCTTAAAACCTATTTTGTACTTGGTATAATATCTGTAATGGTTTAAGCTCTTTTTGATATTTTGATGTATGCCTACTTGGCCTTATATTCATGCTTAAACTTTTGCTTACATATATGAATGAAACTTCTTATTTTCCTTCTTCAATGTCTTGTATCGTTTGATGTACTGCTCTTGATTGACAATAGCTATCTTTTTGATAATGACAAAAAGGGAAAGAAGGATAATATAAGTATATTCTAAAAATTTAATATAAAAAAGCTCATTTCAAGAATTTAATTAATCCAAATATGAGAAGATATATTTTGAAACCTTAAGAATCAATTGGCACACATTAAGGGGGAGTAAATGCAAAAATTAAAACTCAATTTGAAAATAGTGATTATATTCAGGAGGAGCATATAAAATTTGATATGGCATATATGAATATATTGCATATAAATTGATTGCATGAAAGTTATTTTGATATTTGAAAAAAAGATATACTCAAAAGATTTTATCATCATCAAAAAGAAAGAGATTGTTGATCCTTGGACTGATTTTGATGATAACAAAAGCATTTGAATATAATTTGTTAAGTTACTAATATTATTTTTGAGGATGTGTAGTTAAATTCCAAGCAGTTATAATGATATAAGTGACTTCCATCAATCTAATGAAGCATCATCAATCAAGAGGCTTTTGAAGAAAATTAAAATTTTACACATCATAAAAAGAATGGATAATGAGAGATAAATTAAGTTTAAGAAGCAAGTCTAGCCTACTAAAGAAATTAGAGAAGAAAGACTGTCAAAATTCAAATGGCATGCTTGGCATGCGTCTTAGTCAACTAAGATTAAAGATTAGTCGACTATGTCTCAGAAAATAGCAAAGATAGAAAGCACAGAAAAATGAGATTTCTGGATCTAGGAAACTTAGTCGACTAAGTCTCAGAAGTTAGTCGACTATGTCTCAAAAGATTGCAGAAGACTGATAGTACAAAAAAATAAAATTTCTGGACCCAGGAGACTTAGTCAACTAAGTTCAGAAATTAGTCAACTATGTCTCAGAAGACTGCAGAAGATAGAAAGCGTAGAAAATTAGATTGAAGTTGAGGTGCAGGAGACTTAGTCGACTAAGTCAAAGAAGGTTAGTCGACTAAGTCACTGTAATGGCTAGTTTTTTTCAGAATTACATTTTTTTAGCCCCAACTTTTTTTTCAATAGTTAGATTTTCATATCCAATGGTTAGGGCATTAAATATGGCTTCTTCAAAAATTTTAGAGTGGTGGGAAGGCCTTGAAATATATAAGAAATATTTAAGAACTTCAAAAAGAACTTTTTACAACTAATATTCAAGAGCCTTCAAGCCTACACCAAGTGCATTCATTGTGAGAGCTATCAAGTGAAGAGAAGGATTCATTTTTCTGAAGATTTTTTGTCCTTCTAATCATCCTCAAAGTGAGAGAAGCCAAGATGCAAGCATTGAAGAGCTTCACCAACTTCTCTCAACCATTCAAGAAGAAGAGCAAAGCAATCAAGCCTTCCATCTTCCAAACTCTTCTTCTTTGGGCTTCATTAAGTCTTTCCTTCTAAACATCTTTTAATAGTGTGATTATGTTGTATTTATTTACAAGTTTCTTAGGGTGAGAAACTTGGGGTTGGTCCAAGTCTAAAGTTGGACGTTGTAAAGTTTTGATTGATGAACCTAGATCAAAATCAATTGGGGTTGATTGTTAGCTCGAGAAAACAATCATTGTAGAGGTTATAGTTGGTGAGCCTAGGTCAAAACTAATCGAATTAGATTGTGAGCCCAAGAAAAATAATCAAACTATAATCAATTGAGTGATTATAGTTGAACTCTCAAATGATTTACTTGAGGAGTGGACGTAGGTGCCAAGATTGGTGCCGAACCACTATAAAAGTTTGGTCTCTTATGCTTGTATTATGTTATTTTCATTACTCTCATTCTATACTTAAATTTCATATTATTTCACCAAGCACTCAATATTAAAATTTAGTTAAATTAGTAATTAATTTTTTTAAAATACCTAATTCACCCCCTCCCCCTCCCCCCCTCTTGGGTGGCCATCCTTGGGCAACACACATGTTTTTAAATGCCAACTTGAGGATTGATGTCTTAGTAGCGGCAATGTTAAGGTCTAATGTTAGGATTTTATAGGAGAGAGGGCATAGATGGTGAAGAACCCAATGGGAAAGTGGTTGTTTGAGGTGATGGAGAAGTAGAACAATCTTCATCTACCTCAAAGCAGCAACAAAGTTAGGGATGAGAATGACTATCTGCAATAGTGGTTATGGAAGCAGCAGGCAAAATGGAAAACTTCAGAACAATCAGGGAGGTGATCATCTTTGTGGTGAACAATAGCATTGACTTCATAATTGTAATGGTCCATGTAGGAGTGTATGAAGAGAACATGATCCTAAGTTACAAGCCAAAAAATGTGATGATAGGGGAGGGTAGCAATGTGACAATAATTAGAGGGAGTATGAATACTGGGTTTAGAATGGCTCAAAGAGGAAGAGGAAGAGGATTTAGAGATTTAGCTTGAAGAGGAACCAAAGATTGGGCCTGAATGGTCTATTTGTTAGATGTGTGTCCTAGAAGCCAGATTGGCTGTCACTTATAATACACTTCTAAGAATAATTTTATAATTTTAACTATAAATTAATAAATAAATTATTTTCTATCATAGTGTGTATTTAAAAGTGCCTGTGATACATTCTTTGAGTTAATGATAATGATAATTCATATTTCTAAGAGTTAAAAATTTAAAATAAGAATTTTCATAATTAACTTATAAACTGCTTCCAACCATAGGATCATCATGAGGATGGTGATCGATCCAGAAGATGGATGTACGATTACTTTCTTAGGATAGACGTGTCTTGAGTCTATGGTGTGGAGATACTAGAGTGAGAGTATAGATACTCGTTAGAGAATTAGGGCACTGAGAGTGACAACCTCGAGTAGTCATAAGGAAGTCTACCTTCTCGTCGATGACTAACTCGATGCTGCAGTGGTATATCTAGTTCTTTAATCTGAGGTACATCGATAGTTTATCTTGAGGGTGTTATAGTTTGACTACACCATAACTCGATCTCCTAGCCATTCGGAATCCTAAGGTATATGTTGGCTATAGCATGTTCATTGTAGGAATTGGATTGCACCAATAGAGGATCTATCTACCTCAGTAGATGAAGAGCTATGATAATCATGAGATTGAGTTCATAAGTCTATGGCCATGGCAGAGTGAAGATGATAGAAAAAGTTTTTATTAAGATTTCATATTGGACTCGAATCAAATGATTAATTCATATGATAGACATTGGGTTTGACGAGTTCACCTTAACCCTAATCCTATTTAGTCTCAAGATAGAAGAACCCAATCATATAGGTAACTATATCGAGAGATTCACTTTTAGTTCTGATGGATTGCCACCATATACTCCTAGGTGTCACTGGTGGATTTTAGAAGTAATTAGGATGATTTTAATGATCAATCATTCTAATTGTATGAATCAGAAAAGTTCTGATCTATCGAAAGATATTTCGATGATGTCGATGATGGAGATTGCAACATGTCTTATTACCATACAGAATTGAACCTAACTGGATCACACAAACAAGGGTTTGGATCTAGATGTCATCAATTAAGCTAAGTTAGTTTAATTGATTTGGATTAGATCCAATCAGGTTCAAGGTAATCGTGCTAGCACATGATTGAGCCTGACTTTTTCCTTGTAAAATCTTTCTGATTCATCGCAACCGAGTCAAATTTGATTTGACTCATGCTTGTATTTTGATTGAATTTATTTTTATCTAACTAGAATAAGTCTAGGTCAAATTAATTATAGAAATTAAATCCATTCATAGTCAAATTAGACTAGGGTCAAAAGTTGACCTATTTGAGAGAATTGAGGGTAACCTGATCAGATACTTCTAAAAAATTCTTTAGAAATCATTTTGATCTAATTTTTGGATATGAGATAGAGCACAAGCTATGCATTGGGTGTACCATATTTTATGATTTTTTGAGTATGATAGAGTTTGATTTAGATCAAACTCTTGAGGGAAGAGTCCTAGGCGCAGTGGACTCTTCCTTATCTACTCATGCCAATAGCTTTTTGAATCATTTTTGGCAAAAAAAATAGATGAGATCTGATAATTTTTCATGGAGAATAAGTTCTAGAGTCCTAATGATAAAATAAATGAGTTATTTTGATCAAAAGGGACTCTAAGTAGGTGTTGGACATAAAAGCCTTTCTCATGTCAAAGTGCATTCAATGCAAGAAATATTTTTTCATGCCCAAAGTCTGCCATCCTTGATATTCGACACCCCCTTTATCCTCTCTCTTCTTCTCTTCTTCTCTTCTATAAGCCTAAAAAGTTGGGCACAAATCTAATAAGAAGGTTCAATATTTTTGGCATAATATTCAGGATCTACGTGATGGTGTTCGTGTGATGGACGGACTGCCTTCAGAAATAGTTTTGAAGATTCTTTGAATCAGATCCAGATCTGATTTTTGGAGGAAAGGTTCATGTGGAGAAGGTGTTCAGATCCTATTCAAGTGGATACTGACATTTGGCAGCTAGTCTTAATATCTTTATATTGGTGCTGGAGCTCATCAGACATCAAGCCCAATATGTAATACCTGATTTTGTTATCTTTATCCATCTACTTCTCGAGAGATGCTCTCTGATCAGTGGATAGATGGACTAGTAAGATGAAAGGATTCTATTTCAATACATGAGTCAACTTCTCAAAACCCAAAATAATTTTGAAATTTTGGAGCCAATCCTTGTAGTTAGGTCCAGTCAGTCTATGGGTGTCCAGGATATGGGCTAGTGGGTTGGACGCAGATATTTTTCTGTAGAGAGTCAAAGTTTTTAGTTAAATTTTATAATTAGACTTAAATATTTAGATCCTATCTGAGTGGATATCGATTGAGGTCAGACGCATGCGTGGCTCCTTTCAGAACCTCAAGAATCAATAAGATCATTACAGGATAATTAGATTATCCAATAAGGTACTTTAAATTAAATCTGATTTAATTTTAATTTTTAATTTTTAATATTAGATTATCATGATTAGATCTGAGAAGTCTTAGATTTGATCGAATCATTTAAAAATTTTTAGAAAAATCTTTCTTAGATCAGATCATATCTGCACGATCCTACGGTAAAAAATAGTATTTTTTCTTCAACTGGTATTAGAGCTACATTAGTAGTTTTTCAGATTTACCTTAGATTTGATTTTATTTTTATTTATAATCTGATATTAAAAGATTTTAAATATCACATTAGATGTGATTAGATATAAAATTAAAAAATTAAAAATTAAATAATTTTGATCTAATGTGTATGAGATGCATGACTAGACTAGGTATAGAATAGTTCTATATATAATTTAGTATGATCATATATTTAATTTGATTAAATATGATATTAGATCTATTTAATTTTTATTTTTTTGATGTTATAATTATTATAATCAAATCTAAAAATAAAAAATAAAATTTTTAATTTTTGATTTATTCATGTGAGATATGAAAGATGCATACTTAGACTAGTCATAGAATAGTTTTATAACATGTCTAGAATAGTTTTAATTTTGATATGATCAAATTTAAAATTTTATTTTTTAGATTTAATATGTGATATTTCAAATCTGAAAGTATGCATATTGATGATATATGAAATGTATGCAAGACATGCATTAGTTAGATCTTTTTATATGTGATATATGATCTAACTAGTTTTATAGTAAAAAATTATATTTTTGATTAAGAAATTTTTCATGGTCGTCCGATCATAAGAATAAAGTAGGATTTAAAGACCTCCTTCATTCCATTCGATGGGATGTTCTTATGGCATATAGGGGTGTTGTGTATTCGTCCTTAATCAGTAATCAAAATTTATTTGTCTATAAAATTCTAGATCCTGAAACCCTAAGATTTCTATTATATATTTTGTTCATGAACCCAAAACTTAATTAAGAATTAAGACTATAAAATTAATTAGATCTAAAATTATGAATTTTTAGATCTAAGACATATTCATAAAATTAGATTCGGGCTTGGGTAGCTTAATTAGGTCTAGCGATTAATCAAATTGAATCAACAGTTGATTATATGGAATCAAAGAAAGCTTAGATTTGACCAGCCTAATAAGATTAAGTTTGGATCAAGATCGTATCACATTGAGATGTGACTCGATCAAATCAAGACCTAATTTGGCTCCATAATTTGATCCTAGATTGTAGGCTAACCCAATTGGTTCTAATTCGATAATTTGGTGTCTAAGATAAGTTTGGCAGATACGATCAACTAATTTTTAATTGAGAGCTATTCGACCTAAATACATTCTTATTAAATTAATTGCATATCCCTTCCATCGATCTCACTTACCTGACCATTTGTGTCGATCCAGTTCTAATTTGAGGTGGCTAACAATTCGAGCCAACCCATGCCACTAGATTAGTCATAATTATTATGACTAAGTCAAGTCAAGTTTAAAAAGATCTAAATTAAATCTTTCTAAGAAAATATAAATCTAAGATCTTCCACCATTGTAGATGTGCGAGCCCTTCTTGGGATTAATTATTCTCGGCTAGATACAATGGTTCAGTTATACTGAAAAGATGAAACCATGTCTATTAGGCATTGGATGCTACGAGTTGGAGGATGGGTTGGGCTCAATATTTTGGATACGGTAAGGGATCCAATCAAGAATCCAATCTATATAAATGGTGGGTCTAACTTAACTAAGGAGTGAATCAATATTTTGGACATGATGAGATTCATGAATTAAAGATCAAGTTTGGGTGCATCATGATTATAAAATCATTGGACAAGAGTTGTCCACTCATCGATTGATCCATCATTAATAACTGTTAGGTGAGGTGGTGAGTCAGCTGGTGGGACCGCACCACCCACTAGAAATCTATAATCGTAGAGATTTTTGTATCTCTGCCAAGAAAGTATAGGGATCCGAATAAATAGTGAGAGCCTAATTTATTTAAAAATAAAATTTTTAAATAAATTATTTAAGTTTAATTATAAAATCTAACTAAAAACTTTGACTCTCTATAAAAAAAATATCTAAATCCAACCCACTAGCCCGTATCCTGGACATCCATAGACTGACCGAATCTAATTACAAGGATTGGCTCTAAAACTTTAAAATTATTTTGGATTCTAAGAAGTTGACTCATGTGTTAGAATAGGATTCTTCCACCTTATCAGTCCATCCATCCGCTAATCAGAGAGCGTCTCTCGAGAAGTAAATGGATGAAGATAACAAAGTTAGGTATTACACGTTTAACTTGATGTCTAATGAGCTCCAGCGCCAACATGAAGACATTAAGACTAGTCGCCAAATATTGGCTCACCTACAAGAGTTGTTTGGTGAATAGAGTCGCACAGCCAAATATCAAGTCATTAAAAGACTTTTTTAAGGCTTAAATGTATGATGGAGAGTCAGTCTAAGATCATTATCTTATGATGATCAAGGACTTGAAAAAGCTTGAGAAGCTTGGTGTCAAATTAGATCAGGATCTGCAGACTGATATAATTCTGCAGTCCTTGACTGATGTGTATGGGCAGTTCATTATGAACTATCATATGCATAAACTTTAGAATACCTTAGTTGAGCTCATGAATATGCTGGTTACTGCTGAGCTTTCTATAAAAAGTTTTAAAGGATCGGTACTTACTGTGGAGAGAACTTCTTCCAAGAGAAAATCTTTTGGGAAGAAGAAGAAGTCCGTGAAGAAGCAGAAGATGAATGGTGAGAAGAAGAAGAAGGCAGAGCCAAAGAAGAAGGCCGATGATAAAGAAAAATATTTTCATTACAACACTGATGGCCATTAGAAGCAGAATTACCCTCTTTACCTAACCAGCTTGAAGAACAAGAAGGACGAAGGTCCTTCTGAAGGTATGCTTGTTATAGAATCTGATCTTACAATTTTTTCTACATCCAGTTGGATGCTTGACTCTGGTTCTAGTGCTCACTTGTGCACTTCTATACAGGATCTTGAGATAGCAGGAGGCTGAGAAATGGTGAAATGATCCTATACATCAAAAATGGAGCAAGAGTTACTGCTGTGGCCGTGGAAACCTACCCTCTGTGATTACCATCAGGGTTAGACTTAGTACTTAGGCACTATTTTTATATGCCTGCAGTAAGTAGAAATTTAATTTCTGTTTCATATTTAGCATAGGAAGGCTATGTAATTTATTTTCTTAAGGACCATTGTAATATTCTTTATGAAAGAAATAAAATTATAAGTGGTTTTCTTATAAATGGTCTCTATTAGTTTTATATTGATGTTTCTATTTTTAATATCGAGCAAAACGTGAATGCCATAGGATTAAAGTGACCTAGGGATAGTCTAAATAATAGGTATCTTTGGCACCTTAAGCTAGGTCATATAACTAAAGATAGGATTAACAAATTGGAAAAATTCGGGCTATTGAGTCTGTTGACTTTCAAGTCATATCCGATTTATGAATCGTGCCTTCGTGGCAAAATAATCAAGCTTTCTTTTATGGGATATGAGAAAATGGTCACAGATCTGTTTGCCCTAGTACATACTGATGTATGTGGCCCATTTGATGTACCAGTTAGGAGCAATTATATCTACTTCATCACCTTTACCAATGATTTATCTCAGGATAGGTATGTGTATTTGATGCGACACAAGTCTGAAGCTTTTAAAAAGTTCAAGAAATTTAGACTCGAAATAGAAAACAAACAAAAAAATCCATTAGATTCTTCAATCAGATCGAGGAGGCAAATACCTTAGTCAAAAATTCCTAGACTATCTTAAGGATAATCGCATAGTATTTCAATGGACGCCATCTGGAACGTCTCAACTCAACGATATTTTAGAACAGAGAAATAAGATCCTATTAGATATAGTTCGATCTATGATGAGCTTTACGAATCTTCCTGAGTTTTTTTGAGGATATAGTCTGTTGACTGCAATATATCTATTGAATAGAATTTCATCTAAAATCGTTCCTATCATACCATATGAGATATGGCATGGTAAAAAACCAAGTCTGAGTTATCTCAGAATTTGAGGTTGTCTGGCCCATGTCAAGAGACAACAGGCGGACAAATAGAGTCTAGATTCTTTAGAGCTTGATTTATTGGATATTCTAAAGAGTCATTAGAATATTTTTTCTATCTTCCAAAAGATCATAATGTGATTGTGAGTTGACACGCCATCTTTCTTGAAAAATAGTTTATTCAAGGTAATGGCATCGAAAGACAGATTAGGCTCGAGGAGAAAGTCTTCCAAGAGCCACGAGCCAAGGAACCTATGGAACCCAATCAGATTGAGCCAGTTCAATCACTACCTCGTCCACCTTATAGATCAAAAAAAAAAATTTCATCCTCCTAAAAGGTACTTAGGTACTATTTCAGATGATGTAGAAAAAATATTTTTCATAAAAAAAGGGGTTCATGATGATGACTTCAAAACCTATGATGAGATGATATCAGATATCGACTCCGAAAAATAGTTAAAGACAATGAAGTCAGAAATTGACTCAATGCGCTTGAACCAAGTCTGAACCTTGGTAGATCCACCTGAAGGTATAGTACCTATTGGGTGTAAATGGATCTTCAAGAGAAAGATAGGTGCCGATGGAAATATAGAGACATTCAAAGTAAGACTCATAGTAAAAGAGTATAGTCAGCACGAAGGCATTGACTATCAGAATACTTTTTTGCCAATAGTCATACTCAAATCTATCTACACATTGCTTGCTTTTGTAGTCTATTTTGATTATGAAATATGGCAGATGGACGTAAAAATAGCATTCTTAAATAAATATCTTGAGGAAGATATCTATATAGAACAGCCACTGAGTTTCATATCCAATGATACTAATCATAAGGTCTGCAAGCTGCAAATATCCATATATAGACTTAAGCAAGCATCTCGAAGCTGGAATGCTCATTTCAATGATGTGATCAAATCATTTGGATTCTTCAAGAATGAAGAGAAGCTCTGTATTTTCAAAAAGATCAGTGGGAGCGCTGTTGTCTTTCTTGTACTGTACGTGGATGACATTCTTCTAATTGAAAATAATATTCCCATGTTGACTATAATCAAAATTTAGTTGTCTAAAGAATTCTCCATGAAAGATCTAGGAGAGGCATCCTTTATTTTAGGAATTAAGATCTATAGAGATAGACCAAATAGAATGCTGAGTCTCTCACAGAAGATGTACATAAAGGAGGTGCTAAAAAGATTTAGCATGGAAAACTCCAAGAAGAAATTGGTGCCCTTCAGACATGACATTCATCTCTCCAAGAAGATGTATCCCAACACATCCGATGAGATTGAACACATGAACAAGATCCCTTACGCTTTAAGCCTCATGTATGTCATGCTATGTACACGATGTGATATTGCCCATGCTGTGAGTATCATGAGCAGGTATCAGTTGAATCCAGGTGAAGAGCACTGAACTTCTATGAAATGTATCCTTAAGTACTTGAGAAGGACTAAGAATATGTTTCTAGTCTTTGGTAATGAAAAACTCCAGGTCCAGGGGTATACAGAATTGAATTTTATGTTCGATATAGATGATCGAAAGTCACATCTGAAAATCTATTTTTGTGCAATGGTGGTGCTGTCAGCTGAAAAAATTTCAAGCAAACTGTGATAGCAGATTCCACCATGAAAGTAGAGTACATCGCTGTGTCAGAAGCTGCAAAGGAGGCATTTTGGTTCAAGAAGTTCACTACAGAGCTCAGAGTGATGCCATCGGATGTCATCCCTCTGTTCTGCGATAATAATGGTGCCATAGCCCTAGCTAAAGAGTCGAGGTCTCACCAAAAATCTAAGCACATCAAGCGGTGATACCACCTCATCCATAATTACCTCGAGAAGGGATACGTCAAGATCAAGAGAGTCGATACTGTAGATAATGCGGCTGACCCACTGACAAAGTTATTGAGCCAGCAGAAGATCGAAGCCCATCTTGAGAAGATGGAACTTAGATTTGTAGCCAATTGATTTTAGGTCAAGTGGGAGTTTGTTAGATGTGTGCCTTAGAAGCCAGATTAGCTGTCACTTATAATACACTTCTAGGAATAATTTTATAATTTTGACTATAAATTAATAAATGGATTATTTTCTATCACAGTATGTATTTAAAAGTATCTATGATGCATCCTTTGAGTTAATGGCAATGATAATTCATATTTTTAAGCGTTAAAAATTTAAGATATGAATTTTCATAATTAACTCATAAACTGCTCTTGACCATAGGATCATCACGAGGATGGTAATCGATCTAGAAGGTTGGTGTATGATCACTTTCTTAAGATAGACGTGTCTTAAGTCTATGGTGTGGAGACACCGAAGCAAGAGTATAGATACTTGTTAGAGAACGAAGGCACTGAGCATGACCATCTCGAGTAGTCATAAGGAAGTCTACTTTCTCATCAATGACTGACTCGATGCTGTAGTAGTGTGTCTGATTTTTTAATCTACGATGCATCGGTAGTTCATCTTGAGGGTGTTATAGTTTGACTACACCATAACTTGGTCTCCTAGCCATTCAAAATTTTGAGGTGTATGTTAGCTATAACATGTTCATTATAGAAATTGAATTGCACCTATAAGAGATCTATCTACCTCCGTAGAGAGGAGTAACCCTATGATAATCATGAGATTGAGTCCATAAGCCCATGGCCATAGCAGAGTAAAGATGATAGAAAGAGTTTCTATTAGGATTTCATATTGGACTCGAATCGAATGATTAATTCATATGATAGACATTGGGTTTGACGAGGTCACCTTAATCCTAATCCTGTCGGGGCTAAAGATAAAAGAACTCAATCACACAGATAACTGTACCAATAGATTTGCTTTCAATTCTAATGGATTGCCACTATATACTGCTAGATGTCACTGATGGATTTTGAAAGCAATTAGGATGATTTTGATGATCAATCATTCTAATTGTATGAATTAGAAAAGTTCTGGTCCATCGAAAAGTATTTCGATAATGTCGATGATGGAGATTGCGATATGTCTCATTAACATATAGAATTGAACCTAACTGGATCACACAAATAAAAATTTGGGTTTGAATATCATCAATTGAGCTGAGTCGATTTAATTAATTTGGATTAAATCCAATCAGGTTCAAGGTAATCATGCTAGCACATGATTGAGCCTGACTTTCTCCTTCCGAAATCTTTCTGATTTATTGCAACTGAGTCAAATTTGATTTGACTCATTCTTATATTTTAAATAGATTTATTTTTATCTAACTAGAATAAATCTAGATTAGATTAATTATAGAAATTAAATCTATTCATAGTCAAATTGGACTAGGGTCAAAAGTTGACCTATTTGAGAAAATTGAGGGTCACCTGATCATATTCCTCTAGAAAATATTTTAAAAATTATTTTGATCTAATTTTTGGTTATGAGATAGAACATGAGTTATGCATTGGGTGTACCAAATTTTATGATTTTTGGAGGTATCTAGATTGAGTTATGATAGAGTTTGATTTGGATCAAACTCTTGAGGGAAGAGTCCTAGGCGCAGTGGACTCTTCCTTATCTACTCATGCCGACATCTTTTTGAATTATTTTTGGCAAAAAAAATAAATGAAATCTAATGATTTTTCATGGAGAATAAGTTCTAGGATTTTAATGATAAAATAAATGAGTTATTTTGGTCAAAAGGGGCTCTGAGTAGGTGTTGGACATAAAAGCTTTTCTTACGTCAAAGGGCATTCAATGCAAGAAATAATTTTTTATGCCCAAAGTCTGCCATTCCTAATATCCTACGCCCCCTCTATCCTCTCTCTTCTTCTCTTCTACAAGTCTAAAAAGTTAGGCACAAATCTGAGAAGAAGGTCCAATGTTTTTGGCACAATATTCAGAATCTACGCGACGGTGTTCGTATGACGGACGGGCTGCCTTCAGAAATAGTTTTGAAGGTTCTTTAGATCAAATCCAGATCTAATTTTTGGAGAAAAGATTCATGTGGAGAAGATGTTCAGATTTCGTTTGAGTGGATACCGGTAGAGGCCAGGCGCGTACGTGGCTCCTTCCAAAACCTCAGGAATCAACAGGATCATTACAAGATAATTAGATTACCCAATAAAATACTTTAAATTAAATTAAATTTAAATTTAATTTTTAATTTTTAATATCAGATCACCATGATTATATCTGAGAATTCTTAAATCTGATCAGATCATTTAGAAATTTTTAGAAAAATCTTCTTCCGATCTGATCAAATCTGCACGATCCTGCAGCAGAAAACAGTATTTTTCTTTCACTACTTCCATAGAGAAAAGGTACCATGCTAAAACTCCAACTTCCTTCTAGTTGGTGCTAAATAGATAGCACCATTAGGAAGTGCCATCAAAATAATGACATTTTAATCCTAAAAGTCTCATATGACCATCATATAATTAATGTAATCCCATGAGCAATGGTAAATAGAGATGGATGGAAGGACCATAGCTTAGGGATCAATTTGAAACATTTTAAACTTGAAAGGTACTAAATGAAAATAGCCCTAATTAACTTGAAGGGTGGTCATGCAATTTTGTTAATATGGATGTGCAATTATGATAGATGTGGGTTCAAGTGCTTGTGCTACTGCCTTTTGGCTTTCGTCATCTACCTTTGACCCTTCTATATTTGTGATGTATTACCCAAACCAGTTGTAAGTATATATATTTAGATGAAAAGCAAACTTTCTTTCAATTCAAACAATCCTTTCATATACAAAAAAAATACACATTCAAGTCCATGAAGCAAATAATGATGATGACTACAACTACGTGAGAATAAGTCGAATAAATAAATCTTGTGGACATAAATCCTAGAAAGGTTTAGGCGGTCTGAGCGAGGATTTCAATGTAATGTCTCTTTTTAGATTGTGTACATTTTATTGGATCAACTTACAGGAAAGAAAGATGACTCAATGACGTAAACTAGCCTGCCCTACTCCATTATAGCGAATGAGGCCACCTTGCAAGAATCTCCTGCAAGTAGTGCTGGAGTTCATGTCCAATAGGCAAGCCTCTTTTTTGACTGAAATTGGAGGTAGTAGGATGCTATCCATTTTTATTACTGATAAAAAAATCAAAGTTACAGCTCGAAGGGAAGCAAAATAAAGAAACTACATCAAATATAGAAGAAAGAAAAGAAGGGAAAAAAAAAATTATCTACAATTTATTACAGTAGTAGCTAAAGTTTCTAGCTTCATCCAAAGTCTTCTATTATTGTCTTCATTCTTTAAAGAATAGAGGTGTTCCCAACCATGAAACGTCTGAAGAATATTCTATAAAACAAAGAAAATAGAGCCTTTTTTTCCTTAGACAATTGTTCCTTTCCCTCCAAATTTTCCAACATACCATCATCAATAATTGATCACCTGCGTTGCTCTCAAGTTTGTTCTTATTTTTCCTTCTCCAAGTAGTCCACATGTCAACAAACAAAGAAGGTTTACCTCTTCAATTCAACTATAATTTCATTATTATCGACAAACTTCTTGCAAGAGAATATCTGAAAAATAAATGGTGTCCGACTCTAAACTTGAGCTACATAGTATACACCTAGAGCTAATATTCCAACCTTTTCTTGTAAGAAGTTCTTCTATATGTAGCTTATTACTTGTTGCCAACTACAAGAAAACCTTCACTTTTTCAGGTGTTAGTGCTTTCCAAAGAATTTTTGAAAAGGAACATTTAAGACCACCACAATTAAAGAAGTGAATAAGTTATTCTATGTGAACTTCCAAACTGATACATCTGCAATGCAATACGAGATGAGGGACAAGAATGGATAGCAAGACAGATGGGTCTCTTGAAGTATAGTCAATGGCCCACTAGGCAAGCCTCTTCGATGATAATATTCTGTTGGAATTGGAGAAAGTCGGTTATTACAAGGTTGCTTGGCTCAGGGTAGTTAGGAACTTACAAACCTTAAAAATTTGGCTGGTTTGTAAGCTTTAGTTGATTGATGAATGCTCCATGTTCCTTGTCATTGTGCTTATATGCATCTTTCAAGGTATATATATTTCGTTGAATCTTATATTTCAAGGTATATATGTTCTAAAGTACTTATAAACTTTTATGCATCTTTCGACATTCCACTCTATTCATGGGCGGCTCAATTTATTTGCAACTGTAATGGAGTTAGAACTTCTATATTTGTCCCTAGCTTTCTTGCACAGTGTTTTAGCAATCTACAGTGAAAATGCGAGGAAAATTCTAGACAAAATTTTGATGGTGTGGAACATTTCTGGGTCCATTCTTGTACCAAATCGACATGTGAAAAAGAAAAGGCCAGAGACTCTTTTCTCCTTATGACATAAATGAATCAAGATTTGGGATATCTTTTATTAATATTGTACATTTGAGAAAGTAGTTATTTGGTATAACATTTATTTTATAATTTTTCTCGTTCTCATATTAATTGTCCAAAAATTGCCATTGAAATCAAGCATCAGGCCATCATCCACCAAGTTAGTAGTTTTCTTTCCTTCACCACCTCAGATTGGGAGGGAAATACTGCAACATGCATCCCAATACCAAGTCAGCAGAGATGGAAGAATTAATGTTAGCTGAGAAAAAACATACTTTTTAGAGTATTGCCCACCTTCTCAATAAGGGACAGATGGTATGGCTTCACTTTCTCCACATCAACTCTGACTTTGCTCTTGCTGTAGAGGTCATATTTGCTGCCAATTTGGAATAGAAAAAAATACAAAAAATTCAATCTTTAATTATCATTAGATCCACAGCTTATTATCAGCCACAAATCATGCATGAGGTCTTAGTTGAAGATCTGAAGCCATTTTAGGTTCTCTTCATCCTCCTTATTCATGAAATTTTTATAGGCCCCCAACCGATGCAATGCTGAATTGCGACGTAAGTTGGTTTAACATTACATGCAATGGCTAATGAAAGGAGGTATGGAATGAATGGTATCAGATGATGAGCAATGCAGCTGAAGGTAGAGTGCTTTTGTTCTCCTTAGCCACCTGAATTGAATCCAACAATAAGATAAATTAATATTAACTTGAGCAAAAACACATAATAGAACCATTTGTAGTTAGGTTCATGAATAAGTGAGAGGATATAAGTAAATAGCACATACATGTAATTATCATGGCCCCATGACATCATTAGATTGTCAAGTCCGCATCCTTCAGAATAGACTCCAAACTTCATGTTGTATTGAGGATTGTTGCAGCCTGGATTCTCTTTGAGGTGCTGTGATGATTTGAAAATAATTTTAGCAAAGTAATATATTTGCTTCAGATGGTATATCGAACATATATCTGCGTATGAAATTGACCTTGTAATGAACAATGGATTCATCAAAAGCACGACCTACAGGGAATGTGTCGCCTGTGGACTGGACCTTGTCGGTGGAAGGCATAAGGATTAGAGACCGTAAATAACCAATAAGTAGACATGGCACTCACCTACGACGGCCCACTGGGGAAGCTGCCCAAATTTAGGATGGAGAAGAACCTTTCCTAGATCTTAATTGCATAAGAAAGGGAGGTTGATTAGATGCTGTTTGAATAACTATGCTACACTTAAAAATATTATATGAACATGTATGAAAGTTGTCGATTATTGAAGGAAAACAACAAAAATATCTATTTTCTCAAAACATAAAGAAGTATTGAGGATTGATTAGGGAAGCTCACTTTAACAAGAGTAGGTAGCTTTACTAAGATGAAAGGTATAAAATATTTGTAAAAATGACCACAAATTTTTACAAATATCTGTTTGGCCTAAAGATGAAGGGGTTATCAGACTAGAGGAGCTCTGAAATTCTATTTCTGAATTTCTGGATGATGGTGTCTTCCTGGCTCGTTTGGGCGGTCCATATTATGAAAAGTTTCATAATTTGCGTGCGAATATGATTTGGAAGGAAGGCATGGAACTCAAAATATCGTTTGTTTTGTTCTTTCCATAAGATCCATTGGCCTGTAATAATAAGAGTATCCACTGCATTTTGCAAGGTTAGCATCGGTTCTTCAATACGCCAGATGCTCCAGAGCTCTATTTGGTTTTGTGGTACTGGTTTAAAACCAAGTTGATGAAGAAGTGAAGACCAGACTTCTCGAGTGAACGAGCATTGGAGGAAGAGATGGTCAACCGTTTCGGAGCTTTGATCACCAAGTGTGCGACTATCTTTTCCTTTCCATCCTCATTTGCTTAAGTTGGCTTTGGTTAAAATCTTTCCGTGGTAACTGAGGTATGCAAAGTATTTGATTTTTTAAGGTAACCTTATTTTCTAGATAATTTGACTGAATTATGGTCATATTCCTCCATCAAGAAGAAATTTGTAGCATTGTTTTGTTGACAAATTCTTTGCTGATAACCATTTCTATTGTATACGATCTTGTGCATCTATTAGTCTTGTTTCAGGTTCTAGTAATCCATTCCATTCGCAAATATTGGCATGAGAAGTCTATAATCATCACTCTGAAGGAGTTCTGATAAACATATAATATATATATATATATATATAAGTATTAATTTATTATATTAAATTATTTTTATTCTTAAAAATTGATATTTTTATTTTATTTTTTGTAGAAAAAAGACTACCAATGAAAATAGTTCAATTTAAGGGTTACAATGAAATAAATTTGAAGCAAATCGAAGTTAAAACGGATCCAGAATTAATTTTCAAAAAAAATAAAAAAATTGAAAATGGCTCCGCCGTCGCAGCCGACTCAGCCGCTGCACCAAGCTAAGCCACAGCATTCGGCTCAGTTGGCGCATTCCAGCCCAGCCGATGCGCCAGCAAGTCGGCCTGGCTAGAGAAGCCGGCCCACCAACCCACCAGCCTACAGCCACAGAAGCCCATCAGGCCCACCGATGCACGATAGACCGGTCGGCCAGTCCATAGATCTTGGCACAGACCGGCCAGCTTAGCAGGTGCGGCAAATTAAAGCACATCGTATGGCAAACCTAGACCCTTAAGGGGTTCACCGAAAATCCATCGTAGCTCATAGGGGTAGAAAGGTAATTTCGTCAGGCAGCGTACGACGAGATTGGCGGAGGTCTTCGGTACGATCGGTCTACGCAGTCTACAGAAATAGTTATTGTGCCATCCGACGGTCTTTGTTCATTCCGTCCGAGATCCAACGGCTGATATCATTTCCTGCTTTGATTCAATAGTACCCAGTCCATTTTCGCACAATCCAATGGCCCAAACCAACGTCGGTGAAGATCCAACGGTCAGGGGGCTTTTCTGACTTGATTAAGGAGATCTGGGTGCCATCCGACGATCAGAATTCATCCCTAAACTTGATCCGATGGCTGTAAATAAATTCGGGCCTTGTTTTAGCTGTAGAAGGTCGATTTTGATTCGATCTGGACCATTTGAACCCGATCTAATAGCTGGAAATGATCACAGGGAGCAGAATTCGATCCAAACTCAATTTCTTTGGTCTTTCTCTATTTTTAACTCAATTTCTTTCATTTTTTTCCTTTAAAAAGCCTCCTAAACCAAACCAATGAACCATCAAGCCTCCTCCTTGGGGGAATAAGCCCTTCTAAACCTTCTAAAGTCCTTCCAAAGCTTCTCCATCAATAGCCAGCCATCTCTCTCTCTCTCTTTTCTCTCTTCTCAAGCTTTCTTCCTTCTTTCTTCTCCTTTCACTCTTCCAATAGATCAAAAATCTAAGCCTGCATCTCCAATAAAACTTCTCTTCTATTTTGAATTTCTGTCATCTGCTGCTGCTTAGATTCTTCTATAAAGCTTCAAGAATGAAGATTTCAGCGAGAAGCTTTCCAATGTCCGGCTGATCATCTTTATTCTCAGAAGATCATTATGATCTTATTTTAACGTATTTTCTATTTTTCATCTTTTGTATTTCTTTTTAATTTGCAATAAAGACTATTTTTAGTTATAATATTTTTATATCTATATTTTCTTGCAATTAATCTAAAATAGTTTATTATCCTTGGAACGAGTCGTGATCTATGGATATGGTTCGTGCTCTTATGATAGATTATATTTAGATTAATTCTTTTCATTATATCTAAATTAATTTAGACTAGCCTATAACTTTAAGGGATGGACAATGATCTAAGGGTACAGATCGTACTCTCTAAGATGGATTATATTTTTATTGATTAGATATTAATTATAGTATATTAAAAAGAATACCAGCTGTTAGATAAGTGATCAATTGAGGTCCTAAGAATCCATTTCCATACTTGCAACCCAACTTTTATTTTAATTATTTATTTATTTACTTTCTTAATTAATTTAAGTAGTCTTTTAATTAATCAATTTTTAATTAATCTTAATTATTTTTAATTTATAATTTAAATATAATTAACACGATCCCTATGGATACGATCCCGACTTATCCTATCTATATAGTAGTGAATTAGGCTTTATTTTTGATCATTTATGACAACGATCAAATTTTGGTGCTGTTGCTGAGGATCATGATTTAGTTGCTTTAAATAAATTTAAAAAATTTTAAAAAAACTCAAAAAAATTTTAAAAAATCTCACTGACACTGCATAAGCTATTTAGGGATTAGAGACCTAATCACATAACCTAATAAGTAAAATTAATTAATTTAAGTTGATTGTTTAACCTAATTTGGACATCTTGACTTTTTGCATCGATCTCATCTTCATAAAATACTTTAAAGACACTAAACTCAATTAAACAAGATAAGATGAAAATTTGATCATCCCTTTTTAGTCCAAAAATCATAAACCTTCATATTGCATTAACCCAAGCCTTTAATTTTTAAAATCAATTAGACGTTGACCCCTAAGGATACTCGAGCTCATTAAGATAAGAAATCCTAAAAGTTGCACAGGATTAGGGTCAGTCAATTTAACTGGTGTCTAAGGTAAGTGGTTGAGAAATGACTGAGCCCGAAGGAAGGTGGTTACATAATTAATTCCATTAGCTTATCTGGTCAAGAATAATTGATGTCTAAGATAAGCAATGGAGGAACTCCCACCAATCTTATACTTATCTGACTAGTTGAGTGGCTGATTCTTTACTTGGAAGCTTGAAGGTGACTTGGCAGTTAAGAGCTATCTAGATCTAGGATAACCCTTAGCTAGGATTGATTGTATAACTTGATTGCTAACTAACATCAAACCTAATTAAAGCTTCTTTCACCTATCTCTTAGTTTTATGGTTTTCTAGACTCTCATCTTTAAAATTTCTTTTATCTTCTTTTCTTTTTTAAAAAAAAATTAAAAAAATTAAAAAAATAATATTAATCTATGTTTGCTCTAAGGTATAATTGTAGGATGTTTACTTGTGCATTGATCATTACGAATTGAAATTCAACCCCTAGATCCTGAAATTGAACGAACCCTTAGAATTAACAAACTTAAAATTATGACTGAACCCTTTCACCAATTAAGGGAATACTTTATCCCTTCTTCTTATACCTATGATCCCTATACATCCATATATGAACCTAATAGTGGTGAAATTTATGAGGTTGAAAACTCCATAAATATCCACAATAAGGTAAATGAGTTGTCCCAAAAACTTGATAGTCTATATATGAGATACTCTCCTACCTTACCTTTGCATGAATGTGACATATGTTCAAGTCCCAACCATCTAGTTAGTGAATGTCCAGCTGCATATCAACCTTAGAAAGTTGCACATGAGCAGACTTACCCAACCCCAACTTTGACCAATTATTATAATCCTTACTCCCACACCTACAATCTAGGTTGGAAAAACTATTCAAATTTTTATGAGATATCACAACTAGCAATTAATTATGAACCTAGTTATCTAGAGAAAACTTATACAGCATACCAATATCAAAATATTCCACAATCCTCTTCAATTGCCTATAGTTCGACATTTAAAGAGAATATTTTACACATGTTAGAAGCACAAACTCAGTCTATAGCCAAGCTAGAAATCCAAGTTAGTCAACTAATTGCTGCATTTAATAATTGAGAAGAGGAAGAATTATCTAGTCAGCCCATAAGTGACTCAAGAGAGTAATATATGATTGAGAGCTCCAATATTCATGAAACTCTTATAGAACAGCTCAGTATATAAATTGAAAACTATTTTGAGGTGGATGAACCTAAAGAAGTAATAAAAAAAGCTACCCCTAGAGTTATTTCTCAGGATTAAATACATATATATTTGGATCCTTTTGGAGTGGACGATTTTAATATAGATGGATGTACTGAAAATATGAACACATTATTAAAACCATCTAATTTTAGCACTACTATCTCAGGGGTTGAGAAATACGAAATAATATCTGCTCTAATAACTTTTTCTCTAGAATCACCATCTCCTCCAGAACTAAATCTATCCTTGGTCATACTTAAGTATGCATGTTTAGAATTAACTGACACCCTTTCGGTATCCATTACATCGAACTCAATCTTTATTCTAACAACTAAATTCATGAGTATACTAGAAGAACAAATAAAAAAAATTCTTAATAAACAAGGATCTATGAATGGGTTCATAAATTATCTTTTTAAAATTAGAAAAATTAAATTAACTAAGAATGGGGTTGTGAGTTATTTTCTAAAAATTGATAATAAAATATTAAAATCTATAAATATTGAAATCGTAAGCCATCTTTCTGAGATTGATAATCCAAAATCATTAGAATTATCAATTCAATTTTTAACATGAGATAGGCAGAATCGCCTGGTCTGGCTGAAGACCTTAAACTTAGCATTTGTTGGGCGGCAACCCATCATTTATTTTCTTTCTTTCTTTCAAATTTTAGTTTTTTATTTTCTTTTATAGGACACTAATAAAGATGATTAGCCTAAGTTGGGGGGAGTACATCAAAAATATCCTGTATGAATCTGATGGAGTATACAAAAGGACTTGCAAATAATAAACTAGATGATACCCCTTCTTGATAAATATTTTTGATTTTTCTCTTCTTTCATTGAGGATAATGAAAATTAAATTAGGAAGAAGGATAACTAACTTTAAAATTTATGAGTCCTTAAGTATAATTTGAAAAAATTAGTTTTATGTACCCAAACTTTATTTTGATTAAGAGTTAATTAGACATCCTAATCAATGAATGATTAACGGTTTAGATAATTTAAAAGATACTGAGGAGCTAATTATTAAAAAAATCTAATGAATGATAGAAAATATATATATATATAAAGAAAAAAATATTGATCTCCCATAGAGTAATCGGGCTCCTTCACCTAAGTAAGCATTGTGGTTCGCGTAAAAAGGCGGATAATATAAATTTTTAAAAAAAAAAAGATGGATAATAAGGAGACTAAATTAAAGATAATAAATTCAGCTCACATCAAGTTAGAAAATTTAAAGAGTAAAATGAAGAGTTGGTGAAAGAATATCTCAAAAAATATCAATGGCTAATACTCAACCACTAATGGATCGAATTAGTAATCCGACGACGTACCTCTTTAATAGTCTAATCAGGTATCAGCTATCTTTAGGAATGTCTAAATCTAACTTTTAATTCAAGGCTAAGTCAGTATATATTGCTAATTTATCTATTTTGAGGACGAGCAAAGTTTAAGTTAGAGGGTGTGATAAATATATAAAATATATATATAAATTTAATATATTAAATTATCTTTATTCTTAAAAATTAATATTTTTATTTTATTTTTTATAGAAAAAAATATCGATGAAAAGAGCTCGATTTATGGATTACAATGAAATAAATTTGAAGCAAATCAGAGTTAAAACAGATCCAAAATTAATTTTTCAAAAAAAAAAGAAAAATAATAAAAAAATTGAAAATGGCTCAACCACTGCAGCCCGCTTAGCTGGTGCACCAAGCTAAGCCATAGCATCCAACTTAGTCAGTGCATTTCAGCCCAGTCGACGCACTAGCAAATCGGCTTAGCCAGAGAAGCCAGCCCACCAGCTCACAGCCATAGAAGCCCATCAGGCCCGTTGGTGCACGGTAGACTGGCCAGTCGGTCCACAGATATTGGCATGGACCAGTCAGCTCAGCAGACATGGCGAATCAAAGCGCACCGCATGGCAAACCTAGACCCTTAAGGGGTTCACCAAAAATCCATCGCGGCTCATAGGGATAGAAAGGTAATTTCTCAGGCAGCACACGACGTGATTGGCAGAGGTCTTCGGTGCGGTCGATCTATGCGGTCTATAGAAATAGTAATTATGCGATCCAACGGTCTACATTCATTCCATCCGAGATCCATGGTTGATATCATTTCTTGCTTTGATTCAACAGTACCCAGCCCATTTTTGCGTGATCCAATGGCTCAAACCAACGCCGATGAAGATCCAATTGTCAAGGGGCATTTCCAACTCAATTAAGGAGATCTCGATGCCATCCGATGGTTAGAATTCATCCCCAGGCTTGATCTAATGGCTGTAAAGAAGTCCGAGCCCTGTTTTAGCTATAGAAGCTCAATTTCGATGTGATTTAGATCGTTTGAACTCATCTGATGGCAATTTTTTTGGTCTTTCTCCATTTTTAACTCAATTTCTTCCAATTTTTCCTATAAAAAGCCTCCTAAACCAAACCAACGAGCCATCAAGCCTCCCCCTTAGGGGAATAAGCCCTTCTAAGCCTTCTAAAGCCCTTCCTAAGCTTCGCCATCAATAGCCAACCATCTCTCTCTTTCTTTTCTCTCTTCTCAAACTTTCTTCCTTCTTTCTTCTCATTTCTCTCTTCTAATAGATCAAAAATCTAAGCCTATATCTCCACCAAAATTTCTTTCCTGTTCTGAATTTCTGTCACCTATTGCTGCCTAGATTCTTCTACAAAGCTTCAAGGATAAAAATTTTAGTGAGAAGCTTTCCGATGTCCAACTGATCATCTTTATTCTCAGAAGATCATTGTAATCTTATTTTGATGGTATTCTATTTTTTATCTTTTGTATTTTTTTTTAATTTACAATAAAGGCTATTTTTAGTTATAATATTTTTATATCTTTATTTTTTTGTAATTAATCTAAAATATTTTATTATCCCTAGGATGAGCCATGATCTATGGGTACGGTTTATGCTCTTGGGATAGATTATATTTAGATTAATTTTTTTTATTATTTTAAAAATTAATTTTGATGATTATAAAGCATTTAAGAGGATTACTAATGAATTTGACTTTGAAAAAGATTTTTTGTATTTCAAGAGCAAAATTATAATTTTATCAAGTTTTGATCTGAGAGCCTCAAGAGCAACTATAGAAGATTTCTGATTCTTTGAAGGCAGTCTCATAATTTTTGGATGCATATTTTGGAAGAAAATTAAGTTTGAAGTAAAAGAATCGATCCCTAGGTCATCCCCTACTGAAACGGCCTGTTTGGCATGCTATCTCTGTGCTAAGGGTCAACCTCTATTATTCCGAAAGCTAAAAATATAGAATAGTCAATTTTCTAGATTCTGTCTTAGAGATTGACTCCTGTGCCAGAGGTCGATCCATAAATCGACCCCTATGACGAAAATCTTCTGCAACGGCTAGTTTTTATCCTATTTTGGCAGCTTTTAATACTTTCTTTAAGGTCTCCAATGGCTACAAATTTTGCTCAGAATTCTCTCCTCCACCCATTGAAGATTTAATAGGCTATAAAAGAAGGAAAAAACATAAGAGATTTGATTATCATTCAATTCAGTCCTAAGTAAAAGTCATCTTCAAGCAAAGAAGCTTTCATTTCAAGTTCACCAACCTCTCAAGAGCTCATTCAAGTCTCTAACAATCTTAAGAGAAATTAGAAAAGCTTCCTCCATTATTATGAAAAGCATTCTTAAGATTTTATTTGCTTATTAAGGGAGCTAAACTTCTATTTGATTATCATTAACTCTTATACTCTGCTTTATTATTTTGATTTAAGTTTTGGGAGTTCCAAAACTTAAAAAAAATTGATCCGATCCTTAAATCAAAGTATGTAGGATTGGCTTATACCTGAAAAATAAGTATGCTAGCTTGGGATAGCTAGGGTTGGAGGTACCGACGTTGTATTTTGGTTTAATATGTTTAGTAATTTTAAATTTTCAAGTAGGAGCTTAGGGAGTGGATGTAGATGCAAGAGAAGCATCGAACCATTATAAATCTTTATTGTTTGTGATATGCTTGTTGTCTTTTTTTTTTAGTTTATTAAATTCATACTTTCTAATCCTTTATATATTTATCCAACCTAAATTACTTCACACACACTAGTTGCATATGATCATTCAATCTTGACAATTTTAAATTAGCAATAAAATTTTAAAAATCCAATTCACCCCTCCTTTTGGGTTGCATAGCTGGATAATAAGTGGTATCAGAGTTTGGTGCTTTAGCCCTACTTTGATTTAACCATCAAAGAGCCAAAGATCTATGGCAATCCAAGTTAGTATTTCTCTAGACGAGGGGTAGTCCACAAATCGACCTTCATTTTTCAATGGGTCAAACTATACCTATTAAAAAGCTCGGATGAGAATATTCATACAAGCACTTGATTATAATATGTGGAGTATCATAATTAATGGATCACACACATCCACTAAGATAATTGATGGTGTGGAATCAACCAAATTCGAAAAGAAATGGGATGAGATTGATAAGAAAATGGCTCAACTCAATGCAAGAGCCATGAATGTTTTATATTGTACTTTAGATGCTAATGAATTTAATCACATTTCAACATACATGTCGGCTAAAAAAATATGGGATATGTTAGAAGTAACTCATGAAGACACTAATCAAGTTAAGGAGTCAAAAATTAACATGCTTATGTACAAATATGAACTTTCAAAATAAAACATGATGAGTCAATAAATAAAATATTTACTAGATTTATGGATATTATAAATGATCTTAAAAGTTTTGACAAGTTTTATTCTAACAGTGATCTTATGAAAAAGATTCTTAGATCTTTGTCAAGGACATGGGAGGTCAAAGTGACTGCAATCTAAGAAACCAAAGATCTGAATATTTTATCATTGGAGGAGCTTCTAGGATCACCAATGACACACGAGCTAAGCATGAAACAACATCAAGAAGAAGATATCAAGAAAAAAGATAATAGCCCTTAAATTCACTACTCAATAAGATGAGGAATCTGATGAAATGGAAGATGAAGCATAAGATGAAGAAATAATCCTCATCATAAGAAAGTTCAAAAGATTTTTGAAGTTTAAATAAGGGATGAGGAAGAGGCTACCTACCAAAAGGAAGCATAGCAAGGAAAAGGATAGGAAGCAGCCCCTTATTTGCTATGAATGTAAGAAGCTGGGAAACTTGAGGTCTGAATGTCCTTAACTTAAAAAGATTTTTAAGAAATACAAAAAAAAAAGCTATGATGGCAACATGGAGTGACAGTGATAACTCAAGCTCCAAAGAGGAAGAAGATCATGAATAAGCCAACATGTACCTTATGGCACATAAAAATGAGATAAATATTGAAATCTCAAATAAATTTACAATCGAAGAACTTTAAGAAGCCTTTTATGATTTAGTAGATGATTTAAATAAATTAAAAACTAAAAATAAAAAACTAAAATTTAAGAATCAAGTCTTACTAAAAGAAAATAAATTTATTCTAAGTGAAAAACTAGTCTTAACTCAAGAGAATCTAAATTTGAAAAATAAAATCGACAAGCTAAAATTGATAGTTAAAAAATTTACTTTAAATTCAAATAAACTTTATATGATTCTTGAAAATCAAAAGGTCATTTATGATAAGATCGGTCTAGGCTATAACCTCCTAAAAAAAAAAAAATTTGAAAAATATTTTTATAGATTCACAAAGCAAAAAAATTTTAAATATTACTTGCTTTAAATATGGTAAATTAAGACACAAATCTTATACATGTTTTTCTAACAATTTAAATGTAAAAAAAATATGGGTTCCAAAAGGAACCATTTTGACTAACTTTAAAGGATCCAAGAAAACTTGGATACCTAGAGTAAGGACTTAATTTTGCATGTAGATATATCTTGCATCCAAAGAAGAAAATCGAAGATGGTATCTTGATAGCGGATGCTCAAGATACATGATCGATGATGAATCTCAATTCATCACGCTTGATGCTAAAAGTGGAGGAATGATCATCTTTGGAGATAATGGCAAAGGAAAGATTATCGATATAGGTAACATTGGTATCACACCCTCCAAGTATATTGAAAATATTTTATTAGTAGATGGTTTGAAATACAATCTCTTAAGCATTAGTCAACTTTGTGACAAGGGTTATAAAGTTATTTTTGAATCTTTATTATGCATTGTAACTAGTCCCTATGATAATGGCATTAAGTTTGTTGGACATAGACATGGTAATGTTTATATGATAGATTTGAATGATCTTTCTATGATAAACATGCAATGTCTAGTAGCTATGAATGATAAAATTAATGAAACTAGTTGGCTTTAGCACCGTAGGCTTGCACACATTAGTATGTATTCACTTTCAAAGCTTATCAAAAAGAAATTAGTTATCGATTTACCAAAATTAAATTTTGAAAAACATAAAATTTATGATGCATGCCAACTAGATAAACAAACTAGAATTTCATTCAAATCTAAGAACATTGTTTCAACTTCTAGGCTATTAAAACTATTGCACATGGATTTGTTTGGTCCTACAAGAATAACAAGCTTAGGTGAAAAACGTTATGATTGTGTAATTATCGATGACTACTCATATTTTACATGAATTTTTTTTTGCACACAAAGATAAAATTTTTTATATTTTCTCAAAGTTTTATCAAAAAATTATAAATGAAAAAAAAATTTAATTTAAAGCATTCGAAGTGATCATGGAATCAAATTTGAAAATCAAAATTTTAAAAAAATTTATGATGAAAAAGGAATAAGCCATAATTTTTCAACACCTAGGACACCCCAATAAAATGAAATGGTAGAAAAAAATAGGACTCTAGAAGAAATGGCCCATACCATGCTATGTGAAAACAACCTTCCAAGATATTTTTGGATAGAAGCAATTAATATGGTATGTTACATCTTAAATCGTATTCTAATCAGACTAATTTTAAAGAAAACATCTTATGAGCTTTGGAAAGATAAAAAACCTAACATTGCATATTTTCATATTTTTGGTTGTCGATGTTTTGTTTTAAATAATGACAAAGAAAAACTAGATAAATTTGATGTAAAATTTGATGAAGCAATTTTTCTTGGTTATTCCTTCTCTAGTAAAGCTTTTAGAGTTTTTAACAAAAGAACTTTAGTCATAGAGGAGTCAATACATATTATCTTTGATGAGACTAATGATCTTCCATCAAGAAAGAGTGAAGGTATTAATGATGCAGATCTCCTTATAGAAGGGATGAAGGAGATCATCATAAAGGATTCAATAATTCAAAATGAAGAGGATCATGAAGACAAGCAAGAAAATGAAAGTGAAGGACAACGAGAATAACCTCAAGATATAAATGATCTTCCAAAAGAATGAAGGTATATTCACAATCATCCCAAAGAACTAATTATTGGTGATCTTATACATGGGGTAAGAACTCGCTAGTCACTTAGAGATGCATATAATCATTTTGCTTTAGTTTCTCATTTTGATCCTAAAACTATAGATGAAGCTGAAAAAGATTATAATTAGATAAATGCAATGCAAGAGAAACTTAATCAATTCAAAAGAAATAATGTATAGACCTTAGTGTTAAGACCTAAAAATCATCCAATAATTGACACAAAATGGGTATATAGAAATAAATTGGATGAAAATAAAATTATAATTAAGAATAAAGCAAGATTAGTTGCAAAGGGCTATAATCAAGAAGAGGAAATTGATTTTAATTAGACCTTTACATCTATTGCTAGACTAGAAGCAATTAGACTTTTACTCGCTTATGCATACTTTATGAATTTCAAGTTATTTCAAATGGATGTTAAAAATACTTTTCTAAATGGATATATTATCGAAGAAGTTTATGTAGAACAATCATCCGATTTTGAAAATCATGCTTTTTCTAATCATGTTTTCAAATTAAATAAAGCATTATATGATTAAAACCAAGCACCTAAGGCTTGGTATGAAAGATTAAGTAAATTCTTGCTTAATAATGAATTTTCAAGAGAAAATGTAGATACAATCCTTTTCATTAAAAGAGATCATGATGACATCTTAGTAATACAAATATATATTGATGACATTATATTTAGGTCTACTAATGAAACTTTATGTCAAAATTTTGCTAAGCTCATGTAGAAGGAGTTTGAGATGAGCATGATGAATGAACTAACGTTCTTCCTCGGACTTCAAATCAAATAAACAAAGGAAGAGATCTCCATCACTTAAAGTAAGTACACAAGAGAGCTACTTAAAAAATTTGGGATGGAGAGCTCCAAAGCCATTGGTACACTCATGAGTCCATCATGTAAGCTCGACAAGAATGAAGAAGGTAAAAGTATTGATCAGAAATTTTATAGAGGCATGATTAGTTCTTTATTATATTTAACTACTAGTAGACCAGATATCATGTTTAGTATATATTTATATTCTCATTTTTAATTTAATTCAAAAGAGTCACATTTAAATGCTGTAAAAGGAATATTTAAATACCTAAAAGAAACTCAATCCATAGGTTTATGGTACTCTAAGAATTCATCAATCGATTTAATTGGATATTCAAATGTAGACTTTGCTGAATGTAGATTAGACAGAAAAAGAACTAGTGAAACTTACCAATTTTTAGGAGTTAACTTAATCTCTTGGTTTAGCAAGAAGCAAAATTTAGTAGCATTATTTACGATCGAGGTAGAATATATTGCAGCCAAAAATTGCTATGCACAAATCTTATGAATTAAGCAATAACTTGAGAACTTTGGCATCAAACAAAGCAAAACTTTCATAAGATGTCATAATACTAGTGTCATAAATCTATCTAAGAATTCAATCCAATACTTTAGGTCAAAACATATTGAAATTAGATATCACTTCATAAGAAAATATATTCAAAACAATGGTATAATTCTTGAATATGTTTCTACTAAAAAATAATTGGTTGATATTTTCACTAAGGATTTAAGTGAGGATCAATTTTATAAAATTAGAAGAGAATTAGAAATTCTAGATCCTTTTGCTTAAATATCCTTCTTTTGATCCCAACTTATCCTCTACTAATATTTTTGGATCAATCCTTGAGACTTAATTTTATTGCTTTAAGTTAAAAATTATCCATCCTTCTTATTTTTTTCTTGACTATAAGAAGAAAAATTATTTTTGAACTTAATAAGAAAAATCATGGATAAACTATTATACTTTATTTATCTCATGAATTTATTTGAGCATTCTAATGATTTTGATCATTTGATTCATTTTAAGCATCTATTTATATTTTATACATTTTGATCATATCATTTCTTTTTTGAAAATTAATTGGTATCAAAAAATTATTTTTAATCTTAAAAGAAGATTATTGATGAATATTCATGTCTTGTTCAGATTGATTAATTTTGAAAAATAAACTTAAGAAAAAATACTCTTTTTAAGTCTTTTGATATTGATGTCAAGCAAAATATTTCAAAGAAGCTATCATTTATCTTTAAAATCAAATATTCAAAGAAGATTTTAGTTTTTAATCAATTAATATCAGACAGCTTACCATTTATTTTATATTTTTTATCTTAAAATATATATATAATAATAAAAGAAAAAAAGAGATGATCCCTAAAAAATTTAATATATCTTATAATTTGCTTTGAATAATCTATTTAAAATCTTTAATCTTTAAAATGTTCCATCTCTCTTGAATCTTTGAAGTTCAAAATAATTTTGTTTAATGCATTTATTTTATTCAAAAAGGAGGAGATGTGTTTTTTAATCTATATTTTTCATAAATAGAATTTTAAAAAAAAGGAGTAAAGATATTCATTCTAAATTTATTGTATTCTTTCAAAATGGGGAAGAAAAGCTAAAAGATAAATTTATCTAACAATAATTATGAAAAAAAGGAGAAAAAAATATCATATGATGATTTTTTTGATATTTACTGGTATCAAATATTTGTTTGTTAAATAAGAAAAAAGATGTTTGTTAAATATTATCTAGTTAGCCTTGACTGAACATTCTAATTAATTTGAGTTAAGGACAATGAACTTTGATTATTTTATGATCCTTTTAACTTAAGTCTTCATATGATTATTCAGTTTAAATTCAATTAATTTGATTGCCAAATCATTTTTTATAACTAATTGGAGTTAAAGCCAATTTAAAATATATTCTCACTCCAAATAAATTAATTTTGATACATACTTCTAATTTTAAAATTTATTTAAAAATATGAATATAATACAAAATTTTTAATGCATCTTTAGAAATCTTTGTAAAATTATTTTTGCTCTGATAATATCTTTATTTTGCTCGATACAATTCTGATACATATCTTTTTCAAGCTTAATTGATTGAAATTTATTTAAGAGAAGAAAAAAATGAATAATGAATTAAATGTTGTGCTTGATTTCACTATTTAAATCTTTGAAAAGCTCTAATCCTCTTAAAGCTTAAAAGTACATACTCAAAAATCTGTTCAAAGAATCATATTCATTCAATAAGGGAGAGAGCCTTTAATATTTGAGTTTAAGCTAATATTTCTATAAAAAAATAAATTTTAAAAGATAAGTTTTTAAAGTGGAGATGATTTATTTGATTTAATTTAATTTTTTAAATTTGATACATCTATTATTTGACACACCCCATCACATCTCTTCTTTCTCATCTGATTCATATGCTTTCAGTCGTGATCTCTACTAGATCTAGTTTAGTTATCTTTGTATTAGATTATGATCTAGTATCTCTTAGTTGTCTCTATTGACTGAATGGGTCATGGATAGTAGTATCTATGAATTTTGTATGTTTTGATGGCCTAACTCTTATAAATGCTTTTGATACCTTTAGCACTTATATGTTTTAATGACTTGATTTTATGATTTATTGTGTGTGAAATAATATCATTTGGAAGTAAATATGTGCATATAAATATGATGATGTCATTTGAATGATGTAAAATATAACCTCTGTGAATTAGCTAAAATTTTATTATGATATGCTGTAAACACTATGTTGAAAATTTTGTTATAAACTCTTGTTCTAATAGAAAAATATATAGAATAATTTAAGAGGGAGGCTTTTTCTTTTTGAATTTTAAAATCCCATAAGATCTTACTTGATGATGTCAAAAAGGAGAAGTAGAGTAAATAAAATTAGATTATAAGCAAAATTGAAGTAAAATTGACAAAAAGAATAAGTAAGTCAAACTCTTTTGCAAATAATTTGAATGTCCAACCATAAGTAATCTTCAAATAGCTCTTTATGCAATATTTATCAAATAACTAAATATGATATTCTAGTAAGTGATATAGGCTTCTACATGCTTTATTTTTGCTTATGCTCAAATATTTTGTCATCATAAAAAAAGAGAAGATTATTGCTCCAAGAATTGATTTTGATGATTACAAAGCATTTGAGAGGATTACTAATGAATTTGACTTGGAAAAAACTTTTTGTATTTCAGGAACAAAATCATAATTTTATCAAGTTTTGATTTGAGAGCCTCAAGAGCAAGTATAGAAGATTTTCCATCCTTTGGAGGTAGTCCCATGATTTTTGGACGCATATTTTGGGGGAAAATTAAGTTTGAAATAAAAGGATCGGCCCCTAGGTCATCTCCTGCTGAAATGGGTTGTTTGGCACGCTGTCTCTGTGCCAAGGATCGACCCTAGGGTCGAAGGCCAAAAATATAGAACAGTCAATTTTTTAGATTCTATCTCAAAGGTCGACCTCCAAGTCGACCCCTGTGCCAAAGGTCGTCTCATGAGTCAACCCCTATAACGAAATTCTTTTACAATGGCTAGTTTTTATCCCATTTTGGCAGCTTTTAATGCTTTCTTTAAGATCTCCAATGGCTACAAATCTTGCTCAAGATTCTCTCCTCCATCCATTGAAGATTTAAAAGACTATAAAAGAAGAAAAAAATATAAGAGATTTAATTATCATTCAATTCAGCTCTAAGCAAAAATCATCTTCAAGCAAAGAAGCTTTCGTTTCAAGTTCACCAACCTCTCAAGAGCTCATTCAAGTCTCCAACAATCTTAAGAAAAATCAGAAAAGCTTCCTCCATTATTGTGAAAAGCATTCTTAAGATTTTATTTGCTCATTAAGAAAGCTAAACTTATATTTGATTGTCATTAACTCTTACACTCTGCTTTATTGTTTTGATTTAAGTTTTGAGAGTTTCAAAACTTGGAAAAGGTTGATCCGAGCCTTAAATCGGAGTGTGTAGGGTTGGCTTATATCTAAAAAATAAGTATGCTATCTTGAAATAGCTAGAATCGGAGGGACTGACATTATATTCTGGTTGAATACGTTTAGTGATTTTGAATTTTTAAGTAGGAGCTTGGAGAGTGGATGTAGATGCAAGAAAAGCACCGAACCACTATAAATCTTTATTATTTATGGTGTGCTTGCTATTTTTATTTTTTTAATTTATTAAATTCTTGCTTTCTAATACTTTATATATTTATCTAACCTAAATTGCTTCACACACACTATTTGCATATCATCATTCAATCTTGACAACTTTAAATTAGTAATAAAATTTTAAAAATCCAATTCATCCTTCCTCCTCTTGGGTTGCATAGCTGGACAACACTTTTCATTATATCTAAATCAATTTAGACTAACCTATAACTTTAAGAGATGGGCTATGAGCTAAGAGTACAAACCGTGCTCTCTAAGATAGATTATATCTTTATTGATTAGATATCAATTACAGCATATTGAAAAGAATACCAACTATTAGATAAGTGATCAATTGAAGTCCTAAGAATCTATCTCCATACTTACCACCCAACTTTTATTTTATTTATTTATTTATTTTCTTAATTAATTTAAGTAATCTTTTAATTAATTAATTTTTAACTAATTTTAATATTTTTAATATATAATTTAAATATAATTAACATGATCTCTATGGATACGATTCCGACTCATCCTATCTATATAGTAGTGAGTTAGATTTTATTTTTGACCGCCTACGATAGCGATCAAGTTCCAATGCATCCACCATGGATATATTTTTGTCGAGTGATAGTAGATATGGCAAGGGAAATGAATACATTCATAGCATTTAATTATAACCAAATTTCCTTTTGGTTATAATTAAATGCTATGAATGTATTCATTTCATTACCTAATGAAATGAGAGGTGGCTAGTGCATCATCTTCTGAAAAATTAAAGGCCATAAAATGCTGTAGAGTTGCGAAAGCATACCATGTATTAGGGCAGTTAAATGCAACCAATTTTCTTCCTAATAGCTTCAGCACTTTGCAGCAAATGCTGGATCTGGGGCTCATCAAGATCAGGATCACTTTCATCCACGAACTCGTTGAGCAACTCACAACATTCCCAAATGCTCATCTCTGCCTTGTTCAATTTGATATATTCCTCTCTCATCTTCTTCACCTAAATCATTTGTCATGGTCGATGAGCACCGATCCAAAACCAAAGCTTAAATGCTCATTCTATTCTAGGAGGATCACAAAAACTATCAACCACCGACAAGTTAGAACATCTCACATACAAATTCGCAAGTCTGATGAATGTGGTTCATCCGATAAAACTCCTCAACAGAGTCTTTTCTTTCTGATTCAGTTCCATAGTTCCTGCCATTATTTTTTTCCTCCATTACTTCCTCCATGCAATGATGAGAATATGCAGTTTGCATGTGCATGACTTTTACAGAAGAAAGATACCTGAAAGTTTGGCCAAAGGAATTAGTTTCAGGAGCAACGAATCCAGCATCTGACACCAACTCTTTCAACTCTGTGGGGATTTTCTTTTCTTTCCCTTCCTCTACAAGTAAAAGGATCACAGTAGAAAACTAGATATATGTTCTACCAAATAACACCAAATATAACCTTTGCATTCTTGCTTGCAATCACCCATTTGAGGAGAAAAAGAATAAGAAGCCGTTTGATCTTTAAAGACTAGTAAATTTGAAAGTCTTGGGGAGGGAGATTACCAATCTGAGGCTACTCAATGGCAATAGTCATCTTCTCCAAAATTTAGGAAAATAAAATGGAGAAAGGAGGGCCGTGGTGCACTTCTTTTCTGAAAGAAAAGTTACTATTTGCTAGCCAGAATTAGCCTGTCGGCACCCTCCTTCCTCCCCAAAGGAGACCTCCCAACTTCAACTAGGGTTGGTGGTACAAGGAAGAGAAGAGGTATTTATTGGAGTTTGAGATGAAGTTTTAGGAGTTGAGAAAGAGTAAATTGGCCAAAGGCTGCATGGGAAGTTAGTCGACTGCTTGGGATGGGCATATTGATGCCTATTTTGGGGAAAGGAGAAAAGTTCAAAGGGAGGAAAATGGTAAATTTTCAACTGTTTAGATAAATCTTACTTTAAAAAAAAAGAAAATTGTTTTTTGTTCAAATAAAGAGTTAATTGAGCCAGCGAATGGCATGGAGATCCCTAAGACAGTTATTTCTTAGATGCTGAGATCCACATCCCGTGGGGCTACGTAAGAGGTTGACCAAGTAAATTACAAGTTATTTGAACAGAATTTAAATAAAAAAAAAAAAGATAGGAATTCAATTAGATAATGTCATGATTTAGCACCAAGCCATGACTACTAGAAATAAGGATTTCACCGACGGATGATTCCGCCAAAAAAGTTGATAAAATACGTAAAAAAAATGAATTTCTGATGAATTCTTATGTCAGAAAAAATCATATTAGTAATTTTATTTCTAATAGATCATATCCGACATATAAATTTGTGATGGATCCATCGGAAATATGTTTCCCATATTCTCTAATGAATATTATTTTTCTATCAGAAAATATAAAAAATCGAGAAAGAGTCCACAAATTTGATATCTTCTCGTAAATTTACCCTGATTCTTACATTAAGTGCCCAAATTTCTCTCTTGCATCCCTCAAACCATTTTTATGATTTGGATGGATAGCAATGCATCCGAGACATGGTGCAAAAGCATGATTTTATTATTGATAAATCGGTTATATGAAATATTTAATCGGCCTTGATTACCAATTTGAACTCGACTGCAGAATTTGCTTCATGATCTGTGTTTTTATAATTCGTTTCTAAATTTGGAGTTTTGGAGTTAATGCAATAGCACTTTTTTGTTCAATCCCGAAACACTCTTAGGTCCAATATGCAATGTCAATGGACTATGTAATGCCTTAGGCATTGTATGACTACTTGTATTGTTAATTTTGTTAGAAATTCATGTAAAAAGATGGCCCCACATTGGTAATAGAGAACTTATAACTGCTTATGTACATCATCAAATCTTTAGGATTCCGACCCCGTCTCTGTACCAATTTTTCAAGAAATTTGATCTATCGGAGCAATCACTAACATGAAAACAAGTGGTTTGATCGATGAACATATGCAAATATTTGCGAATAATCCCTCCATGCAGAAGAGAGTGCATGTATTTATATGTAGAACAATTGGTGTAAGCATTTGACATAAATCAAATCATTTGTATGCGGAAGAGAGTAAAGCCTATTTGTATGTAGAAGAGAGAGCGTTGACCTTAGCCATCATATTTTTATTGGTGCCTCCATGCTTTCCTGTTGTATCTGCTGCATATTAAATTTTATAAATTACAGTTTACGGGAGTTCGTTAATGTTAGCTATCAGATTTTCATCAATGTTAGGGCTTAAAGCCAGCATTCTGTTTCGAGATCTGCGGCGAAAAGATTTTTGGCAGCCTAGTTAACACATGCGTTACTTTAGATACTTTCCATTAATAGTTATTTGAAAATAATTTTAGATAACATTTTCTTAAGGTCAAAGTATGAGCTATGGAAAATTATTAAGCAGCATATTACTTTTCAAAACTAACGAGAATTTGAGGCATGGAAAACTGGTAAACCATTAGAGCATTTTCCTGTCATCTGTTAATGGAATCAGCTGATACTCTCAGTTGCAGCAATATAACCCTAGGGTGGCCCAATTGATCTTGAGGCTTTCCAAATGCCGTGTGTCATTTCATGCCCAACATAGCTACTGAGAAGCTAATGGAGCGGTGGATTGGATGGCATCATTTGTCATATAACATTCTAATGGCAATTTTTGGTCCAACTCTTCCTGTACTTCTCTAGAATTTTGTGACATCTTATTTTTCTGATTCCCTCGGAGGGGCTCGTATTCATTGGGTACGAACAATCCGATTTAAAAGAAAAACAAGGCCCAATGATCTCAAGAGAAGGTCGAGTTCCAAATATTTTGAGATGCTTGCTACAACAAAGGTTCTAAAAGTAGCAATCATATTACAAAGATTAAGTTGACAAGCTTATGAAATAATGCAATTGATTAGCGCCAACGTCGAATTTAGCCAAAGAGCAATGGCTGCCTTGGAATCTGTACAAAAACAAAGTATGTGCATTTTTTGATTATGAACATTTTGTGACACCACAAACGTAAGCAAAAAAATGTTATTTTACTGGCCAATGATTGGATCGTGGTGTCTCTCTCAAGACTTGAGAATGTAAATCAATTTTATGCAAAAATTCAAAATAACTTTCTAAGCACGATGACTGATCTTGAATACATATGACATAACTTCCACGTTCCTTTTTGTAAAAGAGCTGCAAAAATGATCCAAAATTCTTCCACGGGTGTTAAATTCGGTCTTTGAAGCCACCGTAGATATTAGCATGGCTTAGGCATCATACCGAAGACAAATATTATCTCAAATCTTAGTGAGATATCCTACAAGATCGATACCGGGACTGGGTAGTATCATGAGACACGATTGTTCTATTATTGACCTAGCATCCTAATTGATACATTTTGAAATATTCTCCATTTTAGGTATCGAGTTGAAGCAGGATGGTGGTACATCCCATTTCGTGGGCAAACCAAAACAATCATATCTCATGGAATTCAAAATCTTTTGCTTGCTGAGTAACTTAGCACTTGGGCCTAAATAAAATCAAACACATATCAAATGTCATTCTTGGGCTTGGTTTTGAGTGAGATAAGAATTATAGGCACTTGTTTGTACTAGTTGTTTAGTTCTAAGGCTAAGGTAGTGCTAGGTTGAGCCAATCATCTTATATTATTGAAATTTTGAAAAAATATAACAAGCATGGATTCCCAAGTAACATAGGTTGGGATGAGTAATGAATGGATACATTTCAATAATGGGTAGTAAAATCCTTATATAGTGAGAGAGAGAGAGAGAGAGAGAGAGAGAGAGAGAGAGAGAGAGAGATTATATTTATACAAGGATTTTACTCTCTCTCTCTCTCTCTCTCTCTCTCTCTCTCTCTCTTTCTCTCTCTCTCTCTATATATATATATAAGGATTTTACCATCCATTATTGAAATGTATCCATTCATTACTCATCCCAGCCTATGTTACTAGAATTAATTGATGTTATTAATTACACTAATTTGCTCGTCTGGCTTTATGATTCTAGTAAGTAATTTAGTAATTTTAAAATATTTATTGTCATAATGGTCCTATAAATAGTCTGCCATATTATAAAGGTTAAAAGCACAATATGAAGGATTCAAATTGTATTCTTTGTAAGGATTAATCTTTTTTTTACAACATCAACCATAGATCATATTTGCAATAATTTTCAAAGCCCTCCAACTTTTTTCTTTAACCCGTCATCACGAGACATGTCACACAAAGATACAACCTTCACCCTCTAACAAAAGCACTGAGCTAAGCATCAGATCTTTTTTTATGTAAAGGAAGATTTGAAGCTACCAACCTGATGCTTAGCTCCAGAGCTATGCATCAACCTGCACTCCGGAACTAAGCAGATTGGTAGCTCCAAATCTTCCTGTAGGATATTTCTACATCTTGCCCATGATAGCTTTTGACATATCAAAAAAAAAAAAAAAATCTTTATTAAGAATCCTTTTCATCTTAGAATCAACGAGTGAATGCATTCCTGAGATGCATAGCTAATTGAAATCCATCGTACCGATTGATTTTTTTTTTTTTGGATACAAATATAGATTGATTTATTAAGCTAGTAAAAGCCTGGACTATATAACACTAAGGTTGCGTTTGGTAGACAATAATTTATTCAGATTACTGATAATTTAAAAGAGCCTCATCAGATTATCATGTTTGATATACTTTTTAGATTGGTAATCCAGATTACCAAATAATATAGATTATTTTTAATGAAGTAATCTGGATTACCAATGGAATGGTTGGCTATCTAGATTACCAAATATTTGATAATTTAATAATGACAAGTTTGAACGAAAATATCCTCATCAAAAAAGTATATATAATATAACATTATATTATATAATAATAATATTATATTATATTATATTATATTATATTATATTATTATTATAATATTATTATTATTACATAATAATATATGATTATAGAATTATAATATATTATAATAATATTATAATATTATAATATTATAATATTATATATTATATTATGTTATTATAATATATTAGAATATAATATATTATATCTGTTGATGCAGAAATTGGTCGTCGTCGGAGGTCGCTGGAGTCGAGGCCGCTGAGGTCACCGCCGGGGACCTGCAAAACAGAGTCCCGTCCGGAGCCGGTGGGGGTGGCTCCGGCAGAATCCTCCGACGCTCAAGTCAGCTCTGGCCAACAGGAATGGAGTGCTCGGGAATGAGTTCCGGAGCTTAGAGAAGAAGAGGAGAGCTTAGAGATCAGAGAGATTAGAGAGATTAGCATTAGCGTATCTTGGGGGTCCTTTTATAGCGGAGCTTGATGGTGACAGCTGCAGCTGCGTGTTGGCGGGCCACTCGAGGTTCGACGGAGCCAGTCTCATGGGAGGTGCCGTGTGCGGCGGGTTGATGGTGACAGCCATCGCCGCCTGATAGCGGATCGCTATCGCTCATGGTGGACTGATGGTGATGGCTGCAGAGCTTGCGACGGACTGATGGTGATGGCTGTAGAGCCAGCCGAAGGAAGGGTTGAAGGCCTTCGTCATGTGCCTATTTCGGAGGAGTTCGGGCTTCTGAAGAGGAAGCTTGGAAGGAGTTCGGCTCCCATAGGTGGCGGCTAAGGCTCGGCCGCTGGGGAGTTCGGTAGGAACTCGGTCGGTGAGAAGTCCGGACCGAAGAGGAAGCTTGGAGGAGAGTTGGGCTCTCATACGCATCTGGCTGGAGGAGTGTAGCTAAGGTTCGGCTGCTGAGAGTTCGGAATGAGCTCGATCGTTGGAAGTTTGGCCGAGGGACGACCGCTGAAAAGTTCGGCCGCTGAGAGGTCCGAAGGAGCTTGGCTGAGGCCTGACCGTTGGAAGTCCGAAGGAGCTCGGGTGCTAAGTAGTTCGGCCGGCTGAACGGGTTAGAAGAAGCTCGGCCGCGGGGGGTTCGGCCGTAGAGAAGTCCGAAGAAGCTCGGCCAGCTGGGTAGTTCGGTCGACTGTGAGGGTTCAGTTAAGACCCGTCTGCTGGGCGTCCAAGGAGCTCGGCCGGCTGAAGGGATGGCCGCTTGGAGAGTTCGACCGAGGGACGACCGCTGAGGAGTTCGGGCATCAGGGGATTCCATTGAAGCCCGGCTGGGGCCCGATTGAGGGACTTCGACTGAGGCTCGGTCGAAGGACTTCGGCTGAGGCCTGGCCGTTGGGAGTCCGAAGGAGCTCGGTCGCTGGGCAGTTCGGCTAAAGCCCATCTGCTGAAGCTCTTCTGCGGCTACTGGTAGCATTGGGCTGAGCATCAGACTAAACTTCGATGGGAGCAGGGTTTATCCCCAACACTAGCCCCCCCCACTCCCGAGTTCGAAATTCGAATGAAGAGAGTGCAGGAAAGGCGACTGCCCAAGTCTTCTTCTGGACTCCATGCTGGTCCAGGCCGAAGCTCAGGGGAGATCCCTTCTCCAACCGAGGTTGGGAGAGGCTTCGTCCGCTGTGATCGAAGTCAGAGGTTGAGCTCCTCGGGGGCGATATTATCTTCTACAGCCGAAGTTGATACAGGCGCTCGAAAGAGATCTGATCTCGGGATGAGGTTGTCTCCGATCTCATCTCTAGCGGAGGTCATTCCGGCCACTCGAAAGAGATCTTCTCTAACCGACGTTGAAGCTCTCCGACCGAGGTTGGTCCGATCGCTCGGGGGAGATCTTATCTCCTTTGGTCGAGGTCGGTGCGAGCGCTCGCGTTAGGGTGAGGTTCCTCCTGTTCCTAATTTCGACTTTGCTCGCGCTAGGATGAGGTTCTCTTTCTGTTCCTAACCAAGGTTGGCTCGGTCACTCGGGAGAGATCTTATCTCTGGCCGAGGTTGTCAACGATCGCTCGAAAGAGATCTTATCTCTGGCCGAGGTTGTCAACGATCGCTCGGGAGAGATCTTATCTCTAGCCGAGGTTGAGGCCCGCATTAGGACGAGGTTCTCCTCCTATTTCTAACAGGCTGTGGGCCACATAAGGGCCGCTGTCAGGGCCTCTCCCTCCATCTCATCCTTTGTGAACGAGGCCTCGCTCGGGAGAGATCTTATCTCTAGCCGAGGTTGTTGCTCGCGTTGGACGAGGTTCTTCTTCTGTTCCTAACAGAGGTTTTCCACGGTCGCTCGGAAGAGATCTTATCTCTAGCCGAGGTTGATGCTCGCGTTAGGACGAGGTTCTCCTTCTGTTCCTAACGGATTCCACGGTCCTCGGAAGAGATCTTATCTCTAGCCGAAGTTGACTCGGTCGCTCGAAAGAGATTCTTATCTCTAGCCGAGGTTGATGCTCGCGTTAGGATGAGGTTCTCCTCCTATTCCTAACGGGCCCACGGTGCTCGGGAGAGATCTTATCTCTAGCCGAGGTTGCCAACGGTCGCTCGGGAGAGATCTTATCTCTGATTGAGGTTGATGCTCGCGTTAGGATGAGGTTTCTCCTCCTGTTCCTAATTGAGGTTGTCCACGTTCGCTCGGAAGAGATCTTATCTCTAGCCGAGATTGATGCTCGCGTTAGGACAAGGTTCTTCCTTGTTCCTAACGGCTGGGGGGGCACATAAGGGCCGCTGTCAGGGCTCTCCCCCCATCTCGTCCTTTGTGAACGAGGTCTTCGCTCGGGAGAGATTTTTATCTCTAGCCGAGGTTGTTGCTCGCGTTAATTAGAGTTGTCCCACGGTCCCTCGGGAAAGATCTTATCTCTAGCCGAGGTTGATGCTCGCGTTAGAACGAGGTTCTCCTCCTATTCCTAACGGGCCCAGGGTCGCTCGGAAGAGATCTTATCTCTAGCCGAGGTTGACTCGGTCGCTTGGGAGAGATCTTATCTCTAGCCGAGATTGATGCTTGCGTTAGGATAAGGTTCTCCTCCTGTTTCCTAACGGGCCCACGGTCACTCAAGGAGAGATCTTATCTTTGGTCGAGGTTGATACTCGCATTAGGACGAGGTTCTCCTCCCTGTTTCCTAACGGACCATGGCCGATTGGTCCACCGGTCGCTTGGGAAAGAGAATCTATCTCTAGCCGAGGTTGTCAACGGTCGCTCGGGAGAGATCTTATCTCTAGCCGAGGTTGATGCTCGCGTTAGGATGAGGTTCTCCTCCTATTCCTAACGGGCTGTGGGGGCACATAAGGGCCGCTGTCAAGGCCTCTCCCCCCATCTCGTCCTTTGTGAATGAGGCCTTCGCTCGGGAGAGACCTTATCTCTAGCTGAGGTTGTTGCTCGCGTTAGGACGAGGTTCTCCTCTTGTTCCTAACGCGGCAATTATTAACTGCTTCTTCTCTGTCATCGCATAGTTTTCACATCCAGAAATAATATTATCGAAAGGAAAGAATTTTATTGAAAGAAAGTTACTAGTAGCGCATCCCCAAATTCTGTATTTCAAGATTGTGGTAGCGTTGTTCCTCCGCGTTTCTTCGGCAATAAGTCCCGGGATGGACGACCTCCTCATGCTGGCCTTCTCAATTTGGTGCAAGCTCTTGTTGCTGGGAGATGACGAATCGCTGATGCACCAAGCTCCTCCCAGGGGCAATATGAATGATGCCGTAAGGTGGTCGACCCCCTTACGGTCTCTGGTAATGGCAGCGCCCTTGGCCGATCTTTTTCTGCTTCAGGCTGGTGCCAGAGGAATTTATCCAGCCACATTTTTTTGACGAGCTCTTCAATTTTGGCTTGGAGCAGAGTGTATTCCTCAGTATCGTGGCCGTGGTCACGATGGTAGGGGCATTACTTGCTTCGATCGCGTACGTTTGGGGAGGCCGTAGTCCTTTCGGTCTTGGTGGCTGGCTCTTAACTTCACTGAGAATTCGAGTTAGAGGAGCGGGGCGTAGTCGTGGAACCTTTCGGAAGGGCTTCTTCGCGCCCTTTTGTTGGGGCCTCCTTGGTGGCGAGCTCGAGGAGTTTGGGGTTGTAAAATCTATGGGAGAACTTTATACCCCCTCGTCGGGGCTTCCTCGATGACGAGCTCCAGGATGAGTTCGGCGGCCTTGCTTCCGCTAGGGAGGTCGTGAGTGCGGCCGAACTTTATTCTGCCTCCCATGAAAACCTTCTGTGGGAGAACTTCCTTGATGACAAATTCGAGGGAGAGTTCGGCCTCGGCCGAACTTCATTCCGCCCTCTTGTGAAACCTTCTGCGGGAGAACTTCATGCCCTTTGTCGGAGCTTCCCTAGAGTCATACTCGAGAGGGAGTCCTCGCTTGCCCTGGGGCGGTCGTGAGCTCGGTCGAACTTTGTCTCACCTTGTATGAAATCTTTGTAGGGGGCTTCCTTTGTGGCGTACTCGAGCAGAAGTTCGGCCTCACTTGCACCGAACTTCATTCTGCTTGATGAGCTTCGAGGTGAAGTTCGGCCTCACTTACGTCGAACTTCATTCCACTGACGAGCTTCGAGGCGGAGTTCGGCCTCACTTGCGTCGAACTTCATTCCGACCTTCTGGTGAAACCTTCTGTGGGAGATCTTCTGCTCTCCATTTCTCCTTTCTAAGGGCGATCGGTATGCCCAAATGCTCTTCCTCAAGGCCGATTCCTCGCATCCTCATGGCGGGTTCGCTGACAAAGTCTTCGCCAGAGGTTGTCGCACGGCCTGCATCATCTCGACGGGACCACGAACCCGACCAGCAGGTTGAACTACTCTACATCTGCGGTGGCTTCGGGTGGAGCCTGGGCTGCTAGGGCTGCAACAGGAGCAGATGTACCAGGCGCGCAGGACGTCGATCGCTGAGTTGAAGATCTCCTGAAGGCATTTTCTCTTCGAGAGAGAAAAGGGAGATCTCCGAAGAGGGAAGAGAAGAGTCGCCGAGCACTCCTTTAAGAACAAGGGAACCTCGAAGGTTCAGCCCTTCCTCTAGCGCCAATCTGTTGACGCAGAAACTGATCATCGTCGGAGGTCGCTGAAGTCGAGGCCGCTGAGGTCGCCGTCGGGGACCTGCAAAATAAAGTTCCATCCAGAGCCGATGGGGGGTGGCTCCGGTAGGACCCTCCGACGCTCAAGTCAGCTCTAGCTAACAGGAATGGAGTGCTCGAAAATGAGTTCCGGAGCTTAGAGAAGAAGAGGAGAGCATAGAGATCAGAGAGATTAGAGAGATTAGCATTAGCGTATTCGGGGGGTCCTTTTATAGCAGAGCTTGATGGTGACAGCTGCAGTCGTGTGTTGGCGGGCCGCTCGAGGTTCGACGGAGCCAGTCTCATGGGAAGGTGCCGTGTGCGGCGGGTTGACGGTGACAGCCATCGCCGCCTGATAGCGGGTCACTATCGCTCGCGGTGGACTGATGGTGATGGCTGCAGAGCTTACGATGGACTAATGGTGATGGCTGTAGAGCCAACCGAAGGAAGGGTTGAAGGCCTTCGTCGTGTGCCTATTTCGGAGGAGTTCGGGTTCTTGAAGAGGAAGCTTCGAAGGAGTTCGGCTCCCATAGACGGCGGCTAAGGCTCGGCCGTTGGGGCATTCGGTAGGAACTCGGTCGGTGAGAAGTCCGGGCCGAAGAGGAAGCATGGAGGAGAGTTGGGCTCTCGTACGCATCTGGCTGGAGGAGTGTAGCTAAGGTTCGGCTGCTGAGAGTTCGGAATGAGCTCGGTCGCTGGAAGTTCGGCCGAGGGACTATCGCTGAAAAATTTGGCCGCTGAGAGGTCCGAAGGAGCTCGATTGAGGCCCGGCCGTTGGGAGTCCGAAGGAGCTCGGCTGCTAAGTAGTTCGGCCGGCTGAACGGGTTAGAAGAAGCTCGGCCGCAGGGGGTTCGGCCGAAGAGAAGTCCGAGGAAGCTTAGCAGGCTGTAAGGGTTCGGTTAAGACCCATCTGCTGGGCATCCAAGGAGCTCGGTCGGCTGAAGGGATGGCCGCTTGGGGAGTTCGGCCGAGGGACGACCGCTGAGGAGTTCGAGCACCGAGGGATTCCATTGAAGCCCAGCTAGGGCCCAGTTGAGGGACTTTGGCTGAGGCCCAGTTGAAGGACTTCGGTTGAGGCCCGATCGAAGGACTTCGGCTGAGGCCTGGCCGTTGGGAGTCCGAAGGAGCTCGGTCGCTGGGCAGTTCGGCTAAAGCCCGTCTGCTGAAGCTCTTCTGCGACTACTGGTAGCATCGGGCTGAGCATCGGACTAGACTTCGGTGGGAGTGGGGTTTATCCCCAACACTAGTTAGGAGCAGGAGGAGAACCTCGTCCTAACGCGAGCATCAACCTTGGCCAGAGATAAGATCTCTCCGAGCGACCGTTGACAACCTCAGCTAGAGATAAGATCTCTCCCGAGCGACCATGGGCCCGTTAGGAACAGGAGGAGAACCTCGTCCTAACGCGAGCATCAACCTCGGCTAGAGATAAGATCTCTCCCGAGCGACCGAGTCAACCTCGACTAGAGATAAGATCTCTCCTGAGCGACCGTGGGCCCATTAGGAACAGGAGGAGAACCTCGTCCTAACGCGAGCATCAACCTCGGCTAGAGATAAGATCTCTCCCGAGCGACCGTGGACAACCTCCGTTAGGAACAGGAGGAGAACCTCGTCTTAACGCGAGCAATAACCTCGGCTAGAGATAAGATCTCTCCCGAGCGAAGGCCTCGTTCACAAAGGATGAGATGGGGGAGAGGCCCTGACAGCGGCCCTTATGTGCCCCCACAGTCCGTTAGGAACAGGAGGAGAACCTCGTCCTAACGCGAGCATCAACCTCGGCTAGAGATAAGATCTCTCCCGAGCAATCGTTGACAACCTCGGCCAGAGATAAGGTCTCTCTCGAGCGACCGAGCCAACCTCGGCTAGGAATAGGAGGAGAACCTCGTCCTAGCGCGAGCAAAGTCGAAATCAGGAATTGGAGGAAAATCTCGCCCTAATGCGAGCGCCCATACCGACCTCGACCAAAGGAGATAAGATCTCCCCCGAGTGACCGGGCCAACCTCGGCCGGAGAGCTTCAACCTTGGCCAGAGAAGACCTCTTTTGAGTGGCCGAAACGACCTCCGCTAGAGATGAGATCGAAGACAATCTCGTCCCGAGACCAGATCTCTTCTGAGCGCCCATATCAACTTCGGCTATAGAAGACAATATCGCCTCCGAGGAGCTCAACCTCCGACTTCGATCACAGCGGACGAAGCCTCCCCCAACCTCGGTTGGAGAAGGGATCTCCCCCGAGCTTCGGCCTGGACCAGCATTAAGCCTAGAAGAAGACTTGGGCAGTTACCTTTTCTGCACTCCCTTCATTCGAGTTTCGAACTCGGGAGTGGGGGGGCTAGTGTTGGGGATAAACCCCGCTCCCGCCGAAGTCTAGTCCGATGCTCAGCCCGATGCTACCAGTAGCCGCAGAAGAGCTTCAGCAGATGGGCTTTAGCCAAACTGCCCAGCGACCGAGCTCCTTCGGACTCCCAATGGCCAGGCCTCAGCCAAAGTCCTTCAACCGGGCCTCAGCCGAAGTCCCTCAACCGGGCCCAGTCGGGCTTCAATAGAATCCCCCGACGCCTGAACTCCTCAGCGGTCATTCCTCGGCCGAACTCCCCAAGCGGTCATCCCTTCAGTCGGCTGAGCTCCTTGGACCGAACCCTTACAGCCGGTCGAACTACCCAGCCGGCCGAGCTTCTTCGGACTTCTCTTCGGCCGAACCCCCCACGGTCGAGCTTCTTCTAACCCGTTCAGCTGGCCGAACTACTTAGCAGTCGAGCTCCTTCGGACTCCCAATGGCCGGGCCTCAGCCGAGCTCCTTCGGACCTCTCAGCGGCCGAACTTTTCAGCGGTCGTTCCTCGGCCGAACTTCCAGCGATCGAGCTCATTCTGAACTCTCAGCAGCCGAACCTTAGCTACACTCCTCCAGCTAGATGCATACGAGAGCCCAACTCTCCTCCAAGCTTCCTCTTCGGCCCGGACTTCTCACCGACCGAGTTCCTACCGAACTCCCCAGCGACCGAGCCTTAGCCGCCGCCTATGGGAGCCGAACTCCTTCCAAGCTTCCTCTTCAAGAGCCCGAACTCCTTCGAAATAGGCACACGACGAAGGCCTTCAACCCTTCCTTTGGCTGGCTTTGCAGCCATCACCATCAATCCACCGCAAGCTCTGTAGCCATCACCATCAATCCACCATGAGCGATAGCGATCTGCTATCAAGCGGCGATGGTTGTCACCATCAACCCGCCGCACACGACACCTTCCCATGAGACTGGCTCCACCGAACCTCGAGCGGCCCGCCAACACGCGGCTGCAGCTGTCACCATCAAGCTCCGCTATAAAAGGACCCCCCAGATACGCTAATGCTAATCTCTCTAATCTTTCTGATATCTAAGCTCTCCTCTTCTTCTCTAAGCTCCGGAACTCATTTCCGAGCACTCCATTCCTATTGGCCAGAGCTGACTTGAGCGTCGGAGGGTTCTGCCGGAGCCACCCCCTATCGGCTCCGGACGGGACTCTATTTTGCAGGTCCCCGACAGCGACCTCAGTGGCCTCGACTCCAGCGACCTCCGACGACGACCAGTTTCTACGTCAACAATATCTATTATAAATATAATATATAATATTATAATAATATTATTATATAATAATCTTATATAATATAATATTATGTCATATTATAATATAATATAATATCATATTATATTATATTATATTATTATAATATATTATAATAATCCTAAAATAATATATTATAATATTATAATAACATATATTATAAATATATAATATATAATATTTATATTTATATTATAAATATAGTATCTATCATATAATAATATTATTATAATAATATAATATTATAATGATATTATAATCATATAGTATAATATATTATAAATATAAATATATATATTAGAATATAGTATATTATAATAATATGATCATATACTAAGAATATATTATAATAATATTATATTATACTATAATAATATATTATCATATATATTATATATATAAACATATAATAGAATATAATATATTATATATAGTATATATTATAATATATAATATATAATATTTATATTTTTTATTATAAAATAATATAATGTTATTATAATAATATAATATTATATAATATTATATAAATATAAATAGATAATAGAATACAATGTATTATATGTAATATATATTATAATATATAATATGTATATTTATATTATAAATATAATATTACGTTATATTATAATAATATATATAACATAATATATATATGAAATATAAATTTATTATATTATCATATAATATTATATTATATTATAATATTATTATAGTATAACGTAATATTATATTTATAATATAAATATATATATTATAATAATATATTATAATATATATTATAAATATAAATATATATTAGAATATAATATATTATATAATATATATTTAAAATATATATTTATATTTTATATATAAAATATAATTTTTAATAAATTTGATTTAAAAATATTTTAAAATTTTGATATTACGTTACCAATAATCTGATTGTCATATCAAATGTATTAATCAAGATTTTCAATAATTTTACTTCAATATTATCTACTTATACTAAATATATTAAATCTATTTAAATTATAAATAATTTAAATTATTAAATAATCTATATTATTATAATCCGATAACGCATCAAATACAACCAGATATTTTGATGGTGAGCCAAAATAATACAGTTTTAATTAAGTAGTAAAAAAAAAAAAAACGAGGATAAAAGGCCAGCTTTGCACGATGCGGGGCTAAAATCTCACGACGAATGGAAAGGCAACGAACGGTTCTCATCCCTTCACGCCACCTCTTGCCTTCACCAAGAAGACGGAGGGGAGCAAATGAACCGAGAGGAGGTCTCTGGCCATGGCTTCGTTTCCACCCAACCCATCAGCGGTTTCCCCGAAAACACCCCAAAACTTCTCTCTAATACCGAGCATGTCCGAGATAATGGAGTCGTCCAGAGCACAGGGGGTCCGCCTCCGGCTCCGGTCCCTGGGGCCCTTCTTCCGGGTCCGGGCGGAGGGCGACGGCGGGGCGGAGCTCGGGAGGGCAGAGGGAGTAATTAGGCCGTGGCTCAAGGGCAAAGTTCTGCACTTGGACTCCATGAGGATGGCAAGGGAGACGGTCGCCATGGACCGCTCCATCTTCGGCCTGGGCCTCTTCCTCGGGGCCGTCGCGGTCCGGCATGGGTTCGACAGGGGTTGCACCCGGGCCGAGCTCCTCGCCATTAACGACTCCCCTCTCTATCACTCCAAGGTAAGGTAGAAGCTTCACAGTTCTTGATCATATTATGATTAAGAATAATGCCCTGTTGGTTTTGTATGCAAGTCTGCAAGATTTACTCATACTAGCCTTTGAATTAGTTCGAAGTAAGTGATTCGTGACTCAAAATTGTATGTTAAAAAGATTACGAAAAAATTTGTGTTTTCTTATGAATTTTTTGTGACATCACAAATGTAAACGAAAAAGCTTGTTCAACTTGACCAGGACTGGCTTGTGGTGGTGTTCCAACCTTTAAAGGGAATTTCTTGTGGAAAGTGGACTAATTCCTTGCTATTTCAAAGCAGTTTTAGAAACTAAAGTTGCATTAGTTTGACATAGAAAGGTCTGGTAAATAGCGAAGGAAATTTTTTAAATGACAGACTTTGTATGACTTGAAATTAAGAACTTGAACATGAAAGAGGAAAAGTGTTTGATGCAATAGATAAAAATTATGTACCCCCTACTGAAATGTGTAGTTAGTTTGGAAATTGATAGAAATTAAAATATGTTTGCTTGTTGTTAAGTTATAAAATGTGTCATGGAAATGTAAATGGATTGCCACATATGATTAGGGGTTTTAACTACAGGGGGTTACAGTAATACACTGAAAAGGGAAAACTAATGAAGAAAATCTTGATGTGATAGTGTAAAATATATCAATAAGAAAGTAAAGGAGACAAGACTTGCCCCATCGAAATGGTATCATAGAGAAACAAATTATTTGCAAAAATTCAAGATCAGCAAAACCCAAGTAGGCCTTACATAACTCAAGTTGAAGAACTTGAATGAGAAATAAGCTAACTAGTTTATGCAACGCATTAACAGTGTTTGTCACTATATTGATATTGATATGCTTGTATTTTTTGCTTGTTATAGTATTATAAAATATGCCAGTAGATTTAGGTCACTAATCATTAAGTTCAAGGAATTTTATTGTTAAGGGGTTACAGTTACACATCGAAGGGGAAAAAATAACATAATGATACAATGTAAACATATAGATAAGAAAGTTGGAAATGCATCATCATCATCATCAGGTCAAGAAAGCTGTTTGGAAGAATTGGGCACCTTGTACAATGGCCAATCAGGCTAATGTCAAACATTGAAAAATTGTTGATAAAATCCTGGTGAAGGCAAATTTTAGGCAAGTCACAAGCCTGCGAAGAAACATTCAAGGCCAGTTAGGAAATGCATAAAAGCCAATGTATTAGAGAGGACGAATATAAAGAGTCCTATATATTAGACTGAAAAAGGTCAAATTTAACCTGTTCCTTGCTGAGGTTTCTCGTGCAAATTAATTTCTTGCTGGGATATTTTAGCACCTAGCTCTGCATCTGTGTTGCAGCATTTTAGGACTATTAATGATCGTCTATATTGATATTATTTCATGGTGATTTTGAGTGACAGCTTGTTCGGTTCTACACAAGGATGGGTTTCAAGGCAGTACATGAAGTGGATGGCTCATCAACCGGAGACCTGGCTCACATGTTGGTCTGGGGAGGTAGAGGAACTAGAATGGATGCTAGCATTGAGGAGCTTCTTATGAAATGGGGCAAAAGGTTTAAACCTCAAAGTCAATACAGTTCCTTGTGATCATGTTCATTCTGTACATCCAAATGCACATTCATGGTAGTATCTTCTTGAGGTATTATTCTTCCTTTTCCTCATTGTCTATGTTATTTGGAGCGTGCATCTAGTTGTATAAGTATCATGGATGTCATTCTTATGTTGAGTCCTTTAATATAATTCCATGACTGATGTTGTCAAAGAAAGCTTGCTTACATTGGATGATGGTATATTACCAAAAGTGGAAGATTAGATGACTTGATGGATCAAGATAGGATACAATACCAGCTGTACAGTATCATACCAGTAAGGTACAGGTCCTAATATCCCCTTTGGTATTGTACTGAACCGACACATGATACTATATCGTACTTTTGCTGTGCTAGCATCAACAGACATACCATATATCACCATGGTGCCATATCATACCAATCCACATGACAATAAGTTACCTGTCTGGGCATTGAACCTAAACTTTAAACTTTTGATGACCTTGTGGTTAAGTTGCTTTTGGAGATGGAATTTTTCACCCACTAGAGAAATATCAACCAGAAGCATTGACCTCTTTGTGTGTGGGTGTTTTAAAGATGTGAAATTCCAAGTCTAGTTCATTGAGATGGTAAGAGATAGCAAAGGTTAAATTTTAAACTTTCAATGACGTTGTCGTTAAGTTGCTCTTGAATCTGGTATATCTCATCCTCCTACCTCGCACACCCCCACCCCCCCAACCCCCACCAAAAATAGAATGCCAACCAGGAGCATGGACTTCTGTGTGTGTGTGTGTGTGTTAAGGATGTGAAATTCCCAGCCTAGTTCATTGAGACAGTGAGAGATAGAAAAGGTTCAACTTGAGATTGTGAGAGATAGTAAACGTTAAACAGCTTGGATGACCTTGTGGCTAAGGTTTCTTTTGGAGCTGGAATTTCTCACCCCCTAGAGAAATACCAACCAGAAGTATGTACTTGTGTGTGCATGTGTTTGCACATATGCATGTATGTGCATGTGTGTTAAGGATGTGAAATTCCTTGCTTTGTAGATTGCAAGTGCCTTGATCTGTTCTTCCAGAGATAACATTACCAGCTGGCTTATCTTTTCCACAGATTTTAACTTCTTGGTGAAGATTGTACTAATTTCTCTCTCTCCAAATTCCCCAGCAAACATCACCTTTCTGAACTTGACGTAATTTATTTATTTAGTCATTCAGTACACGAGGATCTTAGACTACCTGGAACTTCCTTTGATGTGCAGAATTTGCTTAAGATGAAGCCAAATAAGTCTTCTCAAGGCAGTTAAGAAGAAGGTGAAGAGCTTTTTGGGCTGCTAACTACAAAAGAAACATACCAGTACGTGTCCAGTTGACCTCTGTCTGTTTATCCATTGAAGAAAGGAAGTTGGACTACCAACTGTTGGTTTAAAAAACTTATAAGAAACACACAAGTCCTGTTAACATAGCCAAGGCAAAAAAAGAAATATGAAAAAAAATCATAAGTATATTTCATGGTTAACATGAATGTTGCATGTTTTGCATTATATTTAATAGTCTATATTTTTTTTTATCTTCTTGATATTTGTCTTAATCATATTGTTGACATAATGGTATTACATGGTAATTGTCAGATTTTGTGCATGTTAAACTTTGTTAATAATACTTAAGACAGGTCTAGCATGAAGCGAAACTAAGTTAGATTGGTGAAGGCTTGTTGGTCATGGTTATGGCCATGTTATATAAGAAACTTTAGTTTTGCTCGTCAGGAAACCACAAGTCATTCAACTTACTTTGACATTTAGGTACCTAAGCTCTATGGTCACAACAAGACGATCCATACCATGAATGCCAGTATGTTAATTTGAAAGTCTGTATCATATCAAAGCTTTGATGAGATAGTACATATAGATGCTTATACTTTTCAAATGACCTTATATGTTAATGAGGTGGTCATCCAAAATAGTTTCAGAACAAATATTCTAGCTCATATAAAATGGAGAATAACATTCTAATTATAGGTTGATGGCATGAATAGAGAGTAAAAGTTCAAGAGATAGAGAACTGTACTTAAGAGTAAGTTTCCATATTTTTTGCAAGTATGAATTGGCTGTTAGGAGTAGAAACATGCTGATTATAGCCTCAAAGAAAAGCAAGGAAAACTAGATTGCAAGCTAGAGGCAGGGAATATATGTGTGCCAGCAGGCTTATAGATGAGGAACTTCATAATCATCATTATGTGTGCTGCCCATCATGTCTATTGCTTTAGTTGGATGTTGGAATTTCCTTCTAGCTGGAAAACAAAACCAGCATGTGTCAACCAAAATAGAGCAGGTTTGAAACATGCTTCATGGTCAACTTGTGTGGTATTTCGAAAGATCCCTACAGTCCATGTTTCATCGAAGGGTTTAAATTATGTTTAAATTTCTTTTGATGTCAAGTTGCTCTAGTGACTGTAGCTGGTACTACTTATGGGTGCTATTCATGGTACTGTAGCATGGAACTGTTCATGTACTGTAGCAGTAACTTATTGGGGGCTTTTGAGTTCTTTAAATTCTCTTCTTAAGTTCTAACCAATGGCTATGATTTGCCTTTAATTGAAGGGTCAAGATTTAATGGTGTTAGGGTTTTGAGTCTATAAAAACTGTAGTCCTCTCTTTTAGGAGATTGTACCTAGGATTATTTGATTGAAAGAAAGATATGAAACCAAGGTTCAACTAAGAAACGAAACGAAGGTTCAGCCATCTTCCCTCCCCTTCTCTTATTCTCTGTTTATTGCTTCTTCGTCTTATTTCCTGTGATTCTAACACATGCACACACATGCACACACGCACGCATGCACACATACACGTACACACATGCATGTGCACACACCCATGCACAGGCACACAGGCACGCGCACACACACACACTGTTTATTTTCTCTGGTTAATGACTATGCTTGGATTTGAATTAAATTGTGTGTGTGTGTGTGTATACTTTGATTGCTCGCTCGTTGACACCCATCACCACTCTCACATGAACGAAACTGAGAGCATCAGGTGTTGCATTGATTTGTTGGTAGCTTGGCAGATTAACTCACTCAGAATCTTGCCATCCACTATTAATCCTAGAAATACCCTTTACCCTTGTCTCCACTCTTTATTTTAACTGTAATTGTTGTTTATCTGTGCACGATTGCAGAAACCTGTGATCATGACACAGATTTTGGCTTACAAATCCCTTTAAAAGAAAATGCCCTAATATATTTTCACTATTCATATATCCTAAGTTCGTTAGGGTCCATTCTTGCACATATGCAGAGTCCTAACCCCAATTTGCTTGCATCATTCTGTTTTGGACACAGAGTTGCATTAGATGATTGCTGAACTAGAAGGTAGCATATTTTCAGTAACTCCTTACTTGGTCTTAGAAAGATGTCGATGGGAATATCATTATGGGAGCAATTGATCCAGTTAACTATATGAGCTGAGAGATCTTAATCATATGACTGTTAGCATTAAGTTAACGAGAGTGGGATATATGGACTTATACTAAACAGTTTAGGATCAGATCTTCTCAAATTAAAATTATGTTTAGGTTCCAATAAGTATGATAGGATATTAAAATAGCTTAGCAAATAGCAAGTGATAATCTTGTTTATGATTATCATCTCTATGTCAAAAAGCTCATGAAATTTCAGCTATGATTTGAAACTAGTTGTGTTAGTTTACTAATTAATTGAAGGGCATAGATTATCAAAGAAAATAAAGTGAGGCTCTCTTCGATAAGAAAAATCCTAGGCATGTGTATTTTACTTCGTTATATTTGAGTATTTCATTTAAAAAATATGCAAGGAAAAGTTTTTTTTTTTTTTTTTTTTGTGCGCGTGTGTGTGTCTGTGAGGGGTTTAAATTTTGCAGTCATGGCAACTATGTAGTTGGACCTTTTTTTATTTCCTTCTTGGTCAAATTCCAAATAAATTTGACTAGGGTCAAAATTGAGGAGAAAAAAATATAATGGTTCAGGCCCTTACATAGAAAGAGCAAATAGCAAGTGATAATCCTGTATATGATTATCATCTCTACGTCAATAAGCTCATGAATTTTCAGCTTTGATTTGAAGCTAGTTGTGTTAGTAATTAATTGAAGGGCATAGATTATCAAAGAAAATAAAGTGAGGCTCTCTTCAAAAAGAAAAATTCTAGGCATGTGTATTTTACTTTGTTATATTTGAGGATTTCATTTAAAAAATATGCAAGGAAAAGAAAAAAAAAATTTTGGGTCTATGAGGGGTTTAAATTTTGCAGTGGCAACTATGTAGTTGAATCTTTTTTATTTCCTTCTTGGTCAAATTCCAAATAAATTTGACTAGGGTCAAATTTGAGGAGAAAAAATATAATGGCTCAAGCCCTCACCTAGAAAGGGCTAGCCAAAAGTTATTAATTAGAATCCTTAGCCCTGCTTAAATATCCAAGACCTCTCCAAATTACGCCTGATGTGGGGCTAAGCGCATGCCCACCCAAATACAGAAAAGATTGTTACAGTTTCCAAGTCAAGATAAGGTGTACGTAACGTGGTTGTATTCACTATACTAGGTTCCACAGCTAATCAGATATAGGCTGTGCCCTATCACACAAAATGAAATAATAAAAAGAAAACCATCATTGCTCCACTGAATAATCCATAAAAAGGAGGTTCCTCCTCGATACAAGTGATGATATATTTTGATCTCTCTCCTAGAGGAAAAAGGGAAAAGGCTTAATCAGGCCATTCGGTCATCCTTCTATTTGCTTATTGACTCAAGGGCTTTAACATGACCATCAAGCCTTGTCCCAAGTGTTTGGGTTGGTTTTATGGATGTTCATTCATCTTTGATATTATTTCAAGCTCTTCCATATCCTTTCTTGTGACTTCTATCAATGTTACCTTAGATCCTCCCCTCCATTTCCAACTTCACTAGGAATTAAAAGTACCCCTTCTTTTGGAGCCCCCTCAAACCATCATTGTTAGATCAATATGGAGAGTCTCAGTTATTACCTGAATCGATTATATCATACACCACTACCTAGTTATTGTACAACTGGTCAAATTTTTCCCTTGCCATTTGTAGCTATTTTAACAAGTTGGCATTCCTGTTTATATATAGGCCAATCCTATCAGACTAACACGACTGGATGGACATGAATTCCCTGCTGCTCAAAGTGATTACTAGGCCATGTCGTTTCTGAAGTATGGAAGCATGCTAAACTTTAAGCTGAACATGACGCTGTTCTTTATTCTTTAGTTGGCTATGATCCTGAGCCTGTGAAGAAGCAAAGACTTGGACCTGCATTGCAGCCTACAAGATGTGCAGCATGATGACAAAGAGGGAGCTATTATCGATAAAAATATAGTTACAAACAGATGCTTCTGCTGTTACATCATCCCTTGAATCAAAAGCTTGGTTGTACCAGCCACAATAAATGAGACAAGGATTATTGCTGCTGTAAGGGACCTATCAATTGTGTGACTTTTGTTTTATTTTCTTAAAAAGAAATTCCAAATTCTTCTGACAGCATTTCAACCTGATGGTGATGCCTTTTCTTACCAAGCAGACCCTAAATCTTGAGTCATGGATGATAGTGTGGGTTTTAGATGTAATGCACAGAATGTTTATGTTCTAATGATTACAGAGGCTCCCAACAAAGAGGCATGTGCGTGGTAATTGTGTACTAAAACAATCAAGGAGGTGGTGAACAGTGATTCTCATGATGACTCTTTTCCTTTCGTTATTGTAATTGCCAGTATAATGATTAGTAATGGCAGCTATTGTTCGAAAGGTCTCAATATTAGCGTTGGGGTGGAGAAATAACTTCTATCAGTAGAAGTGAATCGGTTATAAGCAGCAGCCACCCGAGCGGTCTGAAACCTTGGCAGTGTGTATGCTCGGGGGACAACATTACCTCTCATTCTCTCTATATATTCTCAGGATCCTTCTAATCTGTGAAGCATTCAACATACACCAAGACAGCTTAGTTCTCTCTATTTATATCATTCACCTAGAATGGTATGGTTGCTCTTTTTCACCTCGCGCCGATGGACTCTCCGGATGGATATACTCCTGTAACACAGCCCAACAGAGAAGCCATTATTCTAGCTGAATGATACAGAACTTCCTAGAGTAGACAAAAAACTCATTTGGACTTTGCGCCAAAAGGTAGGATGATAAACTCTAGCAAGGCAAAACTACATGAATGCTGTTTGGAGATAATAACATTACAGTGCTTGCGAAGAACATATTCCTACAATCTAAAGAACTCATTTGCTACATTACAGTGCTTCCAACATTTTGTTAGACTTTGTAAAACAAAAGCCTGCAGAACAAAACATCACACACAAACCCATCAAAGTACAGCTTTCTTCAATTTATGAAAGTAAATTTTACCTCACCCCAAGGGATGAACACAGTATTGTTGGCAGTAAACCATAGGCCAGATCCAGAAATGCCTCCTTGTGCCATACGCAAGACAAGACACAAGGGTTAAAAAAAACAAATCTCCATCATGCGTCCATTCAGAGAAAATCCCATGGTACCATCAATAGAATTCTGTGAGATGCTCCATGGTCCAAAGCTAAGAGAAGCAAAGTTAAAACCATATCATTCTCAAGTGCAAATTCGGCAAAGACAGGAACTGCCATGGTAATTTCTCCCAGTCTAATGAGGGCAGCTTGCAAATCTACCACAGGTCAAGTTACATCCAAGAATAAAAGGGAAATAGTGAATAAAGGCATAAACCAAATCATCCACAGTGATTCAAAATTTCAACAAAAGAATCTCTGTGATATAATTTTATTTGCCATAACTTCTGGACCCAACCAAAAAATTCAAGTTTCACCCTCTACCCACAGATAAGTCATGGCTTGAGAGCAAGTGCCAGACCAAACTTGGGAGTTCTATCCAAGGCCTTGGTGTCAAACTCACCAGAGATGGTCAGAATCGACTTGGACTTCAGCTCATGCTGTAGAAGTGCTGCAAGCTTCCCAGAGTTGTTCAGCCTCGACTTCACAGTAGTTTGGGGATCAAGAGGATACTGCCCTCCAACAGTGAATGTGTTTTCATTGGTAGAGAACCTTCTGGTAATTTCTCCAACCACAGCACTTTTCTGACTCTCATCCAAATGGTACACATATGAAGCACGGAGTGCATCTCCCTTGTCCGCCCTAGTAAAAAAAATGTCAGGAAATTACCAAAATGGAAAAAAGATAAGCTTCTACATCTACCCTTGTATGGGATGATGTTAATGCTAGAGAATGGGATACTAGGCTAAAAACTTACAGAATTATGGAAGCATTATAATCAGGCTTTCCCAAGCTTATTCCAGCACTGTACTTGGTAAAACTTCCTGAAGCTGTGTCAAAACCAGCCTCTGCACCAAAAGCAATGCCATGGGCACCTACCGTCCCAGACAGGTCAACAACAGGTGATTGCTTCAAGGCCACAACTGTGGTAAAGCTTGCATGGTGATGGAAATATTGAATCTCCAGCTGGAAAAAAGGTAATATGTTTTTTAGTAGCCAACTATTAGCTTTGTGACAATCCTTCTAAGCTTGCAATGGTCATTACCTTCCCAGAATTGTAATCTGGCAGCTTAAAAGAAGCAATTGTTTTCGTAGATGGCAAGATCTCTAACATGGTCAGAGTTGTTGAGACCTGGTACACATTCAAAACAGTACTCCCTTATATTGTTGAACAATTGATAGTTCAGATAGATAAGAAGGACAGGTGGCAGCAACAAACATTTGAATCTGTGTCGACTTTAACATCGATAAGGGTGTTCCTGTACTTGTATTGTGTACCAATGTCAAAAGAATAAAGGCCCCCTTTCTTCACTGCAGCAGAAGTGAGGCCCTGAAAATAAACCAGAAAAATTAGGTATCACTTTTCTATTAGATATATTTATCGGGAGAAACTACATGGACACCACAAACCAGATGATAACAAAACCACCAAATAAATGAGAAAATTGTGAGGTTATGATATCAATCTGCCAATAACTAACAACTTCTAACAAATGAATAAATAGTTATTTATTAACAAGGTCACAAGAACAGCAACAAAAGCCAAAGGAAAATTACACTGTTATCATCAGGAAAACATAGCAGATACAAAAATCTGTTAAAAAGAAGTGTTAGGTTGCACCCAAACATCACAGCATTTTCATTCTGTCAACCATCAGCAATTTGAAACAATGTAAAGATAATAACTAATGCAAGCATAAATCAAATGTAAAACTGAAGATTATTTTGAAAGTAACATAAGCTACATGATAATAAGTCTGACTTTTGCAAAAAAAGTTCTGACAATGTCAAGACTAATTAAGATCATGACCACCACTGGAAGAGAAAAGCTGAATAGAAAGACCAATAATGGTGAGCATGGTAGAGAAGCTGCACAAAATGAAGAATGCAGTGAGCAAATAAATGAGAACAAGAGCACCAGACTAAACCAGACAAGCTGTGATAGAAAGTACCATACACCAACATGCACAGAACTCATGGGAAAATACACAGAAATCCTAGAGTCTTTTGAGACCATTTTCAGTATGTTAAATGATACAATCAAACACGCAAAGCTACATTTAATTTAACAAATGTGAAGTTCAAATAAATGAAACTGACATAGTAATACACTAATTCAAGCAAATTTTAAACCTCATTCCAGTCGTCAGTTTCATAGTGATGATAATCTGCTCCAATTGTGCCATCATCCTCAGTTTTCTTTTTCTTGTACTTTTCTGATGAATTATTGTCCTGAACCTTAGATTTTGGATAACTTTCACTCTAGCCTGTCGTTCTGAACATAGCAGAACCTATCAACAAATTATCTAAGTTCATTGTAAAGATTCTGTCAGACTACAAATCTAAAATATCTTCAAGCTGAAGAATTTAGGTTTTTGAAAAAGAGATGTCAAAAAGCCATCTGAAAGACCACCTGACGTCCACAAGGATATCAAGATCACAATTACAAGGGGAAGGGTGATAAGGGCTATAGAAAATTCAGAAGAATAAAAGATGAATGTGACATCAGCATCTCCCATCGACGAAATACAGTTTTCGAGGGACAGCAGAGGTCCAAAAGTAAATACAAAATAATGAACATTTTTGAAGAGGATGTAAAGCCCAGGGTATCAAGAAAGACTATATGGCCAAAAGTATTGGGATTACTCATCCTGTATTCCATGGCTGTGTCTTATGCCAATCTTCAAGGATCCAATATATGTCTTGATGAAGAAGCAGCATGTCAAAAGTGATCTCTTTGAAGGCTGGAAGTAGAGATAAGGCAAGACAGAGCCTGAAGACCAGATATGAGTTGTGCCCACAAACTTAATGATCAAGAAAGATAAGTAATCAAGAGGTCAAATAATAAAAAGTGGGCCTTTTCAGGAAAGTAGCTTTAGTGATTGAGCAGAGTGGAGGTTAAATAACATGGAGCAGTACATTTTCATCACTTCAATCCAAAATCAGACACTAGCGGGTCATGGAATGGGCTGAAGAAGCATGCGACCTTTCTTAGGGAGATGGAAATAAAATTGGATAGGCTTTTCTCCTCTCATTTTGGGCTTGAGCTCAATAATGAAGAAGAGGATGCATGCACTTAGAGGTACATAACCAAAAGAAATTATGCATATCACTTTTCCATACAAATTATTTGCATGTCATAGAACCCAACCATGCACAGAAATGAAGGTATGGATCCACTAAGATTATTTAACATTCAGGTTTTCATACAGACAAGCAAGCTCAAATCTTAGCTAGTGCATAAATTAATAGGGTGCAGATAATATGCAGAAAAGGAGGTGGTATCCCATAAACTTCATTATAAATTTACTTCTGAGTTTCAAGGCATTGTATCTGGAAAATTAAGAAGTCCTTTCATACTCAATAAGAAATTTCAGATCTTGCAGAAACCATCTAAATGGAGATTTGCAGAATGCTTAAAACACTATCCAAATACAGTAATATTCACAGGTCAGGATTGATAAACGGAAACTGGCCATGCATTTTGTAACACCACTCATGCTGCTATAAAATATTAAGCTTCAATGGGATCACGGGATTACATCATCCTACAATATTCACAGCTCATGTTTTTCTGCTCACCACCATTGCCAAATTGTCTTCTCTGTTCCCTTCTTCCTTTTCAGATTTACATCACCTAATCACCTTCATATTGGGATTCATACCTTCTTCTGTCATACCTTTTTATCATAAAAACTTAATATCAGCACATGCTCAAGAAAGACATGGTGAATTCCTGTGTTACATTAGGTTCAAGAAAGACATGGCGAATTAACAAACTGATTATGCAAAGTTCTTCAAATATAACTAGGTTCAAGGATTTAAGTGGCACTAGCAGGGGGCATGCCAGCATGGCAAGTGTCAGTGTTTTAAAAGACGGCTGCCATATGCGGGCAATCAAGGGACTGGAAAGTGCACATTCGATACACAGGCCACATATACAGGTGCATTATATTTTAAACAAAATAAATACATCATAAATAATAATGATGATAACAATATATATTTTTCAGATAAAATGACCATATGAATAATAACAACTAATTAGTGCTTAGTGCTTAGTACCTAATACCGACAATTATCAAATAACCACATACAGGTGTGTTTTTTTTTAAAACAAAATAAAATATATTGTATATAATAATGATGATAACGATATAAATTCCCAGATAAAATGACCATATGAATAATAATAACTAATTAGTTCTTAGTACTTAATACCTAATAGTAACAGTTATAACATAACCAATATATTAACATTATTAACAATACCCATATCAAGTCTGTTTGAAGACTACATCCAGCTTAGCCATCAGCAAGAACTAGCACCATCCACATGTGCGCACCTAAGACTGGGCTCCATATGTAGTCCCACAATATCAAGCAAGCTGCATATATAGTTGCATTAAGCAAAATGGACTATCTTTTCAGTCCAAATGTAGTCTGACTGCATGTAGTAACCACATACAAACAATATAACGCAGTCATGGGACTGCATACACATGCTGCTGCATATGTGACAGCATACACCTCATTTCAAAATAGTGGAAGTCTTATGACATGCTGACCATGTCATCCCTATACACAAGAAAAAAGAAAAAACCTGAAAGCCCTTTCTAATTTTTTTTTTAAAAAGGTACTTATAAGTGTATGCCAGCCCCACCAGAAGTGCTTGTAGAAGGCCAACACTTAAAGCACAACTGGGTTGCAATTGATAAAAACTGTCACTCAAGTTACTATCATACAATAAAATGTCAGTATATTTTAACAACATAAATTTTGACAAAATGTTGACTGTTAAGTAGATTGGGAGCAGATTTATGTTTAAGAATGAGGAACCATTGGGCTAAAATGCACCTAGGAGGTGTACTCAGGAGCAAGAATCCAGAGAAATCCTAATGGTATCAAGGTACCCAAGGTGAAACAGCCTAGCTACTTTGTATACTAACCAGGATACTTCTAGACTTTCTTCCTGAAGAAAAAAGAAGAAAGCAAGATACCTAAGGTTTCCTAAAAAATAGCAAAGTATGGATCTCTATAGAATGCAACACAGAGAGCTATCAAGACCAATTTAAAACACAATCCTAATGACTCGACCTTTCCTAAGCTGATATGGACTAAAATATAACTTCATGAAAATAATATAATTCAATTTAGGACCATACACAAAAAGCAACTTAAAATTAATAGCAAAAATTTACAAGAAATATAAAATTAACCTTCTCCAAAGAGACCAAAACAAGTTACCCCTAAGACTCAGTAGATTGCAAATTAACTGAAAATGAAACCCATTATGAGAAATAAAAACATAAACCAAATCACCTACCTTTGAAATTCCATTTTTAGCTTTTTACCAGGTTTTTGAAGACAAATGCAAGAAAAGTTCAAAACATTTTTTTTTTTTCAATTTAGTAGAAAGTGTAGTTCCGCAAGCAGGTACAATTAATATGTATGGCACTCTAGAGCACAGAAGGCTACATATTTACAAACTGCATCTCAAGCACTTGCTTTTGTATGGTTCATATAGTTAGATTAATATGGTCAAGCACTTGACCTGCAAGTGGTTAAAAATGTCCATGAGATTTCAAGGAGAAAAACATGAAATAAAAACAATTACAACATTACTACCACTCCATGGTACATTAGGATGCATGCAAAATTGAAAATTAGAAATATATCTTGACATGTTTGCAAAGAGATATGGTGCTTCACAAAGGAAAAAGGTCAAAACAAGAGAAAAGAACAAATGCCATATGCAATGACGATTTTTATATGTTGGCATCATGTAGCAATGGTGGTGAAGCATACCAAGGTATCTATAACAAGTCTTCCAATCTTAAATGTACTTAACGCACTTAGTTTAACAATAGTAAAGATCCAATATTTAGCAAAATACCAAGAATTTGAAAAAACTGGTGCTTAAAATGCTTGAGCAATAGAGATGTAAAACATTATAAGCTAGATGAATAGGCAAAGGGAAATTAAAAAGATTTGTAATAGATTCACAAAACTTGATTTTTTTATAAGATTGTCATAAATTCAACAAGGTTGACAAGTCCTAAGTGATTGAGGAAAAGCATTTCTCAAGAAAGTTAAAAAAAAAAAAAAAAAAAAAAATCTGGAGTTCGTGAAAAGATATCATTAATAGTTCCAAGCAGAAAGCTATGGTAGAATACCATACTCTTGGCAAACAAACGAATTGGGAATTTGCAAATGAAAGAACTAAAAGCAGCTAGCCAAATAGCAGCTCAAATCCAACAACAACAAAAAAAAAAAAAAGAAGCTACACCAAGAGAAGTGACCTTGATATACTTCAGGTGATAGCAATATTTACTACATGCATCAATGGTCAAACTCCATTACTTTTCCTAGAGATTCACCAATGCTAATATTGTATCATAATATGTTGATCTTCACAAAATCTTTCTTCAAGCCTCAAATGAAGACTTGCTTAATATCATAATGTACAATCTAATATAATAAAAAGCAATGGATGGAGGAGCTACAAAAGTAAAGATATGTAAAAGAACTTAATTATGGATAAGTTATCTAAAACCCAAAATCTCCTTGTGATGATTCAATGACAATTTTTATGTCATCTAATCTCTCTTCCAACCAATCAAAAATTTATGCATCATGCTAATTTTTTTAATTTTATTTCACTGAAAAAAATTAGTCCATTTAGAAACACCAATGTTGATAAATAAGAATATGCATTATGCATCTACTGAAGATGAGTATTTTTTATCATAAAACAAATAAAAAAAAAGAAGTGATAACAAAACTGAGGCAATTTTTGAGGCCGCTCTATCAACTTTAAGCAAAGCCTGTCTTAAATCAGACTTCAAAGAGTAGAAGAACAATCCCAGATAACAGTAACCATAATAAAATCCATCAAGCCTACAATCAAAAAACAATAAGAAAGAAAAGCTTTCTTCTTTCGACAATAATATTAACCTTTCAACCCCTCAAAACAATGGATCATTCACAACCAAAAAACAAGTTTTAGATCTCATCTTCCGAAAACTGGTTTTGCAGGTAGATTTTTGATAGTCATGCATAAATATTGCAAATCTGTAATCCATAGTTATAGTTAAATTCCATTTTTATAGCGCGAAAGATAAACAAACAGGAAATAGGATATGTAAAATCAATGAACCCACAAAAAAAAGATGGTCATGATATGAAAATTTAAAAAGGAAAAAGAAAATACCAATAAATAGTCAATCTTTGTGCACTCAGTCATGAAAGAAATGAAGAATATATTTCAAATGACAAAATATAATGGTAGATATCATGCACTATTTCCACTGACTATGGCCCAAAATACATTTGGGAACCATAGGATTTATGCAGTAAGCATTTAGCCTTTGTTTCATTTCAAGGCACCTTTCTAGTTGTTCATCAAATACAAGAAGAAGTTCACCCTCATAATGCCCAGCTCACCATCCTAAGCAGTGTCTCGAAAAGGGAACTCTAGGAAACCACCAAAACATGACTTATTTTGAATTCATTTGAATTGGATTATCTACCATCCATATTGATCTACATAATAAATCAGAAACATATATCCAAGTTGAATGGACAACCTTAACCTGACAACCTAACACCATCTTGAATAAGTCTTTGGTAAATAGCCACTAGATTGTATTGGTTGATAATGTATAATCTCATTTCTACCAACTTAAGTATGAAGAAACCATCAATCACAAGCATTAATTGCAATGCATTACCTTCCCTGCAAATTATATCTACCAAATAGTTCAATGTTGTCCAAGCCAACATAATCCAGTGTAAATCCAAAAGTTCAATTTTCTGGCAACTTCAAACTCTCTCCCCAAACTAATCAAATCAAGTGATGCAAAACTTTAGTTATCTTTTTCCTTTTGAGTAACCAACAAAATATCCTGGTGGAATAGCATCACACAGTCATATGATTACTTTACATGCCACAACCATCCACAAGTTCATCAAACAATATATGCATCTACCATCCAACATGATAAGCTGAACTTAATTTTTTTACAACCAGCTGAGAAGCTAAGCTTTTCACTTTCCAACCTTTTCGTAATTAGCCCTTGAACAACCATCATTACATTTTGCTACAGTGCATCTTTATTTAATTTTATTAGATTGGCAAAATCAATCTCAACCATCAGCTAATGAAGGGCATTATAGGAGAGTGGTAGGCAACTAGTTGACCACAGGTTGCTTTTCTTAACTCTCTTTTGGGAAAAATCAAAGGAATGGACCATCCCGTCTAAATAGATCAGCATCCCAATTCAATAAAGGAACAGTCCAACAGATCTTCCTCCATCTCCATCCACTTTTATCCTCCATGTCAACATTCCTCCAACATCTTATTCACTGATGGCCACCAGCAACAAAAACATACTGGTTTCCCTCCCACCATGCCCCTATGCACCATTTGCACCACCTTGCTCTAGCCCCCATCACCTACGCCACCCTCCCCCATTGCTGAGAGGCCAACATCCTTGTTGGGATCCATCTACCTTGTTGCGCTGCCCAGAGCGGGGATGTGGTGAAAGAGAGAAGGGTTATCATTGCTTTGCCATTGTGCAAAGACAGACCAAATGATATGATAATACCCTTTCACTTCCAGTTTTTTTACCATACTTGCTCCCTGTACCTATGGGTGAAAGCAGCTGTTTACTGTAGGATCCTGACCGCTTAAATCATAATAAATGGTGAGTCACCATAAAAATTTAAAAGATATAGCATTAGTCATGAACTGCATTGTTGGCAAACCCACTATTATAACTTCCAATTTTTCCTCTTTGCCCACTTTCTAACTTCATCCTTCAAAGTTGTGAATTAAAAAATCTGTTCCAACTTCGCACTTCATATGTACCCATACCTCTTAGACAGCTCATCCCTCTTAGAGACCAGAACTTGCTCTCATGCCTGATGCCTCTGAATTTAAATAGAGATAACTTGAATGGTCCAGGGAATTAAAACTAGATTCCCTTGCCCTCATTATTCAAAAGAAAAAAAAACTGTTTTTTGTCCAAACACATTCACCAAAGATGACTTAGATGATATCCTTGGTCCCTCAAAGAGACGCATATTTGAACTCAAGCTTTTATCCTTCCTTTACAATTCTCCAATAACATCCAAGAAAGGCACTCACCTTCTGCATCAACTTTCAAACTTAGTCATGTGGCTCCTCCTACTCAACTAGGTTGACCTAAAGATGGTCCCATAACTTTTAAATTCTCACACCTCCCACCTTCGCCCTTCTTTTTTTTTCACACACTAAAAATATTGCCTCAGCTCCTCCAGGACTCCTATTTGGCTTCAAGCCATTACATGACAAGGTGTTGGTCCTTAAACAGATAGATTTGACAATCTAACAACAACATTAAGCTATGTCCATGTAACAGAAAATGGGAGACTGCGATCTTTAGCATAGATTAAAAGATGTGATATTAATAAAAAGGTCATACCAACCATAGTTTGGATTTGATGATTCCCTGGGATATTTTACCAGAACTAGTCATGACATTTAGACCAAAAAACAGGCTATCACACAGCTATCAATCATTTTTCCTCTTTTTGGAAAAAAAGTCACAAATTGGATGGCCAAGATCCCAGTCAAAGTTGAATTCTTACATACAAATGCATGCACATAAAAAAAATGAAAGAGAAAATGAAAATTAAACAGGCCAGGCTGAAAGAATGAACCAGAATACCACAGAATGGAAATTCTAAACAAAACAAAGACCCGATTTCTCCTAATCACTCTTTCTGACGAAGACAAAGAAAAAGGGAGGAAATCCTCGAACGTCCAACAGGGGAAAGCATAGGAAAGGATTTATGGGATATGTACAGAACCAACTGATAGAATGGCTGAACAACAACAAGAAGAAAACAACAATAAAACTTATTAGCACTTTCTGGTAGAACTGAACACATGTAAATCCCATAAATTGAAACAATAATTACAACAGTCAAACAATACAACTAACGCTTCAACTATGCAAAAAAACAACTAAGAATATATATTTCACAAAGTGAGTGATTCAATATTAGCAAAAAATAACATTTCTGGAATCTGACCATAAACGAATGCAACATTAGTTCTACCTTCTTTGGAACTTTATAGGCAAAAGAAACAAAAACAAAAAAATGACATTAAAAAGAAGGAAAAAAATTACTAGCAGACTTCTATGATTGACCTACTTAGCTGTAAGAGTTATCAACAAAAGAAAACCTAACTCAAAGATCAGATCAACACTAAAATCTTCCACAAACTAAACAGTAAATCGCGTCACACGATCTAATCTATCAATAACCCTAAACTTTCACAACATAAAAAGACATCAATCCGAAACATAGAAACAGTAGAGATATCCCTTAAGACCAATCGAATCCTCCATAGAATCGAGAACAGAAAATAAAATTATAAATCAGAGAATAAAATTTCCTTTAAAAAACGAAAAATAGTATCTGTGATGTTACCACTCCAGATGCGCTGTAGGTCGAGATGGTTAACTTTTGGTCACCGCTGTAGTCCTTTGTCAGCACATCTAAATACCATGAAAACAGGATCAGAAAAAAAGGCAAAAAAGACCGAAAAATCAAGAAATAAAAGACACTGATTTGGGGATGGATCCGGGGGTAGAGAGATTGAGACCTTTGGCCTTCTTCCCAATGTCGGAGAAGAGCCCCGGTCCCTTCATGGAGGCGGCGGCGGCGGCGGCGGAGAGAGAAAAAGAGATACGGAAGAGAAGAGGGGAGTTAACTGGAAATAAGAAGGGGGGAGGGGGAGAAGAGCTGCGGTGGGCTGGGGGCTGGGAAATGAGGTCTGGCCGCCACGAAGTTGGAGGGGAAAATTCGCTTCGCTCCCCCCCGCCTCCCCTTTTTAGATTTTCTTTTTCCTTGTGATCGTATTTGGTGGTTGGAAATTTTGAGAGGGGTGTAGAAACTGAACGGCTGGATGGCATCAGGAGATGGATACTTGGAAGGTAACACTGATCGGACGGTTAGCATGTAAAATGAGACGTGCCAGCTCGGAATTATGAGCGTTTGCTATTTGACTTGGGAAAAGATTATTGGAATTGAAATTTCTTTCCTCTTCGTGATGCTTTTGTCAAATAAAATTGGTCTGTGTTGGATTGAAGCTGATAAAAAATTTATTAGCTTGGGGGTGTTTAGAAACATCAAGTCAACTTCAAATATAAGAGCTTTTAGAGCTTGGACGGCTCAATCGAATGGTCTTGGGCATCTAATTTTACTTAACCCAAAAATCAAGTCTAGTGCTGCTCTTTATAGGGTTTCAAATATCAACAAAACTAAATGCTGACTCATGTTTATATAACGAAGCTTCCGACATGATGTACTTTAATTCTGATTGAATTAACCTGATCTAATCTGATAGCCTCCCGATGATGAGTGGGTTGAAGATTTTAGAGTTGGATTAGATTAGGATTTTAGTTTCATTTTTTAGATTAATTAACGGGTTTTCAAATGGAAAACTGAAAGTTTAAATTTGTGTCAATAAGTTGGATTGGAATTTTTTAGTCGGGACCGTTGGCTTTCAAACCCAACCAAATCCACCCGATTCGGACCTTTACTTTGGGTTTTATTTTTTCTTAAGTGAAAACTATTTTGCCAATGAAATTTTTCACAGCTCTTGAGCCGTCAGCACGTATCTAAGGAACGTCAATAACAATGATCTATATTTTTTTTTCTTTTTTTGATTTTAACATGAGATGTTATATAGTATATATGCATACTGGAGTTTAACAAAATAATATATTTTTATTCAGACCCTATATTGTTAAAATCTTATACGAAGAGCTTGGTATTCAGCAAAATTTATTCTAATATTAAGCCCTGACTATTTAATGTTGTCCGTCAATCTCCATGTTGGCCGGTCCACACTACTAAAACATTTTGTATCTAATCATCAAAATAATAATAATAATAATCTTGAATTGTAATTATTTATTAACGTTTTTGTTTATTTTGATGAAAAGAAACAAGAGAAATACGCCTATTATAACTTTGGATGTGTGTCAATAAAATTATATATAATCATAAAATGATCAGATCAAGTGGAAGAAAGAATTTTCCTTAATTTGAATCTCTTAGAATAAAAAAACACAGAACGGCAAGAATTTTCATAAAAAGTAAGGTTCATTAAAGATAAAGCTAATACATGCAGTCTCTATTTATACTAATAAAGTTCAAGTTGCCAAATCTAAATCATTCTTTTTGTTCTAGTTATGAGAAGAATTAGACGAAAAGCAGGGTAATACTTTTTCTAATTTTTTCCGATCAATATACAAAAAGCTATCATATAAGACTTTAACTTATACTAGTAAGGTTCAACTTAAGCCTTTTGCTTCCACCATAGATCTCACAAAACTTTTCTAATCAGTTTTTTTCTACAATTTTGTCAAACTAAATCATGGAGAGGGGTGGACCAAGAAATTTAAGACACACTTAATGATGTATATATGTATATTAATGAAATAAATTACCAAAACATACCTCGAGTGTAAGACATTTTTACTTGTCACCTTTTTGTTTAAAAAATTAATTAACCCCTTAAGTTTATTAAGTGATGCAATAAGATTTTGTCATTCACCTGAGCTCACTAGATGGAATTATGTGATAGTCACATAACATGTCTAAGATTAAAATGCCCTCGGCTATGATAAGGTTTTAGGAAAGAGTTTGGGTGGCTCTTAGGCCTGGGTTTTACAGGGCAATGGAAAGAAGGGTAACATAACAATGAAGCACGGCAATAACACCACTCATTGTAAAAATATAAAAATTTTTAAACATACTAAATCTTGAAAAAAATTTAGAAATTAGAAAACTTGAGAAGGAGAAGGGGGAAGAAGATTTGGATTCACTATACTATTTGCAACTAATAGATCAAAGTACGACTTACTAACATATCCTTTCTTTGACAAGACTTTAAGGTGAGATTCTTTGACCATTATCATTTAACTTTTAATCTTGCATGTACTGATATAGAATTTGCACACATTTACACTTATACTAGTTCTTGCACATGGTTATAATCTCCTTACTTGCAGTTATTTTATGGTTACATACACTTATATTCGTGTATACACCTTATTCATAACTTTGTACATATAATTGGAAAATAGGTATGTACATGTTAGGGACTGGGAATTTAAAAAACTTTGAAGGCAAGTGCCACGGTGCTCCTTAATTATTTTTTATAAAAATAATAGGAATGATCCTAACCAGCTATTAAATAGGGGTAGCTAATGAATTTTGATTTCAGCAGATCAGCAAATAGGTTAATCCATGTTATTTGATTATTTTTTAGAAAAAAATTAGCTTGCTGTATTTATCGTCTCGGACTACGAGGTGGCAGAGTTGATGTGGGAGAATGGCACCACGGCCTCGCCCGCTCAACCCACTCCCATATCGAGAAAACCAGCCCAAAATACACCGCCTCCCACGTCGCGATGGACATTCTCATCCCATCTCCTCCTTTGCCGCCACCGTGGGGAAGAAGATGCGACTAAAATATTTAGTATACAGCTTTTAAGATAGTTTTTAGGATAATTTTAATATATTTAAATTATTTAATATTTAATGAGGATGGATTCATAAGTTAATTTTATTGAAGCTTCATCATTCAAAGATTTAAAATAAAAAATTAACTATATATTTTTTATTTTTAAATTTATTTTTTATATTTTTCTAAAATTACTCACTTACTTAAATAAATATTTAAGCTTTCTTCTTTCTTCTCTATTCTTTAAAATCTATTTACAAAAATATAATATATTATATATTATAATATATTATCATAATATTATAATAATATAATATATAATAATATTATTATATTAATAATATATATTATAATATTATATTATATTATCATAATATTTTATAATATATATTATAAATATAAATATATATTAGAATATAATATATTATATATATAATAATAATATATAATATATAATATTTATATTTATATTATAAATATAATATAATAATATTATTATGTTAATAATGTAATAATATTATATAATATATATGTTATATTATAATAATATTAATATAATATTATATATATAATATTATTATCATATTTTATTATAATAATATAATATAATAATATATGATAATATAATAAGAATATATTATAATATTATATAATATATTATTATAATATATTATAAATATAAATATATATTAGAATATAATATATATTATATATAATATTTATGTTTTGTGCATAAGATATACATGAAATGTGATTTTTAATATATATTTATTATATCTATTATATTTAATTAAATTAAATATTTAAAGTGATGTTAAAAATAAATAAAATGAGATTATATCCTTTTATGTTATTTTGTACGTATCAACTTACTGATATAGTTAATTTTTATTAAATATTTATATTAATATAGCTATAGCTATAATTATAGCTATAACTATATGCTAAATATAATCATTATGTACTAAGATATCTATATCTTGCTCCTCCCTCACCCCATCTCTCAGCCTAGTCACCTCGCTTGCTTGCAAGGCCCCAACCCACCACTCCTCCTTAATGGTGATGGATGCCCTCATGTGCCATTGCCTCCAATGATGGCCTCGGCAACCTGAGGCCACGTGAGAGAAGCCGTGATTGTGGACCAAGACACGCCTTCATCGACACCATCTCTCGACCTGGTTGCCTGAATTGCGGGGCCCCAATCCCACCTACTCCTCCTTAGTCGTGATGGACACCCTTGTTCGGTACTCCACCCCCAGCCTAGATTGCTAAGGGGTTCGTTAGGAAGTGGGTGAGGATCGGTGAGGATGGGTGGGTGTGTGCAAGCCAAGGGAGTGTGGTGGCGTCCAAGACTAATGCCGAGCATAGTGAGGAAGTAGGAGATAGTGATATAAGTCAGGCCAAGCATACTGTTTTCATCTATGCTCGATGATGGTGATCACATAGGTAAAGGCATAGTAGAGGAGAGTGGTGCTGGTTGGGCACATTATTTATTTATTTTTTTATATAAGTGGATAATCACATCAGTTTGATACGAGAGCAGTTTAAAAGATCAAAATACACAAAATCTCGCAAGACCAGCGGACAGTCATCATCCTATCTCTACATCCAATTTCCAGAGTACTCTACAATAAATGCTGCTACCCAATCAGCTGCAGTATTCACGTCTCAGTAGACATGTTGGATTCTAATTATAACAGATTATCGAAGAGAGATCCAAACATCCCGAATAAGCAGATGACTTTCGAGTTGCCTGGCACCCTCCTGAATTCAAGAGATGATAGTAACAGAGTCACCCTCCAGAAAGATTCTCTCCGCGTGAACTTGCTATCTGACAAAGGTGACACCAGCCCAGGCAATATAAAGCTCCGTAGTTGAGATCGAAGGCTTAAAAAGATGGGAGCCACCAGTCTTCCATCAGGATTGTGAATGACAAAGCCAGCTTCATCCCTTCCATTCCTGACACTATCATCAAAGTTAATCTTAACAAACCCCAAAAGTGAGGGCTCCCAAGAGATGGATAAAATCCTATGGATCGTTGCCGAGGCAGCTAGGGAGCTTCAGAGATCGGGGATGTCGAGGGATGAGATTGCAGTATCCAGCTAATAGTACTCGTGAGCCAGACAGATAGCTCTCTCCAGTACTTGGTGAGCAGCAGTCACCTCACTATCGAAGATTAGACTATTCCTAGATAACCAAATCTGGTAAGTAATATAAGCCATGCATCCACCAACAATGGACATTCTATTTGTTACACTCTGACGAATTAGTCCAAGGAAGGACACCAGCCATGGATCAGTACTCATCTCCCATGGGTGATCACCTGCCTATCTTCAAATGACCCTCGCCCTAGGACAACGCAGGACAGCATGCTCTATAGATTCATGCTCCACCCCATAGACTGGACACAGGGTTGGGACCTCCATGCCTCTATCCCTAAGAAGTGTTTGAATGGGAAGTTGATTCCAAGTAAACTTTCAAAGAAAAATCCTCACCCTAGGGTGAGCGACAACTCTCCAAATCCAGGCAGCGTCGATCCTCCTAAGAGCTATCGGTCCATACATACTGGAAAGGTCTCTTAAAGGAACCTTCAAACAGCAAGACTATCCCCAAACCCTCACATCCTGAGTGGGGTGCATAGGAATCGGGATGGCCAAGATTCGCTCTGCAAGTGGGCCCCCCAAAGAGCTAAGTGATCTCCTATGCTCTCCATCTGGATCTGTCGGCAGTGATGAGGTCAAACACCCTCATATGGTCCCCCACCTTGTTAGTGACAAGAGTCGGCCACCGAGATAGAGGAATACTCAAATTCCAAGCACCTGGATTACCTCCATCGAGTAGCCATCGCCAATCAAACATCTAATCTGGTCTATAACATTGGGCCCTCAGGCATAAATCTCCCTCTAGATGAAAGAGTAACCATGGGCAGCCTGAATGGGGGTACCATGGCTCCACCCACCATAGCGGGCTCTCATCACCTTGCTTCACAAACAATTTGGCTGGATCAAAAATCTGGCTACATGTCTGGCAATTAGAGCCTCCCTCCTCGTCAATAGAGAGTAGGTCACTAGACCACCATCACGTAAAGGCTGGCACACCACCTCTCAGGAGAGCAGATGGATCCGATGTCGATCGAGCCTAGAACCCCATAAGAAGTTGTAGAACTACTATTCCATCCCTCTAATACAAGTAATCGACACAATCGTATTGGTCAGGAGGTAAACCAAAGTAGAGATTAGCACTGATCTCACTAGAGTCGTCCTGCCCATGAAGAAGAGGGCGTTGGCCTGCTAGCCCTAAAGATACTTTAGATCCGCTGCTCCAAGGGTCTGCACTCAACCTGCCATAGTTGGCAGCCATTGATTGAAACACCGAGGTAGGTTAATGTCCTAGATTGCTCTCGAGTCCCCAAAATCTCTCCAATCACCGATCTGACCTGGGGCTTCATCTTCAGGCTGAAAGTGATTGTAGACTTCTAAATATTGACCCACTGCCCCGACGACTGACAGTAGGCCCTAATGATAAAGTTAAAGCACTCCGCATTCTAGATCGAAGCATACCTAATGAGAAGGCAATCATCTGCATAGAGAAGATGCGACAGAGATAGGGCACTTGGGGCAGGCCAATACAGCTCCAAAACCTGCCCCTGAACTGCTACTCTCAGCGCCCTAGATAGGACATTAGCACATAAAATGAATAAGTAGGGAGAGAGAGGACAATCTTGGTGGAGGCCAATAGAGGAAAGAAAGAACTTCGTCGGGGTGCCGTTGATGAGGATGGCGAAGCTCGAGCCTTTGACGCAGTCCATGGTCCAGTCAATCCAACCCTCCCTAAAGCCCAGCTCCTGAAGTGTCCGTCAAAGGAAAGCCCAACTCATTCGATCATAGGCACGCTCCATATCCAGCTTGATCACCATGAAGCTTCGACGACAGAGAGCTCTCTAAAGGTCGTGCATAAACTCTTGGACAAGCATGATATTGTCGATAATAGCTTGGCCTTCGACAAAGGCACCCTGCTCTAGGCTGATCAGATGGGGCATCAGCGGCTTCAGCTGCCCAACCAGGATCCTTACACACACCTTATAGAGGGTAGTGCAAAGGCTGATAGGTCTAAAGTGCTCAGAGATCAAGGCATCAAGCTGCTTTGGAATGAGGATAATAAGGATCCGCTTCCATGCCGTAGGAGCACCCCTGGACTAGAAGGCCACCTGCACTGCCTCCATAACCTCCTCTCGAATGATCGACCAGTACCGACAAAAGAAGAACGGAGGGAAGCCATCAGGCCCTGGGGCCTTGTCCTCTCTAAGAGACCAGAGGGCTCCACACACCTCCTCAAAAGACATCGGGCTGAACAAAATCTCATTCTCTGAAGCAGAGATACAGACCATCAGTTGGGCACCTGGGATGGGAAAGTCTTCACCAAACGACCTCAACAACTGATCCCTAAAGAAATGGAGGATCTCCACATGGATCCCTCCACTATCATTCATGATAACCATCACTCCTCTATAACTGTCTGATACGGTTGGTAGACCTTCGAACCATGGTGGATTGGTGAAAGAATCTTGTATTCTAGTCCTCCTCCTAAATGCACTGAATTCTAGACTTCTGCCTCCATAAGATGTCCTACTGTCTCAGAAGAGAGTGATGCTCAGAAAGCTTACCATATAGCACCCCCAACTCAGGCTCAAGCAAGCTGCCCTCTTGGTCCTCCTTCAGTTGCAGCTCCATAATGTCTCCCTCGACCTACTTAATTTGATGGAAGATATTGTCCACCTCTATGCGGTTCCATCTGAGAAGCCTGCATCTGACTAACTCCAATTGATGGGTCACTCTATACCTAGCATCCCTGCGGATCGGCATCCTCCATACCTCCTGAACCAAGTCCCAGGATCTTGGACAGCAGATCCAAAATTTCTTGAACTATAAGGGACCTGTAGGTCGGTGCAAGCCATCCGTCAAGACAAGAATTGGGCAATGGTCCGAGACAATCCTCGGTAGGTGCTATACAGAATACCTTGGATAGCACTGGATTCAATCGATAAAAGCAAGTGCTCGATCAATCCTCTCCTAGATCCTGGCAGACCCAAGCTAGTTATTACACCAGGTGAACCTCGGGCCTGTAAATCCAAGATCGATCGATCCAATGTTGCTGATGAACTCTCTAAACTCTTTGGACTCCATGCAATCCCCCTACTGCCTACCACCTCGCTTCTCGTGGGGGCCGACAATGCAGTTGAAGTCTCCAGCCACCAGAGAAGGCAAACCCTACAACAATAGTCTAGAGATCTATGCCTAGAGCGCCCTCTGATCTCTATGCTTAGAGCTCGCATAGACACCAAAAAGAAGCCAAGGCTACCCAGACTGATCCGTGATGACAAAAATTATCTGATGCTCACATCTATGGAAAGCATCAACTCCGATCGAGCCTCGTTGCCACATCACCAGGATGCCTTCTGATTGACCTTGAGACTCTACAGCATAGGAGCTCCAGGCTCTAAGGATCCTCTATCTAGCCTGGGCCAGCCCAATCCCAAAGAGATGAGTCTCGCTTAGCACACAAACATCTAGATCATGCTGCTGGATCAAATGGCCGAGGGTCGATCGGAAGGAGGGCTTCCCTACCCTCTGATAGTTCCATAGCAGGATCCTCATGGAGAAGACTCACTAGGAAGAGGCCTGCACATATACCCCCCTCGCACTATGAGTCCACCTCAGCCTCGTCCTCCATCGACTCCACTAACTCGATAGTCATCCCTGCACCATGGATAACTTGCCTGAGTCTGGCCACTACCGCCTCATGAGTGAGACCCTGGTCGACGACTAATGCCTCTGTATGCTCCAATCCCTCAGCTGTCAAGCCACCGGGTGGGAAATCCTCTATCTTAAGCTCGGACCTCTGCTCCGACATCCCTACCTCCATTGGGATGTCGGACTCCTGAGTCATACGGTGATGCTCCTGTGGGACAGCCTCCACCTCCATCGGGGCCCTAGCAGCAAAGATGAAGACACTAAAGCCCTGGGAGCCCCCTGATGCCTCCAGATCCATGGCTGATTGGGCCACAACTTTTCCTTTGCCTTTATTGTTCTATTTTCCATCTTTTTTAGGCCCCTCCAAACCCAAATTGAGGTTGTTGGGCTGCACTGAAATCCAGCCCACATCAAATTCAGGCGATTGGGCATGCTTAGGCTGGCCCGCCCCCTCTCCTGACTCACCATGCCAACCTGGCCCACTACTGGCTGGGCTGGGCTGCCTACTGCAGTGCCTCGCATGGGTGCACGCCTGTCCGTAGGCCCTTGGCTGGCCAGTGAGCTGAAGGAATTCAGGCCCAACATCTACCCCCCACCTTTAGCACGATGCACCACTCCCCCTGTTGCTCTCTGCCATGCGATCTTCGTCGGCTAGACCCAACCATCTCCCTAAGTGCCACGTTCGCTTGGTCAGAGATAGGCCCCATGCATCCCTACCTGGGTTGACTTGCTGTCGACTTGGGTTGGGATAACCTGCTCGTCCTCCTCCTTTCGTCTGCCCCAACATCTTGCCTCAGCTCTCGCCAGCGAATGGCCAGCAACCAAGGCCCAAGGGGGGCCCACCACCCTTTGGTCACCATTTGCCTCCTCTGACCGAAGGAGATTATCTGGATCCAGTCCCTTCGCCGCAATGCCAACCCCCAGCCGACAATATTGGTCCTTCGATAGGTGGAAACACTCACATCGGAGATAACTCTGTCAAGACATTCGAAGACAAAATGTTGCCAAAAAGGGCCGACCGGCCCCTTCACCAAAACCCCTAGCCACAGCGGGCAACTGAGATCAATTTTAATGCACACCCGAGCAAACCCCAATCACCAGAGGTCCATTGTGTGCTCATCGAGGGACACCAGTTTGCCGACGAGTCGAACTACCTCCTAGATAGCTTCCACATCCCAGAACTCCATCGGAAGCCAGGGGAGGCACACCCAAGCCAAAGCCATGGAGATTTCACCTTCTGCTGGAAAAAAAAATAGGCCTCCATGGTTCAAGGGCAAGTGCTTGCCCCGCCATCATCCATGGCCGCTGAAGCACCAAATCTTGCTCCATAGCCTCCCCGAAGCGAAAGAGGAGAAGACCCCTCTTCAGTCCGTATGCTGTGATGTTGCCTTTAATGGCTTCCCGGAGTTGGAACTCCCTAGCCACCATTTTTGGGGACACTCGGTGACCCAAGCTTCTTCCAACCAGCACTGTCGCCTCTCGGCACGTCGAACGCTCCCGGAGGGCCATTGCTAGGGCCTCCACCACCTACGGGAACCACCAGGTAAGCTCCGTCACCACCTATGGTGATGGATCTAGTGAAACCCATAAAGTCCTCCCTTGTAAAGCACCTTTCCAGCTACTCTCTAGTTGATCACCATCCATCGACGTGTTTGGGCAGTCCCATGACTCCTTTGCCATCAATCACTACCTGAGCAGCTCCGATAACAAACCAGAACACCAGTGATCACACCCCAAATGATGATAGCATAAATCTTAAAGCACGTCAAAGGAAACGAACAACGATCATTTTAACGATCCAAAAATGCATGGTTGGGCACATTGTCTTAGCCATAGTAAGGGCATTAGAGCTATTAATCTAGGGTGCCCTTTGAGGTCAGCAATGACCACCCTCTATTCTTTGGCATCGAGGCTGAGGGAGGAGAGATGGGTTCTAAAAATCTTGACCTTCGAATTATTTACTTAACTTGCCATCTATTTTGAAATAAAAGTATCCATAAAATTTGAATTATTTACTGCACTAGCCACACACGAAATCGGTTAAAATGGTGGATAAACCAGTGTCATCCCTCTTAAATCAGATAATCAGAAAAAAAAAGGTAGTGGTAAAAAGACCAAAAATGGCTTTGGAGTACCCTAACAAACCCCAACTTTGAAACTTGGGACCAATGTTAAAGTCCTGGTCAACATGGACTAAAAGATATAGTTTGGTCAATGGATTGTCAGGCTAACAATTTATTGGAAATCAAAATGGTTGCAAACCATTGCTTGTAAAGACCAAGATTGCCTTGCCACTAAGAAGATAGCCTTTTTCTATATTTAATAACACAACAATGTTGAATTTGGCTCCTAATATGGCCTAATTGTCACTTAGACAAATTTAACTTATTAGATCAAGTACTGAATAATTATAGTAAATTTAATTAATTAAATAGATTTATTCCTAATCAAACTGAACTGGAGAACTCTAATTTGCATAGGTCTCATGATGGGAGAGACAATTATAGGTATAAAAATAGAGATGGCCTAATCTATTTTCTCCAACTTTCTAAAAGTGTGAATGATTCCCAATCAATCATCCATGTTATAGGAGAAAGATGAGGAGAGAGAAGATCAGATGCCTCTAGAGAGAAGGTTAGGAATTCTGTGGGCTATGGGATCATCGTGCTGGATATATGATGATGCAAGGTATAATTTATTTTTATCTTGATTTTACATGAGTATAGAAGCATAATCTTAGCATGAAAGATTAAAAATTTATAACATATGGTATCAAAGCACAAGATTCATGCTTTGTGTCCATATAAAATATTTTAATTTTTTTTATTTTTAGAATATTAAATCAAAGTTTTTCCAAATTAAATCATATATATATATATGAGGGATCGCCTGTGGTAGCTGACTTGCACCGTCTGACGAATGGGGTAGCAGCCAATGCCAGCCAATCTTGTGGCCGCTGCTGCCTCTTGACAGTGGCAGCGATCCCAACATGGTGGCAATCTCCACCGTCCATGGTGTTTTGGTATAGCCATAAGGGCAATAGCAAAGGGAGGCAGCGGTGGCGATCCCGACTGTAATGGCAATCCTTGTCGCCCGCAGCGTTTTGGTGTAGCCATGAGGGTGGTAGCAATCGAGGAGGATTGAGGCAGCCGGTTAGCTACCCATGTGATGCAAAAAGGGTTTCTTGCGATAAGGGAAGAAGAAGAAATTTTTTTTTTCTTCTTTTAGGTTCGGATCCAAAACCAAACCCATTATTTTCTGTCGGGTTTTCAAATTTTGGGTTAGATCCATTAAAGCTTCAGATCAGACCTAAACCCAGTTTAACCAAATCTATTTTGCAAATAAGATCTTGAAGACTATTTTATTACATTAAGGTCCCTACAAATTTTTGACAGACTTTGTTTTAAGGTCACTATTTTACAGAAAAGTCTCTATTCTTTTATTATTTATGGTTAAATTCTTTATTGCTATAATTTACTCATTTTTCATTTGATTTGAGTGATTTTTGAATCGTTGAATTTGTAATGGTTTGAGAAACATTATGATTGAGTTCGTAATGCAAGATAAAATATTTAAATAACTTAATTATTTAATTAATAATTTTGCTTACTATTATACTATTCAAGTATATTTTCGTATATTCTCAAAGGACTCGAAGCACTCTATAGATCTTAGGTAGCTGAGTCATTGAGGGCTAATGATTTTCTTTTTATTATAGTTTTGAAAATGTATAAAAATGTGTCTGTTATAGTTAACTCAAAGGTGATTGTAATTAGATGTCAAATTGATAGTTATTGGTTGACTAACTTGAATTGCATAAAGATAAAGAGTTCTACACTCAAAATTGGGAATAACATCAGATTTTTATAATCATAGTTAGTTAAACTACTGAAAGTGTAGCTAATATGATAGATTATAGTTTAAACATAAATTATGTATTTATGATATAATTATTATTCTTGCTTATATATTCCATATTATTGTTGATTATGAAATTTCATAATTTATGATTTATATATTAAACATTTTAGCATTGATTATTATATTTAGATTTATAACTAAATTAGTTGTGATACTTATTATATGCTTTGATTCTTACTCAAAGGTGTTTTATAGTTATATAGTAAGTATTATTAATAGAATTATATTTTGGAATCTACATCATGATCATAATTATGAGCATGTTCTTTTATCCTTAATTATGATCCATGTTTCACTCTTGTCGCATCTATCAAATATTTTCACACTGAATGGATCAAATTATCTTGATTAGCATGAGTAGCTTCTCATTATACTAGGATGCCTAGACTTAAATTTGGCCTTTCGTAAACCTCAACCTGATCCACCTACTCCCACTAGTTCTCTTAATTAGAAAGAATTATGTGAAAAATGGGAGCATTCTAATAGATTATCTTTCATGATTATTAAGAGCTTTATAATGAGAGACATTATAAAGTCTTTTCATGATTATCTTTTATAATGACTAAGATCTATTCCTGATAACGAATTGAGCTCTGGATATCTTTTCTCTATAAAATAGTAATTTATCAAATCAAATAAAGTCTTAGCTGGTATCATAATGAACAAGTTAACCTTTATAAAATATAATAAAATTTTTTGAATGTGAAAGCACATTATAAAAATACATGATATAGCTAAAAAATTGAATGATTTAGAAATAATAGTATCTAAAATTTTTTTTTATCTAATTTATTTTTAATTCTCTTCCATCATAGTTTATCATATTTAAAATTTATTACAACACACAAGAAATCATGGTCAATGAGTGAACTCATCTTCTAGTATGTACAAGAGGAAGAGTGATTGAAATAAGAAGGTATCCCAGTTGTTCATGTGGTTACAGAAGAGCATCCTAAAATTAAAAAAGCAAAGAAAGAAAATAAAAGATCGAGCAATCTACTAAAAAAATTTTCACCAATTGAAATATTTCTTCTATAATAAGCAAGAACATGTCAAGGAGGATTATGAGAAAAGAAGAAAGTAGTTTGAAAAGAAGAAATTTTCTTTTTTACTTGTTTATTTTGAAATCAACTTTATTGATGTTCCTTCTAATATTAGGTGGATTGATTTAGGTGCTACAATTCATATTTTTAATTCAATGCAGAGAGTTCTTTTAAGTCAGAAACCAAATAATAAAGAGCAATGGATCTTTATGGAGAATCGGATAAAATCCAAGATCATTTTAGTTGGAACTTGTAGACTTATTATAGATACTATATTCCACTTAGATTTACATGATATCTTTTATATTTTTCTAATATCTAAGAATTTAGTTTCTTTATCAAAGCTTAATTTAGAAGATTTTTCATTTAGTTTTATAAATTCAAATTTTAGATTGATAAAAAAAATTCATTTTGGATAGTACTGAAATATTGTTCAATGGATTATATAAATTAATTTAGATTTTTTTCATAATCTTTACTTACTTTGAATGTTAATGTTGGAATGAAATATGGTATTATGAATAAGAGATCTCCCATATTATGGCATATGTGATTAGGTCACATATCAAGAAAAAGGATGAATAGATTGGTTAAGAAAGATATTTTATCAAATCTAGATTTTAGTAATTTTGGTATTAAAAAATATATTTCAAAATCAATCATCAGTCTATTGACGGTTGTGCTATATTATAATTATAATTAATTTATTAATAAATAAAATATATTTTTGATATTTTTCATCATAAAGTATTCATCTTCTAACGAACTTCATTATTGTGATGAAGTCCTTAGAACTATTTAGCTTTGATAAGGAGAGAATTTATCGATTAGTTCTTAAATCTATTTATGAGCAAATAATAGACTGTTAATTAGGACAATAGTATCTATCGAGCATAGGTCGCTGTATGCCATATAGATTAATTATCCTCTTAATCAAGAAGTATGAAAATATCGGTATGACATACAGATGAGATGTATGGATACATCGTCATTGAATGTGACCAACTTTAGAGCATTCTACTATCAAGAATGTCTCTGATGGGATATAGGTATAAGTATTCCTTAGACTTGAGATCACCTCAGTGACTTGTAAGCAACACACTGTACTTTGGTATTGGACTAACTGAATTTCTAATTTAGTAATGAAAGACTTTTGGACATAGTCAAGTACTTGCAATATCAAAGTGTGATCAAGATGGAATTGATCACTCCAAGAGTTGGAGAAGAATGTATCACTATATTTCAATATAGCAAAACCTTGGTGAGGATAATCCATTAGATGGATTTGATATTTTAAAATATAATGTGGACAACCTGATCAGAGTTAACAGTTAAACTCTAAGGTGTCCTATGAGCATTTTGATTAAGAAGATAAATTATATAGAAATAATATCCATATGGATTTTAAGGATGTTGTTCTACACATTTGACCTATTCGGCCATCGAATATCATTGCTAAATGGTTACTTCAATTGATACAAAAATTTATTCCTATGCTACCAGCTTAAATTTAGACCTATGAGGTCATATACATTAGAGCTCATGATCTAATCGGATGATTGATTAACGATTAAGAATCATTCTAGGATTAAACAATCAATACGATTGATGTTTAACCTAGTGCAAGTATTATAGGTGGATTGATTAGCAATTAGATTGCTAATTGACTTAATTTGATTAAGCTAAAGAGTTGAGATTAAGTTTAATTAAATATTATTTAATTAAATTTAGTTTGGGCTTAATTGAATCAAGTCCAATTATCTTTTGGATAAGCCAAGTGCAAGGAAGAACTAGTCCTAGTTCAACTAGGACTCGAGTCAACCTAATTTTTTAATTTGATTAAAAAATTAAATTAAAATTAAATTAAATTAAATCTAATCTAATTAAATTTTTAATTGGATTAGGGTCTAATTTAATTTAGTTGACTTGGTTTTGATTTAATTTGATTTGAGAAACTGCTTTGATCAAGTCATAGATGGAATCCTAGTAAGACTAGGATTCCACCTTACGCCACCTTAGCTCCTCATGCCCCATGCCCTCTTTCTCACTTAATTTTGCACGACAAAATCTCTCTCCTAGGCCTTCTCATGCACGCCCTCCTCTCCTCTCTTTCTCATATGAAAATTAGGTAGTGGACCAAGTCAAAGAAATAAATTGGTTTTGGTTTCAAATCCTATGAGATAGTGTTTTGAAAAACCAAAACTCTTTCTCCCAAGTGTGTCGCCCTCCTCCCTATTTTCTCTCTGATTCTCATGGCAAAAAGAGAAGATTTTGGGTGACTTTCTTAAGAGGTTCCATGCCAAAATTCTGGAGAGGGCACCCCTCTTGGGCACCCCTTGACTTGCCTATTTTGGTCTTTCCTAGTCTAAGAGTTTGATCTAGACAAGGCTCTTCCATATCTATTTATTTAGGATGATATTTGGCCTAAAATTTTTATAAAATATAGACCATTAAAAGGACTTTGAGGTGTGTGAAAATCAAAGAGAAAGACTATTTGGGCATTGGGGTTCCATAGACACCAAACTAGGTGTCTAGGTGAGAGCAAAGAGAAGAAGAAGAGGATCTTCTTCTAGGGTTGCTGTGTTCACCTCTTTCCTTCCTCTTTCTTTAAGTTTTCTAAAAGTGTCTCATATCTAAAACCTCCTCTCCTCCTTCTCCTCTTTGAAAGAGTCTAAATCCAGAAGAAGAAGGCATCTAATCGATCATGAAAGAAGGATCAGTATAGTACTAGCATACTGTGCTGATTTCCTACATTAGGACTTTTGATCGTGATCGTGGGCTCATGTGGACAACTTCTAGAGGTCAGACATGTGTACGGCTCGCAACTTCATCCTCAAGCCTGGATCAATAAGTTAGAATATCTAACTTATACATGTAATAGATCTGATCTATTATTTTCATACCTACATTAGGTATAGTGTATATATATGTTGATGTGATCAACATATTTTAGTTTCTTCTTTAGATTTTAATTTTTGATTTAACAACATGCCATGATCATGTAATAGATCTTAGATCTAAAATTTTTTTAATATTTAAAATTAATTTTGATTAATTTTATCTTTCACTGTCTGATCTTGAAAAAGTTTCAAGATCTAGTCCTGAAACCTTAGATGTACTTCCAATAATTGGTATTAGAGTCAGATTTATTATTATATAATTATTTGAGCATATTTAAATTATTTTTTAAATTAGATCTAATTTATAATCTAATTATTAAATCTAAAATTAAAATTTTGATCATACGAACTGCTATAAGATTGTTCTGCTGTAAGGTTTATCCCTTACAGTGGAGAGATTGTCCTAGCTTGTGTTGATCTGCTTCTAATCATAAATTTATTAGATATGATCTAATTTTATTTATAATTTAATAAATTTAAAATAATTTTAAATTTAAAAATAAAATATTTTTAGATTGCATGGATTGCTATAAGGTTGTCCTATTGTAAGATTTATCTCTTATAGTGGAGAGGTTGTCCTAGTAGGTGCTGATCTAAGATATTGATCATAAAATTTTAGATTAGATCTAAGAGATTTTTTGATCTGATTAAAAATATTTTAGTCTAATTTTAATCATCATAAATATATTAGATTTGATCTAAGGTAATTTATGATTGATTATAGTTAAAATTATTTCAATTACATGAACCTATTTAGATTAGATTTAAAATAGTTTCATGTTTATCTTACTTGCATATTGATTATAAATCAAACATGCAACTTGATTGATAGAACCATGTTATAAAAATATTTTACAAATATGAAAATCATTTTCAAAAAGTCGAATCCCAATCCTCAGTCCAAAACTTCATTAAGAATTAAGAAGTTGTTTGATTAGGATCTAGAATTATGAATTGAAGATCCTAAGATACAAATC
>QRFJ01000005.1:4263644-4439267 GCA_006176705.1 Cocos nucifera | reverse complement strand
ATAACACATTGGATTAGAATAGGTATGGGGATTAGGTCATAATTGGGTTAGACTAGGTTAAATAAAGAATGGACTTAATTATGAGGAATTGACTAAAATCTAATCAGTATTTATCTTAGTTAGGTCAAAGATTTCTTAGAGTCAATAAATAGTTTGTGTTCGTCAAGTCATTTTCTTTAAGGACCTAAGATGGACTTTAATTTTTTGGCTCACGGTCTTATGCAAACTGTTAGGTATCTATCAGAGCTAATAAACCGTGTATCTAAGGTAAATCAGATCGGATGTCTTAATTAGCGAGTTCGCTTATCTAACATTTCTAATGGTTTTTTCTAAGTAATGCTTCGGCAGACCCTCTCGTAGATAGTGAGGAGACTATGCATAGTTGAGAGTAGTACTGTGATCACTGAGATGAGAGATATATACACGTACTCGTCTCTCATACGTGAGGGAGTGATCACTCACTGGAGAGTGTAGCATGTGCTACACACGCACTCACACTATGTGTAGTATTGTGAGTACTTAGAGTGATATATCGGTGAGGATATGAGCGCGCATCGTGAGGTGATGAGTACGGATGGAGGGTTTCTTATGGGGAATTTACGTGACAGCTATACGCGATTATCATCTAGGTGCCCGACATTGCGCACACTTTGATAGCAGACAATTAATATTCATATATGATATATTAGCTGATCTTTACGAAATGGTTATTAGCAAAGTACTGCCTCACATATATTAAAACTGATATCAGCGAGCGATTATACAGTTCAAAGCTAATGATTAGAGAGAGAGTAAATTAAAATACTAAAATATATTAGTGTGAGAGAGAGCGTAGTACTAATTGCCGGCGAGAGTACTCGCGAGAGAGAGTCACATAATAGTGTGATCAGACTCACCTCACGACTCACGCGCATCTTAGTATATGAGAGATCATGATAGATGTGATAAGCACTAGAGAGTATGTGTGCCTCACATCTATGACTCGTATGACAGCACTGCAGAGTATAATCACGTCACGTGAGTGAGTGCATCATCATTCAGACTGTCACTCACTTCTCATCTGTGTGGCTCTGACGTTGTACACATTGTTGCGAAGGAGTAACTAGAGATGAACGGAAATCTACTAAATAGTATATACGTGCGCACTGAGTGACATCATAAGCAACATAAATAAGTCAGAGAACTATATACAAAATGCACGACGTCGGCGTATTTGCTGTGCGTGATCATCGGCGATGAGGTGATAACTTAAAGAACGGAGAGAGTTTAGAAGATTTTCTTTGACACCAAACACCGATTAAGTAAAAAGAGGAACAAAAGATGAGGTGGCCAGCTCACTCGTGGTATGGACAGAAGCGGGAGTGCTTTTAGGATACCACTCGCACTATATGTGGGTCTCATAGACGCGCTGCTACTTAGAGTGTGTGTGTGTGTGATAAGGAGACTATTGCCAAGTCTTTCTTCCCATGCTTGCATTATGCTCATCGAGACTGTGAGCCACGAGTTATCAGTTGGAGATTGCTTCAAACTTGAGAAGATACAACCACAAAGAATTGTGAAACTAGTGGAAGGCTTCATTCTAGTTCTGATCCTTTAGGAAAGGAGAAGGACAAGAAGAAGAAAGTAAGAGTGCATTAGGCTAGGACATTATGTGGACAGACTAGAAAGATCAAGCCAATAGAGAGTCCCTGGATGCTTCCTTCTCGCAACGCAAGCAAGGGATGAGAACAGAGGACGTTCTCAGTACAATTCCTCTGGATCTCGAAAGGTAGAGGGGAAAGAAACAAGCTTATTGTTGGATTTTGTAGAATATTATATGATAATCCTATTTTTCTATTATGATATTTAACTGATGGGTATTGAATATCGGTAGTCTTACCTATTTGTAATTCATTGCAGGGTTCAAGCAGTAGGAGATTGAGCAAGATAAAAAGATTTCTAAACATTGAAGAGGAAAGATCAGTTATAGTCTGGCTTCAGATTCTAAAACTTGATATTTGAGTTTCATACATATATTTTAGTGATTATCATTTATCTCTTTTTTTGAATATATTTTGAGGCCTTCTGACAAAATGAATGAAGTTTAATAAAGAAGACAGTTTGTAATATCATAGAATGCGTGTTACTATTTCTGTAGATATATGAATAATGTTAATATATACTATATATCTGTTAAGTTTTATTCAACGCAGCTTCTAGGATTAGAAGTATACTCAATTATAATGGCACTGATCGCTGGTATATAAATACAGAATAGATAAAACGGTTGCTCAAGAAAAATTCTCAATCGTAATTGTGATCACCTCTATGTGAGTCCTATTTCTTAAGAAAATTAACCCAGATCTTTGCTGAAAAAAGAAAGAGCACTGATTTAGGTCTAGTAATACTGATGTATGTGACAATCAGCATACAGGCAAAGTAGATATTTTACTTCATAGACACTATGGATGAATTTCATAAGATTTGGGTAGCATACGAAAATTGAAATACAGAATAGTGTTATTTGTATGAACCATAAGCAGATTTATGTTAAAATATTCAAATGATCAAATAAAGTAGAAAAAATAAAAGAAAATCTTAATTCTTTCGATCGACAGAAAAAAGAATTTTAAATGAGTTTTTACAATATCTAAAGAAAGAAGATCTCGCCAATGGAATTTCAGAACACCACAACATATGATTCTGAAGAGAATCGGACTATTAACATGGTCTGATCAGATGGATTTGCCCAGCTGTCGATATTCCTTCTGTGGATACCTCATAAACTATTATCTTTAAAACAGATTCAATAATCTTAGTAAGATCCATATAAATATGGACAAATAGGGCAACTTTCACCACCTTAGGATTGAGGTGCGACTTAATTCAACCCGATTACAGATAACTGAACCTAGGTTACAAGTGCACATTTATAGGGTATCCAAGAAGAGAACAAAGTACTATTTTCAGGCTAATGAAGAACAAAAGTGATTCGGACAACGCTAGAAGACAATTTTTTGGAAATTTCTTGTGAAAGGAGATTATAGACACTGGAAAGTTGGAGACTGATGAAGTTCATCGCAAGTAGAAAAATCGACACCCTATAGCTGAACCTAAGTTGAGATTTTGATTAGATCAATTCAGTAATCATATTTACCCATTAGATAATTCGGTAGAGGGTAATCGTGATTTCCAGATAGATGACTTAATGATTTTGGTCGGATGCGTGACGCCTTAACCGAGAGAATGCATGAGATTCCAATCACTTATATTGGAATAATTGCACCAGCAGATGATTTACGTATTGAGAATTAATAGTGATTGTGTGAGTCGCCCATAAAATTCTTAGATTTTGATGAATGTGTTTTCAAGTGTATTAGAATAATTAATAATCGATGTCTAAAGGATATTAGATCTTATGTACTTTTGCGACTCTTCAAAAGTCAGTGTTAATGTTTTCACCATTGATATGAATGATCATATATCGTAAAAAAACTAGAATAATTCTCACACATATCGCATGAAAGTCATACGAGATCTCTTAAGTCCTTTAGTTGCATAATGCATCTCGACTATATGTTATCGCGATTTACTTATCTAGATTATTCAACGATTTATATATTCTTTTGAGGTCGAGTATATGCACTAGACTTAAATTCTCGCAGATATAGATATAGATGTGCTTGAATCGAAACTAATCGCAATATCGTAGCTATTGATTATGGAACTAATAGAATTCTGCGCAAATTATATGAGTCGATCACGAACTTCCTGAAATATGGTTGCAAATGCAGACATCGATCAACTGTGAGAGTAAGCGAGTGTTTTATATTCTAAAGCCTCTAGCTGAGGTTAGAGTTCATCCAGTATTAGATTTTGTCACATTATCCCATGTTTGTATGTCAGAGGCTAGTGACTTTCAAAGAGATCCATTAATATATGAATTTAAAAAAATACATGCAGGCACAAGCCTGATAGTTGTGTATAAAAAAAAACTTGAGTTGCATTTTATACATAAAGAGACTCATGAACGCAATAGAGAGAATAAATAGTTTCAATTATAAAGTATTAGAAGAGAGAATCACTTTATTAATCATATTATATTTGTCCAAACAGCTATATGAGTAGCCGTAATAGGTATTAGTCAAATTGTCTCATATATAACTATTGTCTACTGGTTAGTATATACCAAATAGAACTAGTTTAATTCAGGAGATTCAGCAAACTAGCATCATGGAAATATTACTCATCCTTTCTATAAGGCAAGAAATGTACAGAACCTGCAGGAATACACTTTGGGTGTGTTCGATCAAACCAAGTTCTCCCATGAAGAATTTTGGTGAAGCTATCCTATCATTCTAGGGGACAATTAGATCTAATTTAGGAAATAAGATTTAAAAAAGATGCTGGGTTATCCTATCACGACATACGATACTGTTGGAAGAGTTTCACATGAGGAATTCTTAAATAAGGACAGTCTTTCGATAGGCTCAAGAATTTTCTCCTCTCTAATAAGGATTGTCGACAACTATTGAAAGAGAGCGTATGAGCGAGAAGTCTCATATGCTTTGGTAGTGGGATTATTATGTACATCGGACAGATGTGGCATACTCAACTAAGAGTAGTGAGTAGATAGCAGTGCTATACCTGGAGAAAACTATTGAAAATGTTTAAAACATCCTTAAGGTATGAAAATACTAAGAAACGAATATCTGTTTTCTGCGAGTCAGATCTAAAACTGAGTTGGGTTTTAATGATTGCGCTTCAATTGACATGGATGATTAGTAGATACAAATATCGTTGGTATGGGGTACATAATAGTCTTCTCACACATAAAATGTAGGTGGCCAATGGGCCAATTGTAATCTAAAGAGTTTTAAGAGAATACTGTAGTAGATTTCGATCTTTGTGAAGTAGATGGTTGCATCACAGCAAGTGACTACATGCAGTATGTAACGAATTAAAACTGCTGTGGTTAGAAAATGTTTATTGCCTAGAATCATTTGGAATAACGATATATCACCTGCATATATAGCAATTATTTCGTCTCAGTTCTATTATTATAACCTAAATGGGTAGGAAAATATGTAAACTTGAGTTGCGAAGTGTAAAGCTTCTACAAATCAAAGGACCCAACGGTACTCTTAGTAGATGAACTGTCCCGAAGGAACATTCCTGACAACGTAAAGCTCAAATCACGAACTTAGAGCTCGACGATGACTTTATCGAGGTATCAAGATGTATGATTAGCGTGAGGCTTCTATAGGATCCTATGATTCGAAAACTTGACACATTGAATGTGGACATTGTACTCAGATCGCATGCATTATTGATTAATTCTTTGAACTAGATAAGAGCTTCTGAGTGATGAACACTTATATTGATGTTTTTCGAGCACACATAAAAAATATTAGAAAAATAATTAAAAATGAATAAAAGTATTAGTCCTCAGGACTTCGAGCTATTAGGAGGATAGCGTGAATGAGACATGTGATGGTTCGTTATGACATACTTGAGTTCTTTATCTTCTCTAATCATGTATAAATTCTCTCAACAGTAATCTATATGATTTGCGTGTATGCTAACCATGAAATTTTTATATATTTTCATCTTATACACATATATCTTTAAGATTTACTGAGAGAAATAGAAGATCATTTGGTTCTAAAGCTAAATTATTATGCATAATCATTGCCATAAAAGTATCCCTTAATTTTAACAATAAAATAAATGTCAAAATTTTAGTGTTACTATTGGAGTCTCTTGAGGACCTTAAAGTTCTCATATTATATTTTCTCTAAAATTGTGTATTTAGGGAGTTAGATTCCTTCGTCTAAAATAACAATAAGGAAATAGAAATGTTAATTCTCTATTTGAGCGCTTTGAATATCTGATTTCCAACGAATTTAAGACGACATATGGCTAGTATTAATACCGTTTATTTTTAGACCCACATGTAGCCTGAATATTCCTTCATATCAACGGACTACGTCGTCACTGAGACCTATCCTTACTCAATATGGTTGTTGTGCCCATCCTCCGTTTCATATAACTCCAGATACGTGGGAAAGATTCCAGTAATAGTACCATAAATACCGTACTTATGATGCAAAAATATGTACTTGGGGTACCACCCAACATGCCCAACCTGTCATTCTAAAATACACACTCAAGAGACTTCTACCAAACCTAATAACACGACCTCCTCAGAAAGGAATTGATTAGAAATAAATAATCAAAGAAAAAAATATACTTCATTTCACCATATTCTGACTACATGAATCATAAGACTGAGTAGTTTATTAATATCGAGAAAGTCACGAACAATTTCACACCATGCTTTGGATCAACAAATTATTATATGCAGATAGCATTAATATATTCAAGATCTAATGATGAGAAAGAAATCCAGATATGGGATCAAGTCATTAGATTGGAATTAAGCATTGTAGTAGTATTTAAAGGTATCTCGCAACCTAGAGCAATGCACCAAACAAAATGATTGAAAAATGAGCCGTATCTAAGGGTTACATGAATATTGGAAACACAGATGTATCTATTCATTGTACTTTCACCGGAACTATAATATTAGAACCAATTCGGGCAAAATGCTGGAGTTAGCGTAAAAGCAATATTACAGTAACATATAGCAATTTGGAATCTAGATTTTTAAAAATAACCATTGGATAATCAAACACAAGTATGTTACAAAGTTTTATGTAAGTTAAAAAGATCCCCTGGAGAATAGTCTATCCGAGAATTATTTCTTGAAATCAAAAGGGGCAGACTAGAAATTTTAAAGATAAAGGGATTGGACTTCCAATTACGATCATCGGTCAGTCTAAATGGAGAATGGTTGTCTTCTAACTGAAATTGCCTCTACATTCTTGACCTATAATACGATTGCTCACGATAAATAATATATAGCCTATACTACTAATGAATAGTACTTTTATTTGAATTGGTAATTAGAAATATATATATATATATACTCTAGAATCTGATTCAAACTGTAGTTGGCAGACCAGAATGTAAGATCAATACAAATTACATTTAAAGCATCACATGATCTCGATCATAGATAATTCTGTTGAGTATAGAGTGGATTAACGATAGTTCGGAGTCAGGGGTTAAATAATCAAGTACACAATAAGATTAGAAGTATTAATACGCCTCTATATACATAGTAGTGTCAGAGATTAGGATCGATTAGCATTAGATTGCTAATTAGCTTAATTTGATAAACCAAGAGCTGAGATTAAGTTTAATTTAACTATAATTTAATTAAAATCTGTAGTTTTGGCGGGGCTTATAGATTGAGCGACAAGAGTTGGAGAGGTGGTCTCTAAGATTTGGCATTCAGGTCTACGATTGACAATGTCATAAAGCCCACTGGTTCTAACCAAGAGCACGGGGGACTAATGGCGATTGGGTTAGCTCAGTTTCTGCAATTCCTACATAAAATGTAACTTGAGTATATATTGGTTCCCACCCACCCATCTTCGCTCTCCTGCTGCTCCTAGTCAGCGAGGAGAGGACGGGGGTCGTGGTATAGGCTTGCAACAAAAAAGAGGAGCGCTTTACCGATCCCAAGTTTCACACCTTCACCTAGGGTTTGATACACATGCACTTTGCCCTCTGCTACTTAAGTACCTTATCGCTCTTCAATCTTCTTTCAAAATTCCATATTTTTCTTTTAATTCTCTAGGGACAATCCAACGAAAGAAGATATATAGCATGCTAGGTTGCAGGTTTCCTCTATGAACTTGATTTTTGGATTAGTGATGCCAAATGAGGTTTCCCCATGAGAAAATATAAGCTATTCCACTCTAATCACCGTTGATTTTTTTTTTGGGGGGGGTTGGGGGGGGGGGGGGTGTATTTTGTTTCTTCTTGATTCTGCCTAACAGTGTGTTTGGTTATGTTGATGATGACAAGGCTGGCCTGATGAAATAATGTCCATAAAGAGTTTGTTGGATTTTCGTAAGATGCTCATGTATGTATTATTTCAAAACTCTTATTAAAAAAATGAAGATGAAATACATAGATTAAAACCTTGTTTAATCAGAGAACATGCATAGATCTATAGTCAAAGTAGACCACTAAAAGATCTGTAGTTCATATGTAGAAATAAAGATAATCTAATTTTAATTTAAAAATAAATACATAATCAGATCAACTAATACCCTTTTAATGCGGGTTGATCTTATAGCTTGCATAACCAGTGATGTGGCATATCGTTCAGGTTTTTTTGTAAGCTGCAATAAACATTCATGCTCTCTATAGGCATCCACGACGAGGCTGTCATCTTGATAGAAGCTTTTGGGATCTCATCAGGTGACCTCAGCTTTCAAATTACAGAGATCACAGAGTCTTGAACAACGTTGAAAAGAAGATTTTCTACTCTTCAATGACTCTCTTTTAAAGAAAAGACTAAATGGCATGAAGAGATGATGAAAGAATAGCAGGGAGACTTTCGTCCTTTCTTCTTAGAAACCATGCACAATGATCCCTGATACTGTGAGAGATCTTGAGAGAACTCTTCTTGCTTTCTTCCATACCTAGAGAATCCATTTTTCTGCTTCGTTTGTCTTGTTCCTAAATTGCCAGCAGCATGAGAGGATCCACATCCTCTTCTGTATCTTATGCCTAGATGAGGAAGAAGATAGGAGAAAGAAAAAAGAAGAAGGAAGAAGAACGCCCTCATCTTTGTCTCCTAAAGACTCCGCCTGGAATCCCACGTCTCCATTGCCTATAGATCCCGCACTCTTCCTCTTGAGTGTCGAGCATCCCATACCCTCATGGATCTCCATGTCCACGCATCCTATGGGTCTTCTATCCATCATCCATCGGGGGTCTCGTCTCCTCATATTCGTCAGTAAAAATGAAAGGATGGCATGGGGTTTATAATGGGGTGCAAGGGAGAAGAGACGTCCCAGCAAATTGAGATCATTTCTTGTGCCCTAACTAAATCCCTAACCACTAAAAATTGATATGTACCCGAAATAGAAAAAAATTAGTCTACACTAGGAATCCGAAGTTTTAATTCCAATAGAAATTAGTGCATGTCAAGTGCCTAATCAAATTATGAAATTGGTCTCCCCTTATGCAATTGAATTTTCTTATAATCAATAGATTGATCTAGTCAATACCCAAACCAAGATAATTGGAATCTATTTCAGACTTTAGCACTTGAATCATTTAGCCTAATTGCTCAATAAATTAAGCCAGATTAGCAATCCAATTGCAAATTAATCCTCCTACAACTTTACCTAACTCTTAGTAAGTTTGACAATTAACAATAATTTGCTTTATGATTAATCATCAAAGTGTGTAATACAATTAGATCCATTTGTGATCATAATTGCAATTTCAATCATCTGATCAGTCAAGAACCTCCTTTGTGTATGAATCCCATAGGTTTATTCTTCTGATAATAAGAATCACTATGAATCCTCCATTTATAATACTTTATTTAAAGATTTCTTTCATAGGTTAAAAATGATTTAACTCTGCCCATGCAAGGATCATCGATTCATCAAGTGATGCTCCGTGGGATCTCACTATCTACAAGGACAATCTAACAGTATGTATAAGCCAACCCAGCAGAAGAAGTTTTAAAAAAAGGTTAAAAAATAAAATTTCTTCCTTAAGGGTAACAAGTACTGTATTGTTTCAATCCTTCTATCAATGAATTCTGCCAGATGCTAGTTATGGATAAATCAATCAAAATCATAACATCCGATTAGTATGATAATGATTCCAATTAACGCTCAAGCCAATCTTGGGATTCTAATGAAAACTCTTTTTCATCAATTCATACGATATGGCTATAGACTTAAGTGACTCCAGCCTCTCAAATTTCATAGAAACTATTTTTTTTTGCTAAGATCGCATAGATTTCATCTAGATACGCATCCCTACTCTACACGTGGACCAACTAATCTATTCAATATCCACTATATAGATCTTATTAAGATAATATTTTTATGTAGTCAAACTTCAGCAGTCTCACTTGTAAGCAGTCACATGACATCCACAGGTCAATAAAGAGATTCCATAATATAACTGCACATCGGAGAAACGTCATTAAGCGACTGTAGCCAGATATCCAATGTGACTTCTCGTGTTGACTACCAGGCTGCAGTACCAATTATCTCTATACAACCAGCAGTTTCTAAGGTAAGCTTTCGCAGACCCTCTCACTGATTGAACTTATCTGATCTCTTGGTAAAATTATATTTTAATCGGATCACTTGACTATTCAAGCTGATCCATGTCAACTAGATAAATCAGTATGACTGATTTAGGTGCTCCTAGGCCAGTTTATTAATGATTTTTCTTAAGCTAACTTGGTAAAGTCAGTGGGAGGATCATGACAAGTTGGTTCATCTGACCTTTCCTCATCTTCAAATTAAATTTTCTAAAATTATTAGGTCCCTAAAATAAGATAGTTATTATGATAACTAGATCATAGCCTCCCATTAAGTGGATGATAATGGATCCATTAGTTAGATAATCATTGGAGGCCCAAAGGCCTAGTGTTTATCGGCTAATAAAATTATTATTCATTATATGATTTCTTGGCTGCATCTTTCGAAATGGTGGTTAGGTTAGCTAACCAAAGTTTGCCTAATCATTCATTAGTTTGATGGACCAAGTATGGTCATGTTAATAGTTGGACCTAACTAGACCTTTTCAGTGAATGCCAAAGCCTACTGATTAGAGATTGGGATAAAATTTAATTACTAAAAATTATTTTAAAAAATAATTGATTATGAACCTACCCTTAGATGTATATGGGTTGGCCAACCAAAGTTGGACTCGTGTGCAGTCTATATGGATTCTAGTACCTACTAAGAAATTAGGATAATTTCTTGAATTAGAGGTAAAAGCTATTAATTCAAATAAAATAGTGAAAGAATCTTTTGATTAAAGTCCAAATCTTTAGATTTAATGATTTAATTACTAATTAGGTTATGATTTTTCTTTATGTAGATATGGCCATTTTTCTATCGCTTCGATCATTATTAGACAATGATAAGTTGGTGGAACCTAACTTCGATAGCTGGTACCAAAAGTTGAAGATAGTCCTAGAGCATGAACGGATCCTATATGTACTGACGAATCCTACATCTAAGGAGCCAACTGCCAATGCACATAAAATAGTCAGAGAAACTTATCAGAAGTGGCTTAGTGATCGGACCATGGTGCGTTGCATCATGCTGGCTGCCATGAGCGATGAGTTCAATTGTAGATTTGAAACAGCTCAGTCAAAGGACATGCTTCAAGTATTAAGGATTTCTTTGACACACCCGATAATGTGAAGAGGCACAAGACTAGTTATGTCATCTTCAATGCTAGAATGCGGGATGGTGCCTCTATCACTGATCATGTATTGTACATGATCGAGCTGATAGAGTGATTGAGCAAGCTCGGCTTTTTCTTGCATAAATAGTTTAGGAAGGATGCAATACTGAACTTATTGCCCAAGTTCTTTCTCCCATTTCTTACTCATTTTAGAATGACAAAGCCTGAAGTAGACTACCACGGGTTAGTTGGATTGCTTCAAAACTTTGAGAAGGATCACCAACTCCACAAGGAATTGATAAACTTAGTGGAAGGCTCATCTCTAGTTCTCGATCCTTTAGGAAAGGAAAGAAGGACAAGAAGAAGAAAGCTAAGAAGGTGCAAGTTCAGGCTAGGACATTTATGTAGGACCAGACTAGAAAGATCAAGCCCAATAAGAGTCAAGCTGAATGCTTCTTTTGCAAGAAGCAAGGGCACTGAAAGAGGAACTGTTCTCAGTACATTACCTCTTTGGATCCGAACAGGTAGAGAAAGAAACAAGCTATTGTTGGATAAGATATTTATATGATAACTCCTTATAATTTTTCTATTTATGATATTACTGATTGGGTATTGAATATCGGTAGTCTTACCATATTTGTAATTCATTGCAGGGGTTGCAGGTCAGTAGGAGATTCGAGCAAGATAAAAGATTTCTAAACATTGAAGATGGAAGATCAGTTATAGTTCTAGCTTCAGAAATTCTAAAACTTATATTTGAGTTTCATACCATTATTTTTAGTGATTATCATTTCTATCCCATTTTTTTTGAATATTATTTTTGTAGGCCTTCTGACCAAAAATGATTATGAAATTTTAATAAAGAAACAAGTTTGTAATATCATTATGAATGGTGTTACTATTTTCTGTAGATATATGAATAATGGTATATATATACTATCATAATCTGTTAATGTAGTCTATTCAACTGGCAAGCATTCTAGATTAGATAGTATATCAAATATCTATTTATGGCACTATAGACTAGGTCATATAAATAAGAATAGGATAAACAGGTTGACTCAAGAGAAAATTCTCAAAGTCAGTAATTGTGAATCACCTCTAACCTGTGAGTCCTATCTTCTTAAAAAATTAACCAAGTCATCTTTTGCTGAAAAAGATGAAAGAGCCACTGAGCTCTTAGGTCTAGTACATACTGATGTATGTGGACCAATGAGCATAAGTGCCAAAGGTAGATATTTTTACTTCATCACTTTCATAGATGATCTATCTGAATATGAATATGTCTATTTGATGAAACATAAGTCAGATTTATTTAAAATATTCAAATGATTTCAAAGTAAAGTAGAAAAATAAACTGAAAAGAATATTAATTCTTCGATCTGATCGAGAAGAAGAATATTTTCAATGAGTTTTTTACATATCTAAAAGAGAATGAAAATCTCTCCCAATGGACTTCTTCAGGAACACCACAACATAATGATGTGTCTGAAAAGAGGAATCGGACTCTATTAGACATGGTCTGATCCATGATGGATTTTGCCAGCTTGTCGATATCCTTCTGGGGATATACACTCGAATCAACTTATTATCTGTTAAACAAGATTTCAAGTAAGTCTGTAGTTAAGATTCCATATAAAATATGGACAAGACGTAAGCCAGCACTTTCACACCTTAGGATTTGAGGGTGCCCGACTTATGTCAAACGATTAGTTACAGATAAACTTGAACCTAGGTCTGACAAGTGCACATTTATAGGGTACCCAAAAGAGACCAAAAGATACTATTTCTACCATGCTAATGAACAAAAGATGTTCGTCAGCCTTAAGACAATCTTTTTGGAAAAAGAGTTTCTTGGTGAAGGAATTATTGCCACTAAAGTTGAACTTGATGAAGTTCAACAAGTAGAAAAATCGACACCTATAGCTGAACCTAAGTTAGATTTGATTAGATCAGATTCAGAATCTAGTATATCTACACCATTAAGATAATTCGGTAGAGTATCGTGGCATCCAGATAGATACTATGATTTCTTGGTCTGGGATGGTGATCCCATTAAACTCGATGAGAATGATGAGGATTCAATCACTTATATGGATGCTATGCAGAGATCCGATTTTGAGAAATGGCTTGAGGCCATAAAATCTGAAATGGAGTCCATAAAGATCAATGATGTGTGGATATTGGTTGACCCACCTGAAGGGGTTAAATCCATTGGGTGTAAATAGATCTTCAAAAAAAACAGACTTAGATGAAAAGGTGGAGATCTATAAAGTCCGTTTAGTTGCCAAGGGATATCATCAATGTTATGGTATTGACTATGATGAGAAGTTCTTTCTTATGGCAATGCTCAAATCCATTTAGATAATGCTTGTGATAGCTATCCATCTGGACTATGAGATTTGGCAATTAGATGTGAAGATAGCTTTCCTAAATAGAGAGCTGACCGAAGAGGTGTATATGATACAACCTGAGAGGTTCACATCCATAGATGAGTCCAAGCTGTGCAAGCTTCAGAGATCCATTTATGAATTAAAGCAGGCATCTAGGAGTTGGAACATGCATTTTAATAAGATGATCAAAACATATGGCTTAGTTAAGAATAGAGAAGAATCCTGCATTTACAAATAGGCAAATTGTCCAGTAGTTATATTTCTTATCTTGTACGTGGATGATATTCTCTTAATTGAGAATGAAATTCCTGCACTGCAGGGAATAAAAGTCTGGTTGTCATCACAGTTCTCCATGAAGAATTTGGGTGAAGCATCCTACATTCTAGGGACATAGATCTATAGGAATAGATTTAAAAAAGATGCTTGGGTTATCCTAGTCCACGTACATAGATACTGTATTGAAGAGGTTCAACATGAGGAATTCTAAAAAGGACAATCTTTCGATAGGTCATAAAATTTCTCTCTCTAAGAAGGATTGTCCGACAACTACTGAAGAGAGAGCGTATGAGCAGAGTCTCATATGCTTTGGTAGTGGGATTTATTATGTACATCGTGACATGTGGCATACTCACTAAGAGTAGTGAGTAGATACCAGTCTAACCCTGGAGAAAACTATTGAAAAGTGGTTAAAACCATCCTTAAGTATTTGAAAAATACTAAGAACTAATAGTTGGTTTATGGCGAGTCAGATCTAAAACTTGTTGGGTTTATAGACTTCAGCTTTCAATCTGACCATGATGATAGTAGAAGCGTGTCGGGATATATCTTTACTCTAAATGGTGGAGCTATTTGCTAGAAGAGTTTTAAGCAGAATACTGTAGTAGATTCGATTTGTGAAGTAGAGTACATCACAGCATCAGATGCCACGAATAAAGCTGTGTGGTTGAGAAAATTTATCACCGAGCTCGAAGTAGCACCCTTCTTAGATGGTCTGATCCTGTTCTACTGCGACAGCACTGGTGCCATAGCTCAAATGAAGGAACCAAAGGCACACCAGTGGACGAAGTACATCCCGCACTACTTTCACCTGATTCGAAAGATCATGGATCAAGATGACGTCGACTTTCAAAAGATCGACAGAAAGGAGGACCTGACCGACCCCTTCACTAAAGTCCTGATGATAAAAGAGTTCGACAACCATAAGTCGAAGATGGGTATTAGATACTATGCTGAGTGGCTTTAGGATAAGTGGGCGTTGTTGAAAAATGTATCCTAAAGTCAATCATCAGTCTATTGACGGTTGTGCTATATTATAATTATAATTAATTTATTAATAAATAAAATATATTTTTAGCATTTTTCATCATAAAGTATTCATTTTTTAATGAACTCCATTATTATGATGAAGTCCTTAGGACTGTTTAGCTTCGATAAAAAGAAAATTTATCAATTAGTCCTTAAATCTATTTATGATCAAATGATAGGCTGTTAATTAGAACGATATCATCTATCGAGCATAGGTCGCTGTATATCATATATGTTGGTTGTCCTCTTAATCAAGGAGTGTGGAGATACTAGTATTGCATATAGATGAAAAGTATGGGTACATCGTCATTAAACATAACCAACTTCAGAGCATTCTACTATCAAGAATGTCTCTGATGGGATATAGATATAAGTATCCCTTAGATCTGAGATCACCTTAGTGACTTACAAGCAACTCACTATGCTTTGGCATCAGATTAACTAAATTTTTAATTCAATAATGGAAGGCTTCTAGGCATAGTCAAGTACTTGCAAAGTCAGAGGATGATCAAGATGAAATTGACCACTCTAAGAGTTGGAAAAGAATGTATCATTGTATTTCGATATAGCAAAATCTTGGCTAGGATAATCCATCAGATGGATTTGATATTTTAAAATACAATATGGATAATCTAATCAAAGTTGATAGTTAAACTCTGAGATGTCCTACGAGCATTTTGATCAAGGGGATGAATTATATGAAAATTATATCCACATGGATTTTAAGGATGTTGTTCTATACATTTGACCTATCCGATTGTCGGATATTATTACTAGATAGTTACTTTGATTGGTATAGAAATTTATTTCTATACTATCAACTTAGATTTGGACCTATGAGGTCATACATATTAGAGCTCATGATCTGATCAGATGGTTGATCAATGATTAAGAATCGTTCTAGGGTTAAATAATCAATACGATTGATGTTTAACCTAATGCAAGTATTATAGAAGGATCGATTAGCAATTAGATTGCTAATTAGCTTAATTTGATTAAACCAGAGAGCTGAGATTAAGTTTAATTAAATATAATTTAATTAAATTTAGTTTGGGCTTGATTGGATCAAGGCCAATTGGCTTATTAGATAAGCCAAGTGCAAGAAAGAACTAATCCTAGTTCAACTAGGACTCAGATCAATCTAATTTTCTAATTTGATTAGAAAATTTAATTTAATTTAATTTAATTTAATTTAATTTTTAATTAAATTAGGGTCTAATTTAATTTGGTTGACTTGATTTTGATTTAATTTGGTTTGAGAAACCACTTTGACCAAGTCATAGATTGAATCCTAGTAAGACTAGGACTCCACCTTGCGCCACCTTAGCCCCTCACGCCCCACGCCCTCTTTCTCTCTTAATTTTGTGTGACAAAATCTCTCTCTCAGGCCTTCTCACGTACGCCCTCCTCTCTCCTCTTTCTTATATGGAAATTAGGTAGTGGACCAAGTCAAAGAAAGAAATTGGTTTTGGTTTCAAATCCTATGAGATAGTATTTTGAAAAACCAAAACTCTTCCTCCCAAGTGTGTCATCCTCCTCCCTATTTTTTTTTTGATTCTCGTGGCAAAAAGGAGAAGGTTTTGGGCTACTTTCTCAAGAGGTTCCATGCCAAAAATTCTGGAGAGGACGCTCAACTGCCTATTTTGGTCTTTCCTAATCTAAGAGTTTGACGTAGATAAGGCTCTTCTATATCTATTTATTTAGGATGAATTTTGGCCTAAAATTTTTGTGAAATATAGATCATTGGAAGGGCATTGGGGTATGTGAAAATTAGAGAGAAAGAGTATTTGGGTGTTGGGGTTCCATAGATACCAAACTAGGTGTCTAGATGAGAGCAAAGAGAAGAAGAAGAGGGTCATCTTTTAGGATTGCTGTATTCATTTCTTTCCTTCCTCTTTCTTTGAGTTTTCTGAGAGTGTCTCATATTTGAAACCTCCTCTCCTCCTTTTTCTCTTTGGAAGAGTCTAAATTCAAAAGAAGAAGACATCTGATCGACTATCAAAGAAGAATCAGCATAGTATTAGCATACTGTGCTGATTTTCTACATCAAAACTTCTGATCGTGATCATGGGCTCGTATGGATGATTCCTAGAGGTTGGATGCATGTATGGCTTGCAACTTCATCCTCAAGCCTGGATCAGTAAGTTAGAATGTCTAACTTGCATAGGTAATAGATCTGATCTATTATTTTCATACTTGCATTAGGTGTAGTGTATATACATGTTGATGTGATCAACATGTTTTAGTTTCTTCTTTAGATTTTAATTTTTGATTTAATAACATGCTATGATCATATAATAGATCTTAGATCTAAGATATTTTTTTGATATTTAAAATTAATTTTGATTAATTTTGCCTTCTGCTATCTGATCTTGAAAAAATTTCAAGATTTAACGCTGAAATCCTAGATTTGGTTCCACTAGAAGTCAAGGACTCTTAGAATTGATATATACTGATATTTATGGATATATTTCATCCTATTTTGGAGGACAAAGATATTTCATTACTTTTATTGATGATTTCTCACGTTACGGTTATATTTTTCTATTATATGAAAAGTCTAAAGCTTTGAAAGCCTTTAAGGTATACAAAGTTAAAGTAGAAAATTAATTGAAAAAAAAAATAAGATTGTGAGATCTGATAGAAGTGGTGAATACGATGGTAGATATGATGAATTTGATCATAATCCTAGATCTTTTGCCAAATTTTTTGAACAGCATGGCATTATAGCATAGTATACTATGCCAATAAATTTCTAACAAAATGGTATAGCTGAAAGGTGTAACCATTATTTGATGGATATGATGAGAAATATGATTAGTAATTTCTCATTATTCTTGAATTTATGGAGAGAAGCCTTAAAACCTCTATTTATATCCTAAATTAGGTACCTAATAAGGCCATTCATAAAACTCCTTTTGAGTTATGGATGGATAGAAAATCATCTTTAGCATATTTATATATTTAGGATTATCCTATAGAGGCTCGATTATATAACCTACAGCAAAAGAAATTAGATTCTAAAACTATTATTTATTATTTTATTAAATAACCAGAAAGGTAAAGGATTTTAGAATTTATTGTCTATCATATACCTCTAGAATTATTGAAATTGGAACCGCTAGGTTCATTGAGGATGGTAAAAATAATAAGAGTGGTGAATCTTGTAATGTAGTATTAGAGAAAATAAGAGAATCTTTTCTATCATAGTAATACCTAGAGATGTTCCGCATGAACCGGTTCAACTTGAGATTGTGGAACATCAATAGGTGGTCGATACACCACTTTCTAAATAGTTTGTCAATAAACCTAATTTGATTGAAAATAATCATAATAATGATATTGTATATGGAGGATTATAGAGATCTACTAGAGTTAGAAGATCGATCATTCCAGATTGTGATTATGATATTGGGATGAAGGATGATCTAGTTTCATTTAAGGATGTCATGAATAGCGATGATTCTGAATTTTGGTTAGATACCATAAAAGATGAGATAGAATCCATGGATAAAAATTAGGTCTAGATACTCATTGAATTGCTTGAAGAATTTAAGCATGTTAATTGTAAGCAATTTTTTAAAACTAAATGAGATTCCAAAGGCAATATTGAAAGATATAAGGCTAGACTTATAGCAAAAAGATTCACTCAAAAGAAAAGCATCAATTATCATGAAATTTTTTTTTCTATTTTTGAAAAAGATTCATTTAGAATCATTATGGTATTAGTAGCTTATTTTAATTTAAAGCTACTTCAAATGGATATCAAGACAACATTCTTGAATAGAGATTTAAAGGAAGAGGTATATATAGAACAGCTTGAAGAGTTTTCAATGCAAGAAAGTAACAGGCTAGTATGTAAATTAGAGAAATATATATATGATCTTAAATAAGCCTTCAGGTAATGATACTTAAAGTTTAATCATATCATTGCTTCCTTCAGATTTAAAAAAATATTATAGATTAATGTATCTATCTGAAGGTGAATGGGAGTAAGTTTATATTTTTAATTCTATATCTGGATGATATCTTATTAGTCAGCAATGAATTAGATCTCTTGCATAAAGCTAAATTTTTTTTTTCAAATATTTTGACATGAAAGATCTAAAAGATTCTTCTTATGTTCTTGGTATAGAAATCCATCATGATAGGAGTAAAAGGTTACTTGGCTTATCTCGGAGGACTTATATTACTAGGATCCTAGAAAGGTTTGGAATAACAAAATGCTCAATAAGTGAAGTGCTAATTGTTAAGGATGATAAATTTAGTAAATTCTAGTATCCTAGAAATGAGATTGAGAGAAATCAGATGAATGATATTTCTTATGCATCTATAATGGATAGTCTGATGTATGCTCAAGTATATATTTATCATGATATCAGTTTTGCTTTGGAAATGCTTAGTAGATATCATAATGATTCATGTACAAATCATTGGAAAGCTACCAAAAAGATGATGCGAAAATATCTTTAGAAAACTAAGGACTACGTACTCACTTATAGGATGATCGATCAGTTAGAGATGATTGGTTACTTAAATGTAGACTATGCTAATTGCCTCAATAATAGAAAGTTCACAATAGGTTACCTTTTTCTATTGGCTAGAGGAGTAATTTCATAGAGGACCACAAAATGGTACATTATTGCCTGCTCTACTATGGAAACTGAATACGTAAGCTGCTATGAAGCTTCCTCACATGCTCTATGGCTAAGAAAATACACCACAGGGCTTAGAATTATGGATTCTATTTTCAAGCCACTGAGAATTTATTATGATAATTCTACTATAGTTTTTTTCTAATAGTGGCAAAGTTATCAATGTAAACACTACAAGAAATTTTATTATTAGCGATGGCTAAATACCATCACTAATAATGGGCTCACCATTGGTAATAGTGTTAGCAATAGAATACCATCACTAATTAGTGATTGAAACAATCCTGATCGTTAATTGCCATTATTAGCGATGAAAATACTAGCCATCGCTAATACCCACTATTACTGATGGTATTAGCGATGGTTAAATTTTGTCACTATTTTTTATTTTTAAATAAAATTTCTTAAAAAAATTTAAAAATAATGATGGTTTTTTTATCATTAATGCCATCGCTAATAATATTAATGATGGCTGAAACCATCTCTAATTCCATCGATAATAGTTAATTTTATTTTTTAAAAAAATTATAATAATTTTTTTAAGTATTAGTGATGACAAGAGCCATCGCTAATGCCGTCAATATTAGTAAAATTTATTTTTTTAAAAAATTCATATCAATATTTTTTAGTATTAGTGATGGCTAAAGTCGCTGGTAATAGTTAATTTTATTTTTTTTAAAAATTTATAATAATATTTTTTAAATATATTTTAATTAATCATAATTAATTATAGTTTCTAACATTTGTTATAATTAAAATTCAAAGATAATATGATAATTATAAATAAAAAAATAATTATATTTTATTAAAAATATAAATTATATAATTTTATAAGTAGTATTAAAAAATATAATATATCAAAATAAAAAAAAATTAGCATAGATCTTTCTTATTGTCCTTCTCCTCATCCTCTTGCTCCTCTTTAGTAGCTGGTGGATGAGAGCCGGATATCCCAGCATCCTAAAATGAAGAAAAATAAAATATTATTAATAAGTTTTGACACAAACGTATATTTTTCGATATGGAGGTGTATCTTTAAAGATTCATTGTTATTCAATTATAAACTTTTCATTTCTAATCTGTTGTAAATCTGTTGTAAATTTATTTTTCTAAGATTAGCAATGAAATTGAGCATTCCATTGTAAATCCATTGCTAATTAACAATTGATTAAAAATTGATTCTATCCATTGCAAAATTTTTATTGTTAAATAATATTTTTTTTGTATCAAAATTTTGATACACTCCTCCGATTCTCAAACAGATTATTTCTACATATTTTATTTGATGATGCAGAACTATAAACACCCTCAATCCATCAATTGGATGGTTAATTAGATTAAAGTTTTAGCCCCTAGATCTCCTTTTCTGACTTAAAGCTAAATATGTGAAGCCCCTAAATATGAAAACTTAAAATAAATAAAAGAGTTTACTAATAGAATTACTTAATATGATGGCTGGAATAATGAGCCCAGCTGGTCATGCAGCTATAGGTTCCGAAGAATCTCCACGATCGTATCATAGATGATATCTCAAAAGCTCTGAGATTGCTGGCTCAAAAATTTTTGTGCGACCTCCTCCACGTGTGCATCGCTCTAAGTTTGGGACGTCAAGGCCTATGAGGATACTGAAGAGTATCGAGCCGCTGAAGAGTTGAAACTATGGCTGAATCCTATGATCCAACTTCTACTCACCCCTTCGATGATCCTGAGCCATCCCTCAAGATCAAGGATGGCTGAGTGGATGGGTCATCATCATGCTATGCAATAACGTACTCCATATAATCTGCCTACATAGTTCAAAAATATATTAATTTTAATTATATATCAAATTTTGTAATAACTTAATAAATATAATTAAAAATTCTTACCATGATCTATCGTGAACTAGAATCTAAATAATCACCAGTCCTCCTAGACTGATATGTGGCCTCTTATAACTATAGCTAGCGTGGTTGATGATCTAGTTGCCATATCTACAATAAGTAAATAATAAAATTAAATTAATCAAAGTATATATATATAAGAGTTTTTATAATTCTAGTGAAGAGTTTTGGTATATATTTATTACCAGTCTATCGGCTTTCACCTCATACATCACATAAGCTCTTTAGTTGGTCCTCCTCGTAGAAAAGTATGCAATCATTACAGTATGCATTTATCTTCTTGTATCCCATGCTTAACTCTTTCACCATTTTTCTTGAAGCATATAAGCTTCTAACAAGCTTCTCATTCTTGGATAGCATCTTCTTTATTATTGCTATCATCTTATTATAATAATTGACCATCATATTAAACTCGGCCTTCAAATTCAACAACTCCGACATAGTTAATAATACAGTATGTATTTCACATCCCCGTCATAGTGGTTTATCATCATCTTTCAGCATATGATAGAAATCACCACTACCAGCTTTTGGATCATCCTCTATATTTTAATTAAATTTAAGACCACCTACATCCATAACTATGTCTACCATTCTATCTGTTCTTGTCCTACTCGCTTCTAACCTTTGCAACTTTCTCCCACATCTCTCCATACGGTACCAATGCTTGTAGTTAGGCATAAATTTATTTTTATATAAATGGATAGAAATTATATTCCTATCATATATTTCTCTATTATCATATCTGTTACAAGGATAACGAGCCCATCCTTGATATTAAAGTGTTGCATTCACAAAAGCAAAATCACAGAAGTACTCTATATTCTTCCTATATTCAGCAAAAATCATCCCATCAACTACTTGACGGTCCATCCAACTACGGTCCATGGCATACTATCTAAAAATTCTGCATGTACATAAATATAAAGCAACTGCTAATTAATTATTTTATTATTCAAAATGACTTATATAGTAAATGCGTTCTATCATCAACTAATAGGTATAGAAGATCTTATCTTATTTAAAAAATATATTAATTCTATAGGTCAATTACAATAATCAAACAATATACAATAGGGGTCGAAAGAAATTTTGACAATATTTTTTCTTAATTTTTTCTATATAGCTGAAGATGTGTGGGAAGAACTAAAGAAAAATACCATCCAAAATTTTTTTTGAACCCTCAACATACAGTTTGATTACTGTAATGATCTATATAATTATTTGCATTTTCTAAACTATCTATGGTGGACAATCAATTGACCAATATATATAATTTTTTTATTCATATAAAAATATATAAATATAAAGATATAGTAAAATATGTATATTAATTAAAAGATGGATTTATGGTTCCATGCAATGCAATTTTTTTAAAAAAATTAATGCCTAATTAATTACTTAAATTAACACCTAATTATAGGATGCCGTAGAATATGCACTCGATCCTTGCATGAGGATTGGCTGCTCTAGACAGCGACTGGGACCAGAGGCTCGAGCTCGCAAGGCACGCACCGGCCTTGTGTTTGCAATGTTGCCTAGCACTTTTTCTCAATCTGAGTGCTCTGCATGTCGAGATCCAAATTTTATGCTTCTATTTATTTATTTATCTATCTATCTAACTAATTAATTAAATTAATAATTAATTAATTAATTTTTTAATATCTAATTATAATAATTAATATAATTTTAAAAAAAATAATTTTTAGTGATGGTATTAGCCATTGCTAATGTGGTCGCTAATACTCATAACAGTAAACAAATGGCTCGGGAATGGGACTACGGGGTCACAACAACAAGGAGATGGCTCAGGGGCGGCGAGGCCATGGGAAGCTAGCATAGGTCAAGGTCGCGAGGTCAGGCCAGTTGGGTGGAGTCATCGGCTAGGGGTGACGGGGCTGGGGCTGCGGGATCAAGCCGGTGATGTTGAGGCCAACAAGATCGGGGTGGTTGTAGGCATGGAAGGATGCGGGCTTGGCCCGGTAACATCAGGGTCGGCATGGTCGAGTTGGTCGTGGGCATGGAGGGACTTGGGCTCAGGGCCATGGGGTCGAGCTGGTGATGTCGGGGCTAGTAGGGTCAGGGTGACTATGGGTATGGAGGGATGTCGGCTCAGGCTGGCGACGTCGAGCTCGATAGGGTCAGGGCGGCCACGAGCATAGAGGGATGCAGGCTCGGGGTTGCGGGACACCGGAGGGATAGAGCGGTGAGGGACGGGCAGGAAGGGAGGAAAATGGGGTTTGGGCATCAGCAAGAGAGAGGCCACGGGCATGGAGGGATGCGAGCTCAGGTTCATAGGATGCCAAAGGGATGTAGGGGAAGGGAGGAAAGGAGGGTTGGGGGGGGGGTTGAGGGGGGTTTGGGTGTCGGTGTGAGGAGAATCACAGGAAGGAGAGAGGAATAGGCATGTGAGCAAAAATTTATTTCTTGCGATGTGGTGGAGTGTTAGCAATAATAAACCAGCTATCGCTAATATCATCGATAAAAGTATTAGCGACGACATTCTCATCACTAAAAATAGATCTCTATGGCTAATGCTAATAATTAAACATTATATTTTTTCATAATTTTATAAATATTTTTTTTAAATTATTAGCGATGGCAAATCTCATCATTGCTAATAATCATTGATAATTAATTAATTTAATCATAATTATAATCTAATTTTATTTAAAAAAATTAAATTTATTAGGGATGGCTTTTGCCATCGCTAATAATCATGTCCATTGGTAACACATACAATTAGCGATGGCTAAAATGCCATCGCTAATAAGCTTTTCCATCCTACTTTTCATACTTACTAATTTGTGCCTGTACTCATGGTTGCCTACTTTCTTACATAACATCTTTTCTTGGATAGTTTTCTTACCATATTATGCATATCTAGCTACTTTTCATGCATGGTATTTTGTGGAATCTGATGATCTCTCTGATGGAGGATCAAAATTGGTTGGTGGGTTCAGGGATAGATCTACTATGGTGCGCCATCTACCGCTGATCAAGAATAACATTAAAGAATTGATGTTTATAAAATCTAATCAAATATATAGTTTTAAAATTGAATATATATTCTAGATGCATTTAGGGGGTCTAGCTTTTTAGCTACAAGTAGGTCTTGATTTTCTTCAATCTCCCCTATAACCCAGCTAGCAAGGATGATTTATTTTTTTTTCTTTCTCTCTCCTCCATCATGGTTGTCGCAGTTGCTTTCTTCTTCCTGTCCTTTGCTGCCTTCCCTCTGATGAGTACTACTCCCTTAACGAAATCATATACCAAAGCCACTCAGGTAATTTTCTTGATGTTAGCTAACACATGGTAGCTTTGAAACTAATTTAATTAAATTTAATTAAATATTATTAATTTTATTTAAATATTAAATCTAATTTAACTAAATTATATAAATATTAATGTAAAAATATTAAAAGTTTAAAATAAGAATCAATTTAAAAAAAATTACTTTAGTATTAGCAATGGCTTTATACCATCGCTAATAATATATTTCTATCACTAATAATCCTAGAACCAAATAAAAAAAATAAATTAGTATTAACAATGGCTTCTTACTATCGCTAATAACATAATTTCATCACTAATAATCTAAGAATCAAATAAAAAAATTAAATTACTTCAATATTAATGATGGCTATATGCTGTCTCTAATAATATTTTTTTATTACTAATAATATTAGAATCAAATAAAAAAAATTACTTTAGTATTCATGATGGCTTTATGCCATCTCTAATAATAATTTTTTATCACTAATAATATTAGAATTAAATTAAAAAATAAAATTATTTTAGTATTAGTGATGGCTTCATGCCATCTCTAATAATAATTTTTAATCATTAATAATATTAAAATTAAATTAAAAAAATAAAATTATCTTGGTATTAGTGATGGCTTTATGCCATCTCTAATAATAACTAGCTATTGCTAGTAATATTAGAACCAAATTAAAAAAATTAAAATTACTTTAGTATTAGTGATGACATTATGCCATCTATAATAATTATTTTTTTTATTAATAATATTAGAACCAAATTAAAATGAAATTATCTTGGTATTAGTAATGGCATAAAGCCATCTCTAATAATGATTTTTCATAATAATATCAAAAATAAATCTATAAAAAATTATTTTTTATTAGTGATGGAGTTTGCCATTGCTAAAATTCAAACTTGTCATCACTAATATTTTTTTTATTTTTTATAATGATAATTTTCTTAGTCGCTCTTTGATATTGGTAAAAAGCTTTATTAATGATGATAGATTTGCCGATACTAATAGCCATCGTTAATACTCAATATTCTTATAGTGAAACAAGCACATTAATGTAAAGTATCTTATTATGAATGAAAAAATTAGTGATCATCAGATATCTATTGATTTTATTAGTACTGCTTGCATAATGGCTGATCCCTTAATTAAAGATATAGTGCCTAAAGTCTTCAAAAGCATATAAAAGTTATGAATATTTATCATTAGGATATTTAACATGTGAGAGATACTTATTTTGAGATCTCTTACTAGTTTAATGACTACTATTACCTCTATTTAATTATTATTTGTATATATTATTATTGACTTTTATCAAAATTAAAGTAAATAGAAGGCTCATTTATATAACATAATAGTGCGACTATTATTATAGACATTATGATTTTTGATATCCTATATACTCTAATATATAAGACTTAGTTAAGTAAGAATTATTGATATTATGATACATGAAAGAAAGTATGTCAATTAAGATGTATAACCATCATGATCTACATTAATTATTTTTGTTTGATCAAAATATAAAAGATTTTTTAAGGAATAAATAATTAAAAAAATTTAATGGGTGCACACTTATCAGATCAATTTCAAAATTTTGATTGAGGATTATTATTTTAAAAAATTAAAAAAATATATTTTTATTTATTTTAAAATATTTTGATAAAATCAAAGAGTTAATTTTAAGTGATAATATAAGCCAAGTAGAAGAATATTGGATTTAACTCTTAATATGGTCTAATTATTACTTAGTCAGGTTTAACTCATTGAATTAAGTCATGAATCAATTACGGTAAATCTAATTAATTAAAGAGATCAATTCCTATTTAAACTAGACTAGAGAACTCTAATTTGAATAAATCTCATGATGGAAGAGATAATTGTTGATATAAATAGAGGTGGCCTGGTCTTTTTTTTCTCCAACTCTCTAAAGATGTGAATGATTCTCCATCAATTGTCCATATTATGAGAGAAGAGTAAGGGGAGAAAAGATCAGATGCCTTAAGAGAGAAGGCCAAAAATTCTGTGGACTATGAGATCATCGTGCTAGACATATGATGATGTAAGATATAATTTATTTTAATCTTGATTTTACATAAGAGTAGGAGCACGATCTTGGCATGAAAAATTGAAAATTTATAACAAACAAAACTCTCATACATGAATCATCATGGCCTCCGCTTAGAGATCACCAAAAAGCAAAACAAAGAAAAGCATAACCAAGAAAGAAGTAATATAAAAAGAGAGAAAAATATAGCAAGAAGTACAGCATTGCAGCAAAATGACCAATACCCACCAAGATGACCAACATTACAGCCCTTAGGAGGTGAAGAAGAGCAAGAGGGAGAGAGCAATGGTAAGGGCATGGAAAGATGAGGAAAGTGACGAGGCTAAGAGTGTGGAACAAGAGTGAGGAGAGGTTGATCTTTACGGCTGGCACTATTGTCTCATCGGCAAAGAGCATGCTAGAGAAGGGAATGTAGCTGTTAGGGATGGGGCGATCGATGCAAAGGATGGGATTGTTAAGTTTGGTGACTTTCTTGATGTGGTAGGCCTAGTGAGGATAACATGAGCAGGGAAGGCAGTGCCATGCTTTGTAACCTTGGTGAGGATGGCGAAGGATTCGATAATGGTAGTGATGACTTCAAGGAAGGTGAGGGTGAAGGTGGGGTAGTTGGGGAGGTGGAGTGTGGGGACTCTATCTTGCTGGAATGTAAGATTTGGAGGATGGGGTCATCAATGAGAATGGTGACAGTGGTTTGATATGTAGCTCTCTCCTCCACCGCTCTGGTCTCCCCTTTGACTATCGCATTTTTTCCTTCCCACCTGGTTGGGACTCCTAAGGAAGCTATCTTTGTCATTTGTATATTGTTCAAGCAGCCAACGAATGGAGGGAAAGTACTCTCTCTCACAGCACTAGGGCAGCCAATCCATCATATACCATTGGCGGAAGAGATGGACTTTTATCGCTTGTCGATGGCATTGATGCCGTCATAGCATGGGGTTCCTTCGATGGCTTCTCGACTTTAGTCCCCCATGCTTCAGCCCCATTTTTTTCTCGAATCCAACAATAACCAACTCGAGTGCGCTCAATCTCACATCACTTGTGCTGCTGCCATTCATCAGAAATCCTCTACCCTCCACCCCCTTTCGCGATCCTTCTCCTTCAACTGTCCTAGCTTCTTCAGCAAGCAGTAGATAGGACTGAAAGTGGGCTCGGGATGGCTTCTTCAAGCAAGCGAGATAGACTGGAAAGTGGGGCTCGGGAGCCTTCCCCCGGACTAATCACGCGGCTTAAGTCCGATTCTATTTAGACGGACTATGCGAAGTTAAAATATAGAGCCCATTTCATTTTCGGACCGGCCGGGCCTCCGTACTGCCAACCACCCTCCCCCGGACACCCCCCCCTTCTTAGGCCCGGGGTGACTAAAATCTGCCCCCCGTTGGGTGCGTGCGGCCCCAACCTCCCACTTCCATCCCTCCCACCCTCGATCCTCTCCGGTCCTGCACACCGCGCCCCCATTGCCTATTGCTGTGCCCCCCACCCGGTCCTCTCCATTCTCCACCCCGCCCCCTCCCCCCACCTCATACCCCACTCCTTCCCCCGGTCGGCCCTCCTGCCCATCCTCCGTAGGCGGCACCACCCTCCCTCACACCACACCCCCCTCTCCTGCCCCGACAGTCCTCATCAGTGGTGCTCTCCATGGACCAGCCTCTGCCTCCCCCTTGGTGCAAGGCGGCCATCCCTACCTTCCCATCGGCCCTCCCCACCAACGCCCCCGCAGGCAGCCTCCCCCAACCCCCACACCCGCACTGCACCCCCCACCCCCCCCTCCCACCCCCCCAATCCTCTTCACCTCTCGCCTTCCGCCCCCCTGCCGTCGCCGCAGGATCGAGCCCTCCCCCCATGCCTCTTAATGGACACTCCACTTGCGCCCCGCCCCCTCCGCTACCCCGTCGGCGTCCCCCATGCCCCCAAGACACCCCCCCCCCACCCCCAACATCTGCAAGTGGGCTTATCCCTCCAACACCATTGGCATCACCCACACCCCCGCAGAGCGGGCCGTCATAGAAACATACAAAAAGAAACCCACACCCCCTCAAAGCACCTCTTTGACTTCACCTTCTACCACGGACCTAGTTCACCTGCAGGGCGTCCCCCCAACTCTCACCTCCCCCCAGGATTTAACGGAGATCCCCCATGCCCCCGCAGGCGCCCTTGACCCCCCCGCATGTACACCCCTAGGGGGGGTGGGGCCGGCCCCGACGGGCTCGAGTCAAAAGATTGCCAGGGCTGCGGCAGCACTTCGACCTAAGAATTTTTAGAATCTTTTGGGCTGCCAATCCCGGCCAAAGCCCAAAAAATAAGAGAGCTCTGTGGCCTAACCCGACCCGGCCCAAACTAGCCCCTAGCAGTACCTGGCCCATATACGAGAGGAAGGCAGCTAATGCGGATCTGAGATGAGTTTATACGCATAGGCTATCCAGGAGGTAGAAACTAGGGAGGCACCTAGAGTCATATATTTGCATCGAGATCTTTCAGATCAGCCTTCCTGGATTGACTCTTGATTGGTTGGATCTTTCTTCTTTCTTTTTGGTGTAGATCTGAATCAGATGTGCCTAACATCTTGGGTGTGTGGAACAAGAGGATGCCCAACACTTGGGCATGAGAGTAATCTATACTCCATCTTACAGGGGTTAAATAAGATCCAAGAGTTAATCTTCCCTGCTTAAGCCCTCATATAGACTTTCAATCAACCTACCTTACAACTGCATAGAGTGATCTACGTAACCACACCAGTTTTCCGAGCTGCCGCACTTCTCTGAAGCTTGTTTCTATTGCACACTAATACTTTAAGGGAATGCGTCTTTTTGGTTCAGACCCACACACACTGAGGGTCCAACTTAACTCACGCTATCTGCTGTCACCCTCTCGATCTGATCGCAGTGCGGTAACAAGTTGTATCCCACATTCACTCTACCACCGCCAAAACAACACTCCACATACCCAGATCGCTGTGTGCGTACAACCGCAAACTTATCACACCAAGGAGGATATAGACAGCCAACATAGCACATACATAGATATACTACATACAACTGACATCTCACGATAATCGAACAAAAAGAGGCACTCTCTCTTTTGAATTCAACCTTAATCAAACAGACCACTCCCCAAGAAACCACACACACACCCAGTCTCTGCAACAGAATAGAGATCGACATCGATACTACATGCACTGTAAGCTTAATACAAACATGCAACTAATATGTAATTAGATCAGTTCGAGCGGATCAGGCTTTAAATAGATGAGATAGTAAAGAGATGTTATATTTAAAAAATCTTTAGAAATTTAGAATTTTTCTAAATTTTAATCCAATTAGGACTTCACAAGCTTAATTGATCAATTCTAGATCAATTCTTTGTTGTGCATGACTCTATAGGTTTAATTCTATCCAGTAATAAGATATTTTGTAATCTCTATCAACAATATCATTAAAATATCTTTTAATAGATTAGAATTCTTTCAATTCAATCAATTAAAAATTATTAATCATCAAAATAATTCTCATTGATCTCATAATCCATCAGTGATATATAGCAGTATGTAGTAGTAACTCAGCAAAACTGAATGAATGAATCTCTAGATGCAGTTATCGTGTGATTTAGTCCTTCTATCGTGAGTCCCGACATGACGAAGATTATGGATAACTTATCAAATCCCACATCAATCATATGTAAAATTCAATTAACTCGAGTTTATATGTAAAATTTTATAAAAATTCTTTTCCATCATTCATATTGTCATGGCCATGATCTTATGAATTTAGTATCATGAATTAAATAGAATTACTCCTTATCTACCAAGATCGATAGATCCCATCTAGATATACATCCTACTCCTGCAATGAACCTGCTATAGCCAACATATACCGCAAGATTTTGAATGGCTAGATAACTAGATGATTGTGCAGTTAAACTACAGTAGTCCCATTGCAAATAATTGTGGCACTGTAGGTCAAAGGACTACTCACACCATTGCAACATCGAGTATGTTACTAATGAGTGGATGGATATTTAAGTGACTACTCGTGTGGTCATGCTCTATATTAGTATTTTCTAATAATCACCTACATTCTCACTTTAATATCCCCATATTATATACTCAAGACTCATCTATATTAAAAGAGAGTAATTGGTGCGTCAATCATATCAGATCAATCATCATCCTCATGATAATCCATCTATTGGGAGCATCTAAAAATTAATTATCAATAATACATGTCTCAAATTCTCAACTTTTAAGAATTTGTATCATCATCTTAATAATTCTTAGGCCATTCATGGATACATGACGCAATATAAATAAAAAATAAATTTTATTTTATTTATTTAAATAATTTAATTATAAAATTATGTCATTAGAAAGATTATATGTGTTAGCTAATTTGGCTTTTAGGATATACATCTAATAAGCATTACTTTTAATATTTTTTTTTTGCTGGTGCGATGTCTATCACTAGAAAATTCTAAACTTTTTAGAGAAACGTGCTGGAAGAATCACAAGTATTTTTGCTTGCCTCCCTGTTGTTAAAATATTGTGACATTACCAGTTTCTCTCTATTTGCTTCCTTGTGCATCTGTCATTACAGCCATGCATACCCAAAATATTTGATAACTGATGATTATGATTGTCTCATGAGAGGACAAACTATTGGAGATAGGTAGATTCTGATATGAACAGCTCAGTCCTGTTTCTTTATTTTCTTATCTTTTCTTTGTAGATTTAGTCCCTTCATGATATCTTACATGCATGTTATAATGAGCCACATTAGTTTGACCTTTGTGGGTTGTGTTTTTGCGATCAGGTGGCAGTTCTTTTGTGTTTCCTTTGTGCATTTTATTTTGAAATCTTCTATGGTCTGAATATGATGAATATGGTTATGGTTCTTTGTGCTGTTCTGTAGAGTTTGGAGCTTCTGATTTCTAAATATGCATGTTTCTTTGAGCTCATTTAAATATTGATTCTTGAACCTTTTTTGCATTTATTGGCATTTACATTGTCTTCTATATTACTATTAGGATTTTTTTAGAAAATTATTTAGAAGTTCCTTTTCTGCATATTTCCAAAATGCCATGGAGCTAGCAAGTATCTATATCCTTTTCCTCGGACAACATTTTAATTATAGAGAGCTAGCAAGTATCTGTAGCCTTTTCCTGGGACAACATTTTAATTATATAGAATATATTTTACGTTAACTAGAGATTATTTGGATGTACTATGTTGGCCGGATTCATCAGATTTTGGGTGGAAAAGTCTTCCTCTATATTCTTCTATCTGAAAGTTTATTGATCTACAACTGAGTTTTTTTAGACTTAGCAAATAGCCTGGTTTCATTTTATTAAACCAACATCAAGCCTATAGTCATATATTTTGACATCATGTCACCTTTTTATAGTGTTTAGCCATTCTGATTTTATTTAACTGCAAACAAAATTCCTTACTTTATAAGATGATGTCCTTTAATATTTGATTAAACAGTTTATTATGATTTATTTGCCATTCAATTCAGCTTCTATCATGCCAGTGAATTCAGATTTTTCTGTTGGAAATAATGCAAGCTTTTTACAGCAGTGAAGTTATGGACTGCATTAAGGGAATAAGGGTATCAGATAGGTTTATGCCCTTGATGCTGATCACAGGATGAGCAAACAGAATATAAACTTACCAGTGTAACAAATCTAGTGGATCCAATTAATTTTGCTTAAGGGAGCAGCAAGCTTCTCAACATGATCATCTTTCCACCATAGCTGCAGAAAGAGAGAAGAATGAGCAAGCTCCAGAGGTAATTAAAAAGAAAAACTGAGAAGAATGAATACTAATATAGGAAGAGAGTGAAGGTTTTAGGAGCTGGCGAGGGTTTTTAAGAGGAGCTAGGCTGCAAAAGATCCATGAGGAACTCTAAATTTTGAGAAAAAAAATAGCTTACAAATAACTTATAATATAAATTTTTTTTATTATTTTAATTATTTTTGGAAATACATATAGAATACTTATTAATAAATCAATAAAAAAATAAAAAATAGAAAAATAAATGAGAAAAAGAGAGAAAAATTAAAAAAATAAGATTTTTGCTCTCTTTTTCCTCTCTCCTCTGCTTCGAATTTTCTCTCTCTAGATTCCTTCTCTTATGCTTTCTTTTTTTATTCTCAATAATAAAATGTAATCCTTATTGGAGGAGGGATGCCATTTTGAGCTTACATAACTCATTTTCTTCTTTAGGATATTTTCTAAATTTAACTTATAGTACTTTAAATTTGTTGTTGATTGTTATTGTAATCATCTTTTTATATTTTATAATATAATATGCAACTTTATTATGTTATTGTTGGTATAGTTTGTATAGATATGATTATTACTAATAATTTTTAATTTTTTTTATAATTTTCTTCTTTTCTTCTCTTATGTGTCTACTTCATTTTTTTTGTTTTTGATTCCATGTTGTTGGTTCTTAATTATAGATATGATTGTTAATAATAATTTATATATTATTGATTCTTAATTATATGTAATATCATTGTTTCACATTGATATTACTAATTTTTCTAAACATCATAAATAAATATATATATTGTGCGCATATCTTACATATGCTACAAAACCAGTTTCAAGAAAAGGAAAATGATATACCCCTCTTGGTTTGTAAGACTTAAGAGATGTTTAATATAGGCTAGTAAGAGGAATGTTAAAATTAATTTTCTTATAGATTGAGATTGCTATGGATTGTTGGTGATGGGGGAATTTTTCTATTATGAGGTTAGAAATTATAAGTTCAATAATTTAGAGATGACAAATGCTTCTGCTATTCCCACGGTAGCTATGGATTCATCTCAGTATGCAAAACTTAGAAAACAACTAATATTACTAGATAAAAGAAATAGAGATATTAATATTGTTGGAACATTGGAGGTGACAAATGCTTCTACTATTCCTACATTAGCTGTGGATTTATCTCCATATGCAAAACTTAGAAGATGACTAATATTACCAGAGAAAAAAAATAAAGATATCAATATTCTTGGAACATTAGAGATGACAAATACCTTATTGGAGGTCGAAGGCTTCTTATACATGTTGGTCAGAGCCTTCATCAAATCAACCATCGTCTTTTTCTCTAAGATGTTGAATGAGATGTTTCTGACCAACGTCAGTCTGATAATTTTCAAATCCCAGCGATCCAATAATTTTCAATTTACTTATGACATGTCTTTAGATTTCTTTTCTTTAAGAGATAAATGAAGCCTCTATTAATATAGATTATCCTTAATATGCATCTTCCAGAACCTAAAGTCTTTTTTATTGAATTTGTTGATCTTGACCTTTCTTTCATCTCCTGCCATCGTTCTCACTCTTTCTTTCAAACCTAATACTGCTCTGATACCAGTTGTTAGGATCAACTGGGTAGAGTGTTCTGGAGCGATGTACAACGGATATGATAATTATAGAAGAAAGAAGAAAATAAAATTTAATAAGTATAAAATATAAAAAATTCACATGATTTGAAATTTCTTACTCTTACATCCATGGCTGCACAGAATAATATCTTTACTAAAATCAGAAAGTTTATAAGAGATAAAAAATAAAAAGAATCACTTTTTTCTCTCTCTTCTAGATGCAAGAGCAGCCTCAAACAGGAAGAAAAAAATCCCATCTAAAGATAAATCACTCATCTGGTGATCTCCTAGATTACACACAAGAAGAATTCCTACCTTCTTATAAGAAGAACTCTTGCTTTCTCTCTCTTTCTCTCTTCCTCTCTCCATTTTTTCTTGAAAAAGCTTTCTTTTTTTCCCAAGAAAAGCCCTCGCTGTTCTCTCTGCCAAGTCCCAAATGCCCACAGGCTATTTTATAGCCAAAACATAGCTTCAAATTGGGTTAAATACAGAGAGCAAAGTCCAATCTTGACTCAAATAGGCTTTTAGCCATTTGATCAAGCTCAAATCAAGCCCATCAAGCTACTGGTCAAGCTCCCAATGAACATCGCTTATCCGATCGTGCATTCGGTCCATAGAATTTTCTATGGACCATGTGAAACATCGAAGAAATGGCTTTCTGGTCCAGTGGACCATGTGAAACTAGGGGGAAATGCTCCTGGTGGATCAGAACATGCCACTACGGCCAGCCTGCACGTGTCAGGGCGCGCCTATGAAGGGCTGTAGCCTTACTAGGCCATGCGCACCCACTTGGGCTGCGCGCCAGCACCGGGCTGCACATGCCCGCATAGGCTACTAGGCCTGCTGGCACCTGGGCCGCGCCAACCTATGAGCCGAGCTTGCCAGGCCCCTCTTCCCTTTTTTTTCTTTTCTTTTATGGGCTTCTTTCTTTGGACTTTTTCTAGGCTTCATGGTTCTTGGGCTTCTCTTATAGGTGGATTAGGCTCCACCATCTAATATTCTTAATATTGTTGGAACACAATCAAAAATTATTGAAATTTAATTTTTTTCTCCCATTTTCTCTTATTATTATATTTCAATAATTATATTTAGTTTTTTAAGTCAAACCTTATATACATTATCTTTTAAGAAAATTTACTTAACCCTGGGATTTTAGTAAGTCTAACTTTATATGTGAACAATGTGGTGTTATTATACAGTATGAAGAGAGGACAATAAAATATAGAAAATCTTCAAATCCCAAATTCTCTTTATATTGTTCAGATAGCAGAGTGAAGCTACCTTGAAAAATACGTCTTAAGTACTTGATGAACTACTTGCTTATGATGGTGATCGAAAATCAGCAAGATTTCACTATAATAAAACAAATCTTTTGCAATGAATTTATTTATGATAAAAAAATTTCATTGCAAATAAGCTTATAAGCAACGAAAAAAAATCCATCACAAAAAATTATTATTTATGATGAAAATTTTTTTCATCGTAACTAATCAATAATTTATGATGAAAAATTTTTTTTATTATAAATGATCAATTATTTATGATAAAAAATTTCTATCGCTAATAAGCTACCATTAATAAATAATTTTTAAAATATAAAAAAATAAAATATTAGCGATAAAAATTTTTCATCATAAATAATAGATCATTAGCGATGGAAAAAAATTTTCATCATAAATGATGATTATTTGCAATGAATAATTTTTATTGCTAATAAGCTACTATTAATAAATAATTTAAAAAAAATAAAAAGATGGAATATTAGTGACAAAAATTTTTCATCATAAATAATAGATTATTAGCGATGAAAAAATTTTTATCATAAATAATCTATTATTTATGATAAAAAATTTTCATTGCTAATAAGCTATCATTAATAAATAATTTTTAAAAAATAAAAAAGATGGATTATTAATAATGAAAATTTTTCATCATAAATAATAGATCATTAGTGATGAAAAAAATTTTCATCATAAATGATTATTATTTACAATAAAAAATTTTCATCGCTAATAAGCTGCTATTAATAAATAATTTTTAAAAATAAAAAGATGAAATATTAGCAATGAAAACTTTTCATCACACATAATAGATTATTAGCGATGGAAAAAAAATTTCATCGCTAATGATCTATTATTTACAATGAAAAATTTTTATCACTAATAAACTATCATTAATAAATAATTTTTAAAAAATAAAAAAGATGGATTATTAGTAATGAAAACTTTTCATCGTAAATAACAGATCATTAGTGATAGAAATTTTTTTTTCATCATAAATGATTAATTTTTTGTGACAAAAAATTTCTATCGCTAATAAGCTACCATTAATAAATAATTTTTTAAAAAATAAAAAAATAGATTAATACTCATTCATTTGTGATGGAAACTTTTCGTCGTTAATAATTCATCACAAATAGGTCAAGCAAAATTTTTTAAAAATAAAAAAGAGCAAAAATACATCATGCATAGTCGATGCAATGGGGTCGAGGTGTTCAAGCACATTCACTATTAGCTCACCCATAAGCAAAAAAAGTATATTTTTTTATAATTTTTAAAAATTAATATTTTTTTTAAAAAATATTTTTCTCTGAATATTACATAATTTTATAATTTAAAGTTCATCTTCACCATTCATTATTTAAGTAGTTATCGTGCAAGCACCATCACAAAATATCACCTCAATCTGATAGCTCTAGCTATGTAGATCGATAAAATTTGATTTCGACGATCACGAACGACCGTATGATGATCTAATAGATAGAAATCACTGATGGATATGAAAACTTACAACGATGATCTCTATAATATTTATAGTATACTATCAATATTTTACTTCAATCAGATATAATTATGGTAGTCGATCAATTTAGCATGGGATAATTTCGATCGTTAAATAAAAAATGAATGATCAAAATACCAAATGACGTTTGATTATAAGATAAATTTTTGATAAATGATCTTTGCTACTATTTTAATCATCTGTACAATGATGATTATGAAACCTAAACTTCATATATATGAATCATCTATGTTAAGTATATTTTATAAAAATATAAGTATAATTATTTAAGAACTTTAAGAATATGCATTAGGAGACATATAGTTTTAGATAGTTTATATACATGTAATTTATTTTTTATGATCAGCATCATAAAAATGATCAAACTATTAGCAAAAATCATCTATCTAAAAGAATAATCTAATAAACATCGTGAATTGGCATTTTAATTATTCATTTTTTATTTAACAATTTAAATCATTCTATGCTAAATTTACTATGATAATTATATCCAATTGATGTAAAATTTTATAAGTATGCTATAAATATCACCAAGATCATCATTGCAAATTTTTGAACTAATCAATAGTTTCTATCTATCAGATCATCATGCGATCATTTATGATCGATGAAATTAATTTTTTTTTATTTACATAGCTAAAGCTACCTGATCGAAAGGATATTTTGTGATGGTGCTTACACCATAATTATTTAAATAATGAATGATAAAGATAAACTTTAAAATTTAAAATCATATAATATTTAGAAAAAAATAAAAATTTTAATTTTAAAAGAATACTAATTCTTTAAAATTTAGAAAAAAATATTAATTTACTTACGGGCTAGCTAACAGTGGACACGCTCGCACCCCTAAATCTCATCACATTGGCCATGCATGGCTCATTTTTGCCTTTTCTTGATTTTTAAATAGTCTATATTTTTTTTAATTTAAAATTTTGATCGATATTTGCCATGGATTATTATCGATGGATTTCATCATAAAAAATCTAATTATTTATGATGAAAAAATATTTTCATCATAAATAATTATTTTTTTATGATAAAAAATATTTTTATGATTTATTATCAAAAATAGTGATGAAATTTTTTGTAATAAAAAATATCATCATAAATAATTAATTATTAGCGATAAAAATTTGGTTCCATCATAAATAACTTATTTTATTATTTTTTTGAGAGAAAAAAAATTAATAAATATTTGATGGAAATTATTAGTGATGAAAAATTTAATCATAAATAATATTAGCGACGAAAATGTTTGTTCCATCATCAATAAGATTATTAGTGATGAAAATTACGTCGCAAATATCTCATCGTTAAAAGCATTTAAATATCTGCCCTTCACTCCCGCAAAACCTACTCTCTCTCGACCCGAAACCCTCTCCTCTCTCCTCTCTCTCTCCCCCTCATCCTCTCCCCCCTCCTCCTAGGCTTCCACCGGTCGGCGACCGCATTTCCTGCTACCACTCCCATTGCCATTGTCGTTGTCACCACCATTGCCACCATAGTTGCGATGCCATTGCCGCCGCCATTATGCTTTAACTGATCGAAGGTAACTTAATTCAATCCAGACTGACTGTGGACTAGATTTTTTTATTTTTAATTTATTCTTTCGATTTGGGGGCCACGTGTGTTGCCATGCAGTGGTCGATGGCGGGCGGTGGGGCACGGAGGGTTGGTGTTGGCTGTAGGCCATGCATGGTGGTTGATGAGCCTAGTGGAGGCCACTGGTGGTGGGAGGTGGAGGGCCGCCACCATAGGGGTTGGGGGCCGCTGGGGTTGGGGTGCCGAGGGGCGATGGTGACGAGATGGGTGAAGGAACCGATGCAGAATTTGTAGTGCTATTTTTAAAAATTCTTTTAAAATAACTAAAATATAATAAAAAATTAATTAATTACTGATCATATTAGAAAATAAATTCTACACTAAGAATCTAAACATGACATAAATGTATATATATTAGATCTGAAAAATTAAAATAGTATAGTAAACTGTTTACTAGATCTAAGTGTTCTAAACACTATACATTGCATGGGTAGTCGATCGTCGTGATCCGATCATCATCGAGGAGGTTTGCTGGTCATGATGTAGCCACATAGATGTCTGGCCTCCATAGATCATCCACACGAGGCTCCTGGTCTTGATTGGCTCCCTGCGAGTGCTAGCTTGATACCAGAGTCTTTCAAGGGCTATTTGATCGAATGACTTCGATCTTCATCTACGGGCTTCACGGATGCTTTGGATTGCTGGTAGATGTAGTAGAGAGGCAGAAGAGGCTCTCTCTAAAATTTGGTGGGCTCATGACACTCGTAGCACACACAAACTCTTCGCAAATCCCAAGTTCTAAAACCCTAGGTCAAATGCACCCTGAAATCCTGCGCTAGTCTTTCTCTAGTTTTTCACCTCACGAGAGATTTTTTTTAATCTTTTTCTCATGCAGAAGGAGACTCATGAAAGTCTTCTCTTGATTCTCAGATCCCATCTATCATATCCCAAAAATCCTCCTATTTATTTTTGCACCAAAACATGGAGAGTATGCGTGAGAGGATTAGAATGGGATGGTTGTCAATTTGAATTCAAACATGTTTTGAATTCAAATGCCAACCAATTTATTTTAAACCAAAAGTGGCGTAAGAAGGGAAGGCATGGAGAATGAAGCACGAGAACCTTTTCTCATGAAGAAATGTGGGTGCACAAAACTGAGGTGGCGCAAGGATAAGATAGAGTTTGTTTCTTATCTAAGTTTGAATCTCATTTAAACTAAAATCAATAACAACCAAAGCTTATCCACAAGGGGCATAGAGAAGGTGGGCGTGAGATCCTTTGTGCGTGGGAGAAAACTTAGGAAAACTTTTCTCATGAATTTTAAATGGGGTGTGGGGCATATGTGGTGCATGGAAAGAGAAGACTAGTCAAACTAGTCTTTGAATTTAAACTTCAACCAATTGAACCAACCCAATCAAAATTGATTAGGCCCAATTAGATCAAATTAAATCCAACATAATTAGGCTTAATTAGGCTTAATTAAATTTTAATAAAATCAAGAATTGATCAAGCCCAACTTTTGATCAAATTAGGGTTCGAACCTCCTCGGCAATTAGGTCAACTTGTGACTTAATCGGGTCAAACCCAACTGAACCCAATTCAATTGGACATGATCCAAAAATAATTACTCAATCAAATTTAGTTAATTAGCGATCAAATCACTATTAAAATCTCTCATAAATCTAGAGTCCAAATCTGATGGGTGTCTGGACAACAGAGTCCTATTAAAATAAAATTCTTGATCGAAGAGTCCCAAACCAGTGGGACTTTTGATCTCGGTGTCCAAAACAAATGAAACTCATGATTATAGAGTCTTGACTAAAAATGTAGGACTCAGAGTTCTAGAGCTGTAGAACTTTTGGTCGAAGAGTTCTAGTCCAGTGGAACTCTTGACCATAAACTTTCAGACATTGAGACTCAGTATCCCAACCTAGTAGGACTTTCGATTGAAGAGTCCCAGTCCAGTGGGACTCTTGACCATAGAGTCCCAATCGAGTCAAACTCTTCACCAACCATCAGATCAGATAGGAATCTCTAGTATGTGTGACTCCATAGGTCTGAACCTAAGTCGGTAGCATAGAAATCAATTTCTGTACTAATCAAAATGACCATCTAGTAAGGTACCCGACGTTCGGATAGGTCGAATAGTCGCAATCACAATATTCAAAATCTACGTGAATATGATTACCGTATAATTCATCCTTATGACCTCTATGTAATAGATGATTTAGGGTTAGACTGTCAACCCTAGAAATACTAAGACTACCGTATAATTCATCCATGTCGTGTCTCAAAGAACTTAGTCTCATGACTCCTCACTAAGACTACTTTGATCAAGATTTTGCTAAATTAAAATACTATTTAACACAACTTCTAAATCCAGAAGTGGTCAATCACATCTTGATACACGCACTGACTCCTTAAGTACTTGACTATGCTCAGAAATCTTTCATCACTGAATTAGAAATTCAGGTAGTTTGACACTAAAGTACAATAACTTCATCACAACACAGAAGTTCATTAGAAGACAACAAAATTTATGATAAAAAATATCAAAATAATTTTTATTAATTAATAATTTATATACAAGTATAATAAGTAGTACAACCATCAATAGACTGATGATTGGCTTTAGGACACATTCCCAACATTCTCCTACTTGGACTAAAGCCAATCGATATAGTATCTAATACCTATCTTTGACTTGAAGTTATTGAACTCCTTCACTGCAACAACTTTAGTGAATGGATCGGCTAGGTTCTCTTTTCCGTCGATCTTCTGAAGGTTGACATCACCTCGATCCATAATTTTTTGGATAAGGTGAAAGTGGTGCAGAATATGCTTCGTCCGCTAGTGTGCCTTAGGTTCTATCGCCTGAGCAATGGCTCTAGAGCTGTCGTAATAGAGCAGAACTGGACCATCAAGAGAGGGTGCTACTCCAAGGTCGATGATGAATTTTCTAACCACATCGCTTCTTTGGCAGCATCTGATGCAGCGACATACTCCGCCTCATAAATTAAATCAATTACAGTGTGCTGCTTGAAACTCTTCCAATAGACGGTTCCATCATTAAGAGTGAATATATATCTTGACACACTTTTGCTGTCATCATGATCAGACTAAAAATTGAAGTCTATAAATTTCATAAGTTTTAACTCCATTTCACCATATACAAGCCACTGGTCCTTAGTATTTTTTAAATATTTTAGGATGATTTTAACAACCTTCAGTGGTTCTCCCCTGGATCAGATTAGTATCTACTCACATTCCTAGTGAGTATGCCACATCTGATCGCGTACATATCATGACGTACATTATAGAATCCACTACTGAAGCATATGGTATTCTACTCATATATTTTTTTTCTAGAGGTGTTGTCGGACAATCTCTCTTTGAAAGAAAAATTTCATGGCCTCTCGGTAGATAGCCTTTCTTGGAATTCTCCATGCTGAATCATTTCAGTACAGTGTCAATATATGTAGACTGGGATAATCCAAGCAACCTTTTAGATCTATCTCTATAAATCTTCATTCCTAGGATGTAGGAAGCTTCTTTCAGATCTTTCATGAAGAATTGTGATGATAGCCAGATCTTTATTCCTTGTAATGCAAGGACATCATTTTCGATTAAGAGAATGTCATCCACATACAATACTAGAAATATTATTGCTGAACCATTAGTCTACTTGTATATACAGGGCTCCTCTTCATTCTTAACGAAGGCATACATTTTAATTATTCTATCAAATCGTATGTTCTAGCTCCGAGATGCCTAGTTCAGTCCATAAATGGATCTTTGAAGCTTACACACCTTAGACTCATCTATGGATATGAATTTTTTAGGCTGTATTATATACACCTCTTCATCCAGCTCTTTATTTAGGAAAGTCATTTTCACATCCATCTGCCAGATTTCATAATTCAGATGGATAGCGATAGCAAGCATAATCCGAATGGATTTGAGCATTGCCATAAGAAAAAATATCTCATCATAGTCAATACTATAACATTGACGATATCCTTTGACAATCAGACGGACTTTATAGATCTCCATCTTTCCATCTACGCCCCTTTTTGTTTTGAAGATCCACTTACACTCTATGGGTTTTACTCTTTTGGGTGGGTCAACCAATGTCCATACACCATTGACCTTCATGGATTCTATTTTAGATTTTATGGCCTTAAGCCATTTCTTAGAGTCGGATCTCTACATTACATTCATATAGGTGATCGGATCTTGATCGTTCTCATCGAGTTTGATAGGATCCTCATTTCGGACTAAAAAATCATAGTATCTATTCGGTTGACATGGTACTCTACTAGATCACCTTAAGGGTGCATCTACAATGGGTTCTGGATTTGATCTAATCAGATCCAGCTTAAGTTCAACAACTTGTGTCTATTTTTTCACCTTCCATACTTCATCAAGTTCGATCTTAAAGGCATTAGTTCATTCACTAAGAAACTTCTTTTCTAAAAAGATTTTCTTAAGGTTGATAAATAATCTTTGCTCATCAGCAAGGTAGAAGTAGTACCCTTTAATTTTTTTTGGGTAACTAATAAAATTATACTTATCAGACCTAGGTTCAAGTTTGTCTGTCACTAAATATTTGACATAAGCCGAACATCCCTAAATCCTAAGATGTGAGGGCACTGGTTTATGCCCTATTCATATCTCATATGGTATTTTATTAATAGATTTACTTAAAATCCTATTTAGAATGTAACAAGCTGACTCGAGCGCATATCCCCATAGAAAGATTGGCAAACCAGTAAACTCCATCATGGATTGAACCATATCCAACAGCATCCGATTTCTCCTTTTAGACACACCATTATGTTGTGGTGTTCTAAAAGAAGTCCATTGAAAGAAAATTTCATTCTCTCCAAGATATGTCAGAAACTTATTGAAAAGGTACTCACTCCCTCGATCAAACTGAAGAGTTTTAATACTCTTTTTAGTCTGCTTTTCTACCTCATTTCAAAATAGTTTGAACATTTCAAATGACTCTGACTTATGTTTCGTTATGTAGACGTACATATACCTCGATAGGTCATCTGTGAAGGTTATGAAGTAGAATTATCCATCTCTGGCACTTGAGCTCATGGGTCCACATACACCCAAATGTACTAGACTCACAAGTTCAATGGCTCGTTCACCTTTTTCAATAAAAGGTGACTTGGTCATCTTACCAAGAAGATAGGACTCATAGATCGAAAGTGATTCACAATCACTAACCTCAAGAATTCCTTCTTGAGCTAACCTGTTAATTCTATTCTTGTTAATATGATTTAGCCTACAGTGCCAAAGGTAGACATCAGATACATCACTAATTTTAGGATGTTTACCGAAGGATTGAACCATGTTAACAGGCATTGAAAGTAAATAAATTTTATTATTCAATTATCTAATAAAAATTATAACATCATTCAAAATGATATTATAATTTTTTTTTATTGATATTTTAAAATCATTCATGGCTAAAAGGCCTACAGAAATGACATTCAATAAGAAAGTTGGACAAAAATGACATTCATTAAGAATAACTTTATTTGAATTGATTATAAGGTTCATGATTCCTAAAGCTAGAATTGGAACTTATCTTCCATCTCCAACGTTTAGAAACCTCTCGCCTTGGTCAAATCTCCTACTGACCTGTAAGCCCTGTATAGAATTATAAATATGATAAAGCTTCTAGTATCTAATACCCAGGCAGTAGAATCAAATAAAAAAAATTATAAAGTATTATCGTATAATTATCTTGCCCAGCAACTAATTGTTTCCTTCTTGATCTGTTCGGATCTAGGAAGACAATGTACAGAGGACAGATCCTCTTTCATACCCCTGCTTCTTACATAAGAACCACTCCGCCTGGCTCTGATCGGGCTTGCACTTCTTGGTTCGACCCTATGTAGTCATCCTGGTATATAGCTGCACCTTCTTGTTCTTCTTCTTTTTGTTCTTCTTTTCTTTCTTAAAGGGTTGATGATCAGAAGAAGATTCTCACATAATATTCACCATCTTCTTATGGAGTTGGTGATCCTTCTCAAAGTTCTATAGCAATCCCAACAAGTGTGGTAGTTGACTGCAGGCTTTGTCATTTTAAAATGAGTTAGAAAGGAGAGGAAGAACTTGGACAAGAAATTAAGGATCGCATCCTTATCGAGCTACTCGTGCAGGAAAAAGCCCAACTTGCTAAGGCACTCAATCATCTCAATCATATATAATACATGATCGGTGACTGAGGCTCCATCCCTTATTCGAGCATTGAAAATAGCACAACTTATTTTGTGCCTTTCAACATCATTAGGCTTGCCAAAGAAGTCAACATTTGAAGCATCTCCTATGGTTGGGCATTTTTGAACCTACGACTGAACTCGTTGTTCATTGCCGTCAGCATTATACACCGAATGGTGGTCATTGAGCTACTTCTGATAAGTATCTCGGATCACTTCTCTGGCATACAAAGTTGGCTCCTCAGGCGTTCAGAGCTGGCTCCTCAAGTGCTGGATCCGTTACAACATAAAGGATTCGCTCATGCTCCAAGATGATTTTCAACTTGCGATACCAGCTATCATAGTTAGATCCCATTAATTTATCACTATTTAACAATGATCGGGGTGACAGGTTGGTGGCCATTTCTGCATAATAAGAAAAATCAAATCTAATTAGTATATGAATCAATTATCCTAAAGATTTAAACTTTAGTCTAAAGATTCTTCTACTATTTTATATAAATTGGTAGCTTCTACCTACAATTCGAGAAATTACTTTAATTTCTTAGTGGGTACTAAAATCCACATAGACTACACATGAGCTCAACTTTGGTTGGTCAACCCATGTGCACTTATGAGTAGGTTCAAAACTAATTATTTCTCTAAATAATTTTTAGTGATATCAATTTTGCCCTGGAGTCCTAATCAGCAGGCTTTGGCCTCCACCAAAAAAGTTCAATTAGGTCTAACCATTAACATGACTACATTTGGTCTTATCTAATCAATAAATAATCAGATCCGACTTTGGTTGGCCAACCAACCACCATCAGAAAAACTTAACCAAATCATCATTTTATGAACGATAATTTCATTAATCAATAAGCACCAAGTCTTTGGGCCTCCAGTGATTATCAAATTAATGAACCTATTATCACTCAACTTAATAGGAGGCTATGATTTAGTTATCTATATAACTATTTTATTTTTAAGAACCTAATAATTTTAGATGATTTAGTTAACTTATTTAAGAAAAGCGAGCCAATTTCAGTCCTTCCACTGACTTCACTAAGTCAGATAAAAAAGGATCTAATCTAAGCTAGCATTAGAAGCACCTAAATCAGTCAGACTGATTTACCTAATTGATATTGATGAACCCGAATCATCAAGTGATCCAATCAAAACCTAACTCACCAGGATGGCCAGGTAAGTAAGATCAGTGGAAGGGATATGCCATTAACTCATCAAAGATCGAACCAGTGCGAGTAGCTCCTAATTAAAAATTACTGATCAAACTGCTAAACTTATCTTAGACACCATCCCATTCATTAGTTTTAATTTGACCAATCTAGTAATTTTGGATTCGACTGTGTAGCCATGAATCAAGTCTATTTGATCCTCGTTAAAGGCATAAACTTGACTAACTATAACTATTATAATTGAGTCTATAGAGTCCTTGATCTAATCTAAATTAATATTTAATTAGATTTGATCAATTACTCTAATTTAATCTACTCTTTAACCAACCTTAGGTCTAACCCAATTTATGAACCTAATTCAACTAATCCAATAATCCATGTTTTGTGATTAATAACTTAGGATCTTTAATTTATAATTCTAGATACTAAATCATTATACTTAATTTTTTAATTAAGTTTATGGGCTGAGGATTAGGGTTCGATATTTCAAAAATATTTTTTAAATTTTGAAAGGTTCTTTACAACTTAATATTATTCATCAATTGAGTCAACTTACTTTAAAATTGAATCGACTCAATTCATAAACAATACTAGTTGTATGATTTAATCTAAAACTATGTACACTACATAATACTAAATTATAAATCAAATTTTATCTAATTATGCATTCATGATCATAAATTAAATTAAAATCTTATTTAATCAGATCATAAAAATATTAGATCAAATCTAAGATTTTATGATTAATGATTTAGATCAGCAACATACCAGGACAATCTTTTCACTAGAGGGAGTAACCCTATAGTAGGACAACCTGCAGTCCGTGTGATCTTAATTTTAATTTTTTAGATCTAATTATTTAAAATATTAGATTAATATTTAGATTAAATCTAAATTATCAATCTAAAATATGCAAGCATATCATATTTAGCGAACCTGACTTTGATACCATTTGAAGGAACCAGTGCAGGGTTTGCAGTGCTATTTTCAAAAAAGTGCTACTTTCGAAAACTTTTTTAAAAATAGCTAAAATATAGTAAAAAATTAATTAATTAAATTAATTAATTATTGATCATATCAAAAAATAAATTTTATACTAAGAATCTAGATATAACATAAATGCATATATATCAGATCTGAAAAATTAAAATAGTGCAGTAAACTATTTACTAGATCTAAGAGTTTTGAACACTATACCTTGCATGGGTAGTCGATCGCCGTGATCCGATCATTATTGAGGAGGTCTACTGGTCATGATATAGCCACATAGATGTCTGACCTTCATGGATTGTCCACACGAGGCTCCTAATCCTGATTAGCTCTCTGTGAGTGCTAGCTCGACACTGGAGTCTTTCAGCAGCTATTTTGATCGAATGACTTTGATCTTCATCTACAGGCTTTACGGATACTCCGAATTACTGGTAGACATAGTAGAGAGGTAGAGGAGGCTCTCTATAAACTTTGGTGGGCTCACGACACTCGTAGCACACACAAACTCTTCCCGAATCCCAGCTTTTAAAATCGTAAGTCAAATGCACCCTGAAATCCTGCGCTAGTCTTTCTCTGGTTTTTCACCTCACGAGATATTTTTTTTTAATCTTTTTCTCATGCAGAAGGAGACTCATGAAAGTCTTCTCTTGATTCTTAGATCTCATCTCTCATATCCAAAAAATCCTCCTATTTATTTTTGTGCCAAAACATGGAGAGTATGCGTGAGAATTAGAATGGGTTGGTTGTCAATTTGAATTCAAACTTGTTTTGAATTCAAATGCCAACCAATTTGTTTTGAACCAAAAGTGGTGTAAGAAGGGAAGGCATGGAGAATGAAGCACGAGAACCTTTTCTTGTGAAGAAATGTGGGTGCACAAAACTGAGGTGGTGCAAGGATAAGATAGAGTTTGTTTCTTATCTAAGTTTGAATCTCATTCAAACTAAAATCAATAACAACCAAAGCTTATCCACAAGGGGCATAGAGAAGGTGGGCGTGAGATCCTTTGTGTGTGGGTGAAAACTTATGAGAACTTTTCTCATGAATTTTAAATGGGGTGTTGGGTATATGTGGCGCATGGGAAGAGAAGACTAGTCAAACTAGTCTTTGAATTTAAACTTCAACCAATTGAACCAACCTAATCAAAATTGATTAGGCCTAATTAGATCAAATTAAATCTAACATAATTAGGCTTAATTAAATCTTAATAAAATCAAAAATTGATCAAGCCCAACCTTTGATTAAATTAGGGTTCGAACCTCCTCGGCGATTAGGTCAACTCATGACCTAATTGGGTCAAATCCAACTAAATCTAATTTAATTAGACTTGATCCAAAAATAATTACTCAATTAAATTAATTTAATTAAAGATTAAATCACTAATAAAATCTCTCATAAATCTAGAATCCCAATCTGGTGGGTGTCCGAACAATAGAGTTCCATCAAAATAAAATTCTTGATCAAAGAGTCCCAAACTAGTGGGACTCTTGATCCCGATGTTTGAAACAAATGAAACTCATGATTGTAGAGTCCTAACTCTCAATCACAAAGTCTCAGACATGTAGGACTCAAAATTTTAGAGCTGTGGGACTCTTGGTCGAAGAGTTCCAGTCTAGTGGGACTCTTGACCATAGACTCCTAAACATTGAGACTCAGTATCCCAACCCAGTAGGACTCTCGATCGAAGAGTTCCAATCTAGTGAGATTCTTAACCATAGAGTATCAGTCGAGTGAGACTCTTCACCAGTTATCAGATCAGGTAGAAATCTCTAGTGTGTGTGACTCTGTAGGTCCGAACCTAAGTCAGTAGCATAAAAATTAATTTTTATACTAATCGAAGTGATCATCTAGCAATGGTACCCGACGTACGAATAGGTCGAATAGTAGCAATCGTAATATTTAGAACCTACACGAATATGGTTATCATATAATTCATTCCTATGACCTCTATGTAATAGATGATTCAGGGTTAGATTGTTAATCCTAGAAAATTCATTCATGTCGTATCTCAAAGCAATTAGTCCCATGACTTCTTACTAAGACTATCCTGACCAAGGTTTTGCTAAATTAAAATACTATTTAATATAACTCCTAAATCTAGGAGTGGTCAATCCCATCTTGATACACGTACCGACTTCTTAAGTACTTGACTGTGCTCAAAAATCTTTCATCACTAAATTAAAAATTCAGATAATCTGGCACCAAAGCATAGTGAGTTGCTTGGAAGTCACCGTGGTGATCTCAGATCGTTGGGATAGTTATATCCATATTCCATCGGAGTTAATCTTGATAGAAGAAAAGCTCTAGAGTTGGTCACGTTCAGCGTAGATGTATCCATATATCTCACTTGCATACCACACCAGTATCTCAACACTCCTTGGTTACGAGGACAACCAACCTATATGGCATATAATGACCTATACTTGATAAACGTTGTCATCCTAAGTAATAACGTATCTTTTGATCGTGAATAATTTAAGGACTAAACGATAAATTCTTTTTTATCGAATCTAGATAGTCCTAAGGACTTCATCACAACACAGGAGTTCATTAGAAGATAACAGAATTTATGATGAAAAATACTAAAATAATTTTTATTAATTAATAATTTATATATAAGTACAATAAGTAGCACAACCATCAATAGACTGATGATTGGCTTTGGAACACATTTCCAACAATGGATGGTGGAGGCGGAGGGAGGTGCATAGGGCATGGAGGGGCGGGTGAAGGAAATCCTGATTTCCCTGGTCCAGGTTCATCCAGATCTGATTAGATCAAGAGATATATTTCAAAAATTTTCTCTTGATCTCAATCAAATCTTGATATATTTCAGATCTGATTCTTATTATTTTAATAAATAAAATAAAATAAGATAAATTAAATCAAATTCAATTTACCTGATTTGGGTAATCCTATTACCCTGTAGATGATCCTGATTGCAGTGGAAGGTTCTGGATCTTAGCCACGCAAGCACCTGGCCTCTACCGGTATCCACTCGGATTGGATCTAGAGAACCTCTTCTTCTCTATCACACCTCCAAAAATTAGATCTGGATCTGATCTGGAGGATCTTCAAACTCTTTGAAGATCTGCAGTCGTCCTTTTGCAGCAGCGCAGCCTTCTTGATTTTGATCGCCTTTCCTTGATCTGAATCGCACCAATCTAAATCCAAAATACTTTTGGACGTGGAGAGCAAGGGGAGAAGAGACTATGGCATGGAGAAGGAGGGGAGAGGCAGCCTTGGGACGTGTCTAATTGCATTCACTCTTACTTAGGATTAGGGTTGGCGCAGGGTCTTATTTATAGACCTCTTGTGATCCAACTCCTCTTCCTCTCAACCAATCACAACCCTTTGTGAAATCAGATCTAAATTCTGTTGGTTGAATAGAGACCCCTGATTCCTCTTAGAGGCGTGCCTAAGATCAGTCAAACTAGGATTCTTAGTTTAGAAACTCTGATTGGAATCCAAAAGGAGGTGGAGTCCTTGTCAATACAAGGACTCCTTAGGCGCCTCTACTTGGGCTCACGCCACCCTTGCGTGCGCCCTTCTCCTTGCCAGTTCTGGAGGGACAGGCCCCCACCAGTCTCCAATAGGTGCATGACATGTTGGTCAAAAGTCAAGGGTGAATGGTCAACATTTGACAGTCAAAGTAGACTTTGACCAAAGTCAAAGAACAAGAAATGGCAGGGAACCAAAATGGCAGTAATGTCTTACAAATAAGACAACCTATTCTGACCTTAGACAACCTCCAGTCAGACCATATGAAGGCTCTGATTGAGCACAAACTCCTTTGGTCAGTCAGGACAACTTATTTATGATAGCAAAAGAAGAACGTTAGGTTCAATCGAGTGCTAGCACGATTTTTTTAACCTAATTGAATCTCATTCAGATAATTGAACTAGATCAGTTAATTGATGATCACCAGATTCAAACCTTGTTTGTGTGACCCAGTTAGGTTCAGTTCTGTATGGTAATGGATATGTCATGATCTCTATCATAGACATCATCGAAACTCCTTTCGATGGATCAAAACTCTTCTGATTCGGAACAGCTAGATATGATCGTATCATCTAAATTCATTCTAATTGCCCCAAAATCCACCAGTTACCACTAGCAGTATATGGTGGCAACCCATCAGAGCTGAATGCGAACCTCTTGGTGCAGCTACCTGTGTGATTCAGTTCTTTCTATCTTGAGGTCCCGATCAGAATAGGTTAAGGTGAACTCGTCAAACCCTAGTCTCTGTCATATGATGTAATTCATTCGATTCGAGTCCAATGTGAAAATCTAAATAGAAACTCTTTTCTATTATTTCACTCTACCATGGCCATGGATTCTGTGACTTGATTTCTATGATCATCATAAGGGGCTCTCCTCTACCACCGAGGTAGATAGATTCCTTCTGATGCAATCCAGTTCTACAATGACATGTCACAAGCCAACATACACCTCAGGATTCCATATGGCTAGGAACCGAGTAATGGTGTAGTCAAACTATAACACCCTCAAGGTGAACTGCCGATGCATCTCAGGTCAAAGAACCAGACATACTACTGCAGCATCGAGTCAGTCATTGACGAGAAGGTAGACTTCCTAATGACTACTCGAGGTGGTCACGCTCAGTGCCCTCATTCTCTAACGAGTACCTGTACTCTCACTCCGGTGTCTCCACACCGTAGACTCAAGACTCATCTACTAAAGAGAAGCGATCGTACACCAACCTTCCGGATCAATCACCATCCTCGTGATGATCCTATGGTCGGAAGCTATTTATGAGTTAATAATGATTATTCATGTCTTAAATTTTCAACTCTTGAAAATATGAATTATCATTACCATTAACTCAAAGGATGTATCACAGACACTAAATACACAGGTGTGATAGAAAATAACCCATTTTATTAATTATAGTCAAAATTATAATTTTGCCCCTAGAAGTGTATTACAAGTGTCAGCCAATTCTGACTTCTAGGGCACATATATCTAACACGGTGATGACGGGTCGGATAGGGGCCATAGGTGGTGGGTGGAGGAGGGGAGCTGTAGGGGGTGGGGGGCCACAACGATCGGGTATGTGGGTGGTGCAGGGGCTAGGAGGCCACGATGGGTGGAGGGAGGATGGGGGTGCATGGGGCATGAAGGGGCGGCAGTGATGGCTCGGGTGGAGAATCATGGGTGGTGGACAGCAAGAGGGGAGCCATAGGGTGTGGGGGGCCGCGACGGTCGGGTATGTGGGTGGTGCAGGGGCTGGGGGCCAGGGTGCCGTGATGGGTAGGGTGCGGATGGGGGGTGCGTGGGCGTGGAGGGAGCCGTGGGTGGTGGGCGGCAAAGGGGAGCCGTAGGTGGTGGGGGGCTTCGATGGGTTTAGTCCTTAGTAATTTTTTAAATTTCAATATATCATAAAAAATAATAATAAGCATAATAATAATAATGATGATGATGATGATGATAGCAAAAATGATGATGATAATAATAATAGTAATAATAAAAATAGTAATATTAATAATAGTAAATAATAATAATAATAATAGTAATAATAATAATAGTAAAAGTAAAAATAGTAGTAGTAATAATAATAATAGTAGTAGTAGTAATAATAATAATAATAGTAAAAGTAGTAGTAGTAATAACAACAACAACAACAATAACAACAACAACAACAACAACAACAACAACAATAATAATAATAATAATAATAGTAAAAGTAGTAGTAATAATAATAATAATAATAAATAATAATAGTAATAATAATAATTTAATTGATAAATAAATTTTAAGATAAATTGATAAAATATTTAAAAAATAGATACTTTTTATAATTAAAATAGTTAGGTTTTTAATTATATTTTTATAATTTTACTTATTATAGTTTAATCTTATTATTTGTTTAGTTCTTGTATTCCATTATGATTATGATTTAATACGTTAATTTTTATTAATCGAAGGTTTTAATTTCTAATGCATATAAACTATCTGGTTTGGGATTTGGATAGAGTTTCAATCAGGGATATGAGTTGGGATCCTAGCTATCTAGAATTCGGGTCATGATCCAGGTTGGATCTTGGTCTAGGATCTGGATCGAGTTTCGATCAAAGATGAGTTGGGATCCTATTTGGGATTCGGGTCATGATCTGGATTAGATCTCGATTTGGAATCTGGATTGAGTTCTAATCAAGGATATGAGTTGGGATCCTATTTGGGATTCGGGTCATGATTCAGGTTGAATCTTGATATGAAATTTAGATCAAATTTCGATCAAGGATATGAGTCGAGATCCTATCCGAGATTCGGATCATGATCCGGATCGGATCTCGATCTGGCATCCTATTTGATAATGATTTAATGTATGCATTCATGTAATCTTAGACTCTTATTCAAGAGTTGATCCCAGGATCCCCAAAATGGACTCTATGAATGGCTCTTGGATGTTCCGATTTGGGTAGTTCAAAAATGCATCAATATTTTATTATTATCATAGTGTTCTATATTTTATTTTGAAAAATTTCATCATAGTTATCTCATTTATTCTTCAGGTATATATTAGATGTGGTTAAAATATGATCCATGAAGAGGAAGCTTTTCAAGAAGAAGAACAAGCGAAGAATTTATGATAGCTCCTTTGAATAGGGTTGATCTACCGTCCAATAAAGTTGAAGCTGATTTTGTATTTAATCTTGATGATTCGAAGGGCGACGATCATTTCATAAATAACGATGAGATGGAAGATGATATATTAATTGATTATTGTGATTTGGAGGAGGATCTACAAATCAAGGAGGATATGGATATTGATAAGTAGATCTATATTCTTTATTGAATCTTCTCTTGCAATGATGGTATGCAATATAAATCTATTCATTAGTATTTATGCATTTTTCATTATTATTATTGATTATTATATTTATTTATATGTCAAGTTAATTATATGCATAGTTTAAACATTGTAGGTATAGTGTCAGGAGGGATACAACGACGTTCGACTTTCTAGCCTACCCTTGAGCCTTCCCCCATTTCCACTGCTACACCATTGGAGTCGTCGGAGGGTCATGTATAGGTGGATCCGACTGAGGTGGGTTTGAGTGATCAGGTGGGCCTAAGTGATATTTTAATATTTTTTATATAATAAAATTTAATTTTAATTTACCAATTAGATTTATAGATGGCTATGATACTAATAATTTATTCACTATTTTTTTAGATCATTCTCTTTCGATGGTGAGACAAGGGTAAGGTCCGTCGAAGAATCTTATCCTTGAGCGTTGGAGATGCAAGCACGAGAGATAGCATCTCTGCATCGAGATTCTGTTAGGCTATACCAGCCCTATTAGAGAATGGTGCGAGCCATGGCAGACTGAGTTGGACATCATTTATCGCAACTATGTCCCGACGATGCTCTTTGATTGGTGTCAGGTTACACGACCTCAAAGAAAGATCTTCTATAGCACCTTACAAGTATAATAATATTTATTTAAATATTTAATTAGTATTATATTATTATAATATTTATTATTCATAGGCTATTTTTAATATTATTAATTTTGAGCACGATCGTGTGCAGCAAGCTGTAGATGATTATTTATGCTCGTATTTCAAAAAGTATCAGCATCGCATTCATCGCCACTGGTATGCTGTAGTGCATGATTAGGGGATGGAGACAGCGCGACAACGGCCATATAACAGCATCACTATGGAGAACTGGGCTATCATATGCCACACATACGAGGATCCAACATATCAGGTAACTTTTTTTTATTTAAAATTTAATAATTAAATATTATTTATTTTTAAACTCAGTTATTTATTGATTAATTTGAATGTTAACTATGTAGGATCAATGTGCCAAAAATGCCGCAAATTGGGTGAGACAGATAATCTCGCATTATGGGGGTTTGAGGCCATTCATTCGCCATACGAAGTAGATGGTAAGTAATTTCTATTTATCATATATTAATTTTTTAACTATTTAAATTTATTTTATTAATTATTCTTAAATTACAGAGAGATGTAGAGAGTGGCGAGCTTCCTGGTAGGATCGAGATCTACCAACAGACATATTAGCGATGGTCAGGGGGTTAAACGATCGGGAGCTAGGAGCTTTATGTAAGTTTTTCTAACTATTTTTTTATTTGCATTTTGATTTTCAGTACAAACTTAGAATAGTTATAAATTTAATTTTCAAGATTGTACGATAGACATTAGATCCCAGCCTATCCCAGAGAGCTCGACTACACCCATAGATGATGAGATCTATGATCGGATGCTTGGTATGAGACCTTGTAATGTTAGAAGGCTAGGACATAAGATCAGAGCTCCTTCATCTTCACATCCTTTCAGGGCTGATATCCATGCTGCTTGTGATGTTCGACCGATGGAGATACAGAAATAGACTATTGAGGATTGGTAGTGGGTTGCTGAGTTGACTGCATGCATCGATGAGTACTAGCTATTTCAGACGTAGATGATGGAATGGATGGTACATATGAAGCAGATGATGCACATGATGAGGCAGCAGCAGATTAGTCCGAGCTTCTCTGAGCGCTCTCTTCCTTCTTCAATCCATTTTTCTTCTTTAGTCGATGCTTGATGGCCGGCTGCTTATTTCTGTATATTTTTATTTTTATTTTGGATATCTTATATTACAAAAAAAATACTTTCTATAATTATATTTTTATATAATAAAATAAAATTTATTTATGGATATGAATGAAATGATGAAATTTATTTATGGATGAAATGATAAATTTATTTATAAATTTTTTATTTTATTTTTATAAAATTATAATAATTAATATAAAATATATAAAAAATTTTTTATAATTTTTTAAAATTTTAATTTATGATGGAATTATTTGTGATGGATAAGTAATTATCGATGATAGAAATAGTCCATCATAGATAATCGATTACCTACGATGAAAATTCTCCATTGTAAATAATAAATTATCTATGATGGAAATAATCCATCATAGATAATTACTTATTTATGATGAATTATTTTATTAAAAAAAATTATTAGCAATGAAAAATCAAAAAAATTTATCATAGATAAATTTAAGGAATAAAAAAAAATTTGATGAAAAATTTTTATCTTAAAAAAAGATTATTAGCGATAAAAATTTTATTTTTATTGTAAATTATTATCTATGATCCCATTTTTTACGATGAACTACTAGTGATGGAAATTCCATCACTAATAATTATTAGCAATGAAAATTTATTATTTATGATGAAATTTTTATATTGCAAAAAATCTATTTTGTTGTAGTATTTTGAGAAAATATAAAAATATGTAATTCCATTTTTTTCTTTACTTCAATGGAAGGAAATATTGATAACTTTATTAATTATGATTAAGGTTCTTATTTTTTTATTTGAATGGTCAAAATCATCATAAGATTGGGCCATTATTACCTATTGAGGACAATAAGCCAAATTTGCTCAATTATACATTTATGACACTAATAATGAAGTCTCTAATGGAGTTAGTTATTTAGAATGAATTTTGGGTCAAATACTCTAGATCCTAATATTGTAAAAGATTTGATACAAATGTTAGACAACTGAAATCCTTTGGTCCGAGCTTTTCGAATGGCATGTAATAGATTTCAAGAATCTAACATTGCTAAGGTTAGACTTTGACTTTTGAGTGATAGAAATATAAATACAAGATAATATAATAAGCTTTCATGTTTTCAGGTTACTGATAAGAGTACGATGTTATCATTAAAATATCATATTTATCAGTTTAATTTTGACTTCTTAAAAATAATTAAAAATTATAGAAAGCAGTGAGTCAGGTTGAATCTATAGAGAAGGCAGTATTTTAGTTTTAAAATCTTAAATTTTTATAAAAAAAATTAAAATAGAGTTAAAGTTAAAAAATTAAATTATAAATAAAAAGAAAAAATTAAATGATGCAGAAAATTAAACTTGGTACTAAGATCTACTAGTTAGATCTTAGCATCTACTTGCGATGAAATTAAAGAGCAACTAAAATAAAGAACATGAATTTAAATTTATAATTAAAAATAAAAAGCATGAATTTAAAGTGCATAAAAAATATTTTTATTAAATTTAATATTCAAAAATTAAATACATGATATTAAAAAGATAGAAAAAAAAATAAAAACTAGTGTTGATCTTGATCTCGGATCGGCATTAGCATTGAGATGGTGTAGAAGTCAGCTCTTCCTCTTGACATCGTCTGCCTCGAAGTAACCACAAATCTCAAGCATGGCTCTACCCTATACCATCACCTCTCCATGACCGAAGATGACTTGATTTGATGGCCTGGTATCCTTTAAATAGAGTGTTGGAGGGTTGGATCTTTTGTTTCTAGGCAATGCATGTGGGACTAAGGTGAAGTTTTGATTAGCCAATATAAAGAAATCCCATGAAAAATTAGATTAAAACTCTTTTTGGATGAATTTTGCTGAGTTTTATGAATTCTGGCCGTCAGATCCTGATCAAACAATCGAAAATCATCCAAAAAACCATGTTTAATAGCCTAAATCTCGTCGAATTGAAATTTGACCATTGGATGGAGTTGGTCAGGCGAATCTGGGCCCTTGGATTGTGCTGAGGAAGCCTTCATCAAGTCAGAATTAATGCCAACCATCTGATCAAGCTCTGGAACACACACAGCCATTGGATCGCACTGATAGGAGACCCTGAATTCCTTCTTTAGATCGGAATAAATGCCAGCCATTGGAATGAAGTTTGGATGAAATCTGGCCACTAGATCGAGCTCTAGAGCATTTGGAGCCATTTGATCGCACGTTGGAGGCTGATAAGATTCGAATCAAAAGAGAAAAACATCCCCACCATAGGATCTAGATTGCAAACCACCTGGATCATCGGATAGCGCAATTACTGTGCCCATGAACCACCTGGATCGAGTGTACCACAGCCATAGACAATCGCCAAGCGCCGCACCACCTAAAATTATGAAACTACCCCTATATGCCGCATGATAATTTTTGTAAATCTTTTAAGAGTCTTGGTCCACCACGTGTCATCTTGTGATTGGGTGCATTCTACTGAGCTGACGGTTTACACTTGATTTCGTGGACCAGCGGGCTATTTTCTATGGCCGAGTCGGCTTGCTAGTGCATCGGCTGGGATGGGACACACCGGCTGAGCTGAATGCAATGGCTTGACTGAGCATGCTGGCTTGGTTGGACAAACCGACTGAGCCATTTTATTTATTTTATTTTTTAAAAAATTTATATCGGATTCATTTTAACTCTGTTTCGCTTCAAATTTATTTCATTATGATTAAAAAAATAAGCTCTTTCTATTAATAAATATATTTTTTAAAAATAATAAATAAAAATATTTAATTTTTAAAAATAATTATAAATTAATTAATAAATTATTATTTTTATTGATATTTTTATGATACTTATCACACCTTCCAACTTAAACTTTGCTCATCCTCAAGTAAAGAAAGAATTTAGTTTTAGATATTTTTTAAGCTTAAGAGTTTCAAATTTTATCTGAGCAATTTTTAAAATAGCCATTAATGTTTAGTAGAGCATGAGTGAGATATGTCATTAGGATATTAGTACTTATTAATATATAAATTAAAAAAAATATTTAATTTTTTTAAATTTTTTTCTAAATTATCTATCTTTATCTCTAAATTATCTAAACTTTTATATGGACAAGTGTATTGTTACTTCCATCCTTCATTTATTAAATTTTTTTATTTATTTTGTCTATTTTTTTATGCAAATATCATTGCTTACTTAAACAATAGGATCCGATTACTCAGTGAAAAACTAATGCATGTTTTTTTTTAAATATTGTACCACTATTTAGTGCCATAATCTCTTAAGCTTCTATTTGATCCATGTAGCAAGTCTTAGATTAATGACTTTCAAATTAGTTAGCTTTAGAACACTAGGTACAAAATATCCCTCAGACTTACTAGCTCGAATAAAATAAGCTACGAGTTAAGACTAATTTTATAATGAGCTATTTTGTCCTTCTTACCTTTTGACATAAAATTTAATGCTTGCTTAGGCAAAAAGGCCCGATTACTCAATGAAAAATACTTAAAAATTATTTTATTTTATAATAATTTTTTTTAATATAAAAAAAATTATATGGTTATTATATACAAGCCCATAAAAAGTAGACTCTTCTTTGATATTGGTAGAAAAAATTAGAATTATTTAAAAAAAAAATTTTATGTTCTAGACTTAACTCTTTATTGAGTTTTCTTAATACTTAATCCCTTAATAGCTCACAAATTCTTTGATTTGTGCATCAATTTTTTTAAAAAATACTTAGTTCAACTCGATTCTTAAGCATAATCGGATGTCTAAATACTAAATACTAACTTCTTCGAGAACTTTAAAATTTTTTTACTATTATTTTTTTAAATTTTTATTATTCTTTTCTCCAACTTAATTGATATTATCCTTAATAGAGAAAGAAAAATTAAGGGTATAATAAAGAATAGAAAATAATACACCTAACTTAATATGCTTTTGGTCCAGTATGTGCCTTTGAAAATTTGGCTCTCCCTCCAACTTATTCAAAATATCTAAAAAAATAAACTAAAATGATAAATTAGATATAAGAAAACTAAATATTAGATTGTCTTTCAATAAGTGCTATGTTTACCATCTTCAATCAGACACAATATAGCTTACCTATCCTGTGTCAAATATTAGATTGATAAATTTCAATGATTTTAGATTGCTAATCTCAAAAAGACAGTTTGTTATCTCTTTATTGATATATTCATTATTACTTTCAGGATAATAGTTTATGACCCCATTCTTAGACCCTTATATATCAAGAATTTTACCTATTTGTTCTTCTAAAATGCTCATGAATTGAGTTTTTGAGTTATGAGTTAAGTTTGATGCAATGGATACTGGAAGGATGACTAAAAGTGGCTTTAGTTCTGGAGGTAAATTAATATTTTCTTGATTAAACAACTCTATTGATACTTCATTACATGCCTCTTGATTTTTGTAAGATGAACCAGCTTCTAGGGCTGAACGCAATATAACTTCAGATTTATAGGTTTTGGATAAATCATCTATCCTCTTCTTTTCTTTGTCAATCTTATTTAAACTAGAATCAGCATCAGTATCAATTTCAGGCTCAGGTACTTCTATGTGGTTAGTCTCAGTACTAATCTTTTTTTTTAACTTTTTATTTTAGCTAGCATCAGTACTAGCCTCTCTCACCTAGTCTTGGTATTGGTCCATAAGAATTCTATAATTTTTAAGTTTAGAAATTACTTTAGCATTCTTTAATTAGGGATTCTTAAGTGAGACATTAGATTAATGACTAAAGCTAGGTGGTTGGTAAATATTAGATGGGTTGTTTATGAAATTTGGTTGGCTCGGTAATTGACCTAGTTCTCTCTTCATGTTAGACTCAGCTAATTATCCTATTTGGGCTTCTAGTCTAGCAATAGATTATTGTTGAGTCAAAATTAATTATTGAAGTTGATTAAATCTATCATCGGCTAGATTGGTCTGTTTAGAAGGTGTGTATGATGGCTGATTGTAATGCAATAGCTGGATGAACTGACTAGACTGACCACTATTATAGGTATAGTTCTGGTATTGAGACCTATTTTGATAATTCTGCATAGGTAGAATTTGGATTTGTGCCTAAGTCTATTGGGATATTCAAGAAAAATTAGAGTGGTTCCTCCAATCTAAATTATGTAAATTTAAAATTAGTTATTAACTAGCTTGGAATAGCCTTCTATAGCTTGAACTTGTTCTTGGATAAAAAGTAAAAATTAAGCAGCCATGGGATATTCACTCACATGATTAGCTAGGCTGACACAAATAGAATAAATCTTCAGATAATTAGAAGGTAATGTATATTATGCAGGAGATTGTTGATCTAAAATTAGGAGTTGATCTAATTCTGGGCAAGCAGGTCTACTTTATTTATCAAGTTCAAATCAGCTTTAGAACTAGAGTTTGAATCATAGATTTCTTTCCACTTTTGGTAGAAAGATAATAAAGCATGATTAATTGAATTTTTACTCAAGATTTCAAATAAAGTATAGGCTTCATTCTCATTCTTGTTCATGAATGCACCTCCACAAGATGCATCTATCATTTGTTTATATTGATCTTCTAAATTCTTATAGAAAGCTTGAATAATTTGCCACTTAGATAGACCATGATATGGGCATTTTTTAAGAAATTTCTTAAGTCTCTTTCATGACTCATGAATTTGTTCTCTTAAAAGCTAAGCAAATCTAGTGATAGCTCATTTTATGGTATTGATTTAACCTATGAGATAAAATTTCTTAAGAAATTCATGTTGCAATTTAGTCTAAATTTGGATTAGTCTCCCTATTGTGCCAAGCCAGTAGTTAGCTTTGTCTTTTAATGAAAAAAAAGATTAGTCTAAGGGCATCATCAGTCAAATTTTGAATTTTCATCATAAAGCAGATTTCTAAAAATTCATCCAGATGCTTATAAAGATCTTCATTAGTGTTTCCATGAAAAAATGAAAGCATTTGGATTGTAGTCGACTTGATCTTATAGTGGATAGCATGGATATTAGGTAATTAAATATAAGTCGATGGATTATAGGTGGAAGGGATAAAGTATTTCTTCATCTTCCTAGGTAGTTTTCTAAAATTTTCAGCCATTTGATTATTAGGTTCAATATGGTTCAGCCATTCAATTTTATGATTGGGTTCAACTAGGTCAGGTAAAGCAATCTCCTACCATACATGTACTAGTGCAACCCTAATGTGTGGTTCAGAAATTTTTTTTAATTTTTTTAATTTTATTATTTTTTAAAAAATTATAATTTTTTATTTTTTATTTTTATTTTTTATTTTATTAATTATTATTTTAATTTAGTTTAGTTTAATTTAATTTAATTTAATTTTTAAAGAAGAAAAAAAGAAGAAAAAGAGAAGAGTTCTAAAGAAGAGATCCTTAGAAGTCTTAAAGCTAAGAAGAGAAAGAAGAATTATGTTTGATTAAGTTTGATGTTTTAGTTAGCAATCCAGTTAGGTAAATAATTCTAACTAGGGATTGTCTTAAATCTAGATAGCTCCTAACTACCAAGATCATCTTCAAGTCCTCCAAGTATAAGATCAGTCAATCAACTAGTCAGATAAGTGTAAGGTTGATAGGAGTCCCCCCGTTGCTTTTTTTAAACATCAATTATCTTAGCCAAGTAGGCTAACAAAACTAATTAAGTAATCACCTTCCTTTGAGATGCAGTTTTTGAACCACTTTACGTAGACACCAGTTAAATTGACTAATCCTAATCTGGTCCAACTTTTAGAATTTCTTATCCTATTAAGCTCGAGTTTCTAGGGCTGATGTCTAATTGATTTTAAAATTAAAGGCTTAGGTCGATGCAGGATACTGATTCATTATTTATGGACTAAGGAAGGATGATCAAATCTCCATCTTATCTTGATTAATGGGTTGTGCCCTTAAATTAATTTAAGATGAATATGCACAATCACTTTTAGACAAGGGATTCTATGTAACTAAGTGTATAAAATTGATTAAACTTTAGAGGCTTACCTTGTCTCCAGCAATCATCAAAAAAAAAAAAGAATAAAAATAAAACTAATATAATGGATGCTCTAAGCAATTATGATTTCTATTCTTATCATGAAACTTGTAATTAAATTTAAGTAGATATTTTTTAAATTAATTTAAAAATAAATAATAAAAAAAAGATCTAAGATTAGGATTGATCTCATCAAGTAAAATTGGAAGCTTCCTCCTTGTCCTAATTTTTTTGCTCTTTTTCTCTTTTTTTCTATAAATTAAACAAGAAAAAGTTAGTAAGCTATATTTATAAAAAAATTAAAATTTTATTTATAATTAATTTATAAAAAATCAAAAAATTAAAAAAAATTTAATGATCGTGCCTTCTTCGGTAATGGTGCCAAAAATTTGATAAGAGTATGATGTTATTGTTAAGATACCGTATTTATCAGTTTAATTTTAATTTTTTAAAAATAATTAAAAATATGTAGAAAGTAGTGAGTCGGATTGAATCCATAGAGAAGGTAGTATTTTAATTTTAAAATTTTTAATTTTTTTATAAAAATATTTTTTAAAATAAAATTAAAGTCAAAAAATAAAATTATAAATAAAAAATAAAAATTAAATGGTGTAGAAAATTAAACTTGATACTAAGATCTATTGGTTAGATCTTAGCATCTACTTACAATAAAATTAAAGAGCAACTAAAATAAAGAATAGAAATTTAAATTTATAATTAAAAATAAAAAATATAAATTTAAAGTGCATAAAAAATTATATTAAAATTAATATTTAAAAATTAAATACATGAAATTAAAAAGATAGAAAAAAAATAAAAACTAGTATTGATCTTGATCTCGGATCGGTGTTGGCATTGAGATGGTGTAGAAGTCTGCTCTTCCTCTCAACACCATCTACTTCAAAGCAATCACGAATCCCATGCATGGCTCTAAAGCGATCATCTTTTCATGACCGAAGATGACTTGATTTGATGGTCTGGTATCCTTTAAATAAAGTGTTGGAGGGCTAGATCCTTTGTTTCTAGGCAATGTGGGACTAAGGTGAAGTTTTGATCGACCAATATAAAGAAATCCCATGAAAAATTAGATTAAAACTCTTTTTGGATGAATTTTGCTGAGTTCTAGCTATCAGATCCTGATCAAACGATCGAAATCACCTAAAAAACCATGTTTAATAGCCTACATCTTATCGGATTGAAATCTGACCATTGGATAGAATTGATCAGATGAATCTGGGCCCTTGGATCGCATTGAGGTAGCCTTCATCAAGTCGGGATAAATGCCAGCTATCAGATCAAGCTTTGGAATGCATGCAGCCATTGGATTGCGCTAATAGGAGACCCTGAATTCCTTCTTTAGATTGGAATAAATGCCAGCCGTTGGATCAAAGTTTGGATGAAATTTGGCCGTCGAATTGAGCTCTGAAGCGTTTTGAGCCATCCAATCGCGTGTAGGAGGCTAACAGGATTCGAATCAAAATAGGAAAACATCCCTACCGTAGGATCTAGACCGCAAACCATCTGGACCATCGGATGACACAATTACTATGCCCATGGACCACCTGGATCAAGTGTACCACAAACCATAGCCAATCATCGAGCACCATACCACCTGGAATTATGAAACTACCCTTATACGCTAGGTGATAATTTTTGTAAATCCTTTAAGGGTCTTGGTCTACTATGTGTCATCCTGTGATTGGGCGCATTTTGCTAAGCTGGCAGTCTATGCCTGATTTAATGGACCGGCAGGCTGGCTTTTATGACTGAGTTGGCTTGTTGGTGCGTTGACTGGGCTAGAACGCACCGACTGAGTTGAATGCGATGGCTTGGCTGAGCGTGCCGGCTTAGCTGGGCAAGTCGACTGAGCCATTTCATTTTTTTATTTTTTTTAAAATTCATATCGGGTTCATTTTAACTCTGTTTTGCTCTAAATTTATTTTATTACGATTGAAAAAATAAGCTCTTTCCATTAGTAAAATATTTCTAAAAATAATAAATAAAAATATTTAATTTTTAAAAATAATTATAAATTAATTAATAAATTATTACTTTTATCGATATTTTTATGATACTTATCGGTTACTACTTTAATTTTTGATGATTTTGATGTGAATTCTTATGGCTGTGATATTATTATTGAACACCAAACTAATGGTTTACTCGTATTAATGAACTACATCCTAGTTTTATGGAAATACAATATCCCTTACTTTTTTCGTATGGTGAAGATGGTTTCCATATTAGTATTATAAGAAAAACTATTGCTAGAAAATGACAACAAAAATATCAAGATATAAGTATAAGAGAATTTTATATTTATCGATTATAATATCGAGCATTTGAAGGTTATACGTTATTATGGAAAAGCAGACTATTTCAGCAACATATTGTTGATTGCTATACTTGTATCGTAGAGAACTGTCTTTGTTGGATTAGAAAGAATCAACCTCAACTTTGATCGGAATTATATTATGGATTGAAAGATGCTATTCTTAAAGTGATCCTAAAGTTTCATTAGTTGGTAAATGTATTATATTGCCTTCATCATTTACCGGTGGTCCTAGGTATTTTATATAGAATTATCTAGATACTATGATAATTTATCTATGGGCAGATTATACTAATCTATTTATCATATTTACTTGCAATCTTAAATGGCCCAAAATTAGTTACTTTTTGGAAAAAATACGAAGCCAATAGCCTTCTGAACATCGTGATATCATTTCACGGGTCTTCAAAATAAAATTAGATGAGTTTCTTCATGATTTGAAGCATGAGAAAATATTTGAAAATGTCATAGCAAGTATGTGTTATTTTTCTTTTTTTCCATCAATTTTTTATTATTCATTTTCAAATTCTTTTTGTATAACTCTATTTATGTTTTTTATGTACTTGTATATTTTTTATTGAGTTTCAGAAGATGGGGCTTTCACATGCTCATATTCTTTTGTTCTTTCATGATAATAATAAATACCCTTTTGCTACAGATATAGATCATATCATCAGTATAGAAATTTTTGATTGTAAATTAATCTAATTGCTTTTGAAGCTGTCCAACAGTTTATGATTCATGAACCTTATGTGGTTGTTAATCTTTCTTCTCCTTGCATGATCAATAAAAAATACATAAAATACTTTCTAAAGAAGTTTAATGAAACAAATATGATGGATGGCAATGGTTTTTTAGTACATTGTCAAAGTAATGATGGCAGAGTAGTTGAAAAATATAAAATATTTATTGATAATCAATATGTGGTTCCTTATAATATTGAATTATTGAAAAAAATATCATTCTCGATCAATCAAATATTTATTCAAGGACGTCAATAAAGGCTCAGATCAAGAAACTATAATCTTAGAGAAAATTGAGGATGATTCAAATTTGAATAGTGAAGATCAAAGATCGATAGTGGATGAGATTAAGCAATTTTTAGATTGTTGCTACATTTCAGCTTTAGAAGCATGTTGGAGAATATTTGATTTTGGTATTAATTATCATGAGCCTAGTATTGACAAACTTAGTTTTCATCTTTCTGATCAGCAATTTATTACTTTCCATGACTCTATTAACTTGCTTAATGTATTAAATCAGCCTCAAATTAAATATACCATATTCATAGAGTGGATAAAGATGAATAAAAAATATGAGGATGTATGAACATTAACTTATACCGAACTTCTAGTTTATTGGGTATGGCATAGTCATGTGAAAGAATGAAAATGGAGTTTGTTTGGAAGATGTATTGGAAGAATATATTATGCACATCCTATAGGTGGTGAGAGATTTTATCTAAGAATATTGTTAAACATTGTAAAAGGGCCTACGTGTTATAAAGATATTTATATTATAAATAGTGTCACATACCCAAAATTTAAGGATGTATGTCATGCTCTTGGGTTGTTAAATTCTAACAAAGAATGGAATGAATATTTGATAGAAGCTGGTTATTGGGCATTTGGTCCATAAATGAGAGCCTTATTTGTTACAAGACTTTTATTTTGTTAGGTATCGGATTCATTCCAACTTTGGAAGAATAATTAAAAGTTGATATTTGAAGATATTATATATAAGTAAAGATAAGTTCTCTAGTTTGATTGATTGTAATCAAAATCAGAAATCAAAAATTATATTCTTTATGAAATTAAACAGCTATTGATTAAATGTGGTAAGTCTTTGAATGATTTTTCTCAATTACCTTTGCTAAATGCAAGTCTTCTTAATCGGAAACAAAATCACTTAATTCAAGAAGAATTGTCTTACAATATTGAAGAAGTTATAGAGGAATATCAAAAATTATTTGCTGGTCTTAACAGTAGATAATTTATTGTTTGTGAAACTATTATGGGGGCAATCTCAACTAATAGTAGTGGTTTATTTTGTATTTATGGATATGGTGGCACTAGAAAAACTTACATTTATAAAACTATTCTAGCTATAGTTAGAGTTGAAGAAAAAATTGCATTAGCTATTGCATCTTCTGGCATTGCTGCTTTACTTCTACCTGGTGGAAAGATTGCACATTTAAGATTTTGTATTCCGATAGTTATTAATGAAAATTCAGTATGTGAGATTAAACCTGGTAGTCATCTTATAGAGTTAATGATAAGTGCAAGTATTATTATTTAGGATGAAGTTCCAATGGCTTATAGGTATTATTTTGAAGCTATAGATAGAAGTTTAAGAGATATTTTATACCACATAGATCTTGAGAATACGTATAAATCTTTTGAAGGAAAGGTGGTACTTCTTGGTAGAGATTTTAGATAGATTCTATTTATTATTTCTAAAGATCAGACGGAAGATATTATTCAAGTTTCCATTAATAGATCTTATTTATAGAATCATTGTTGTGTATTCAAACTACAAACTAATATGAGATTGATGAATTATGAAGTTTCTATGATGAATACTTGAGATATTTATTTATTCAATAATTGGATACTGAAAATTAGTAATGGCGATATTGGTGAGGGGGATGGGGACTACTTAGTTGAATTTTTATTAAATTTAGACATCATACCACAAAATGATATACATAATAATATAATCTAAAGTATTTATTTTGATTTAAGTTCAAAATAACTTGATAGAGAGTATTTGAATGAGAGAGAGCAATTCTTGCACCTACAAATAAAATTATTGATGTAATAAATGAGAGAATACTTTCTTCAATATCTACAGAGGAAGTTGTTTACTTAAGTGTAAATTCAATTTGTAAAATATCATCTAACTATGCAGAAGAAGATCGATCTTTTGTATCCTACTAAGTTTCTTAATTCTTTAAAATTTTATGGATTCCCTAATCATGAGTTAAAATTAAAGGTAGGAATATCGGTGATATTACTAAGAAATTTGATTCAAAATGCTGGTCTTTATATTGGTACTAAATTGATAATTACAAGACTATTTTCTAAAATTATATAAGTTGAAATTATCGGTGGAAGTAATATTGGTGCTCGTGTATTTATTCCAAGAGTAGTCTTATCCCTAACTGAATGTAAATGGTCTTTCATATTGAAACGAAGACCGTTTCCTCTTTCTGTATATTTTACTATGACTATTAATAAAAGTCAAGGTCAATCACTAAAGCAAGTTAGAATATATTTGGCAAGACCTATATTTAGTCATGGATAGCTATATGTTGCACTATCCAAAGTAACTAGCGGAGATGGTTTGAAAGTATTGATAAATAATGATGAGCATTCTAAAGGTTATTGTTCGATGAAAAATAGTATCCACAAGAAGATTTTCTCAAATCTACCTGCTACCATTGATATATAAATTTGTAATAAATTATAATTAAATATAAAATAAATTATCTTATATGTATTGATATTTTATATTATATTCCATATTACATGCTAATATTTCTCCTCGATTTTATATTTGTTCTAATTCTTTTTTCTATACATATTAATGTATATTTATTATAGATTGTTAATCAACTCGAAAATGTAGTGTAATTTACTAAATGAGTTAGCAAATGAGAGAGATAACTGGAAGATAAAGATTAGAATTGATAGAATATGGGATTTAGTTAACAAAAAGAACAATAATAAGCTTATAAGATTGGTCATGCTCAATATTAATGAAAAGGTACCTTTCCTTCTTCTATGTTCAAATATTTTTCATGCTTATATTTTCTAAAATTCTCTTACAATAATTATTAATACTATATTTTTTTATTTGTTGATTTGTAAGGGTAATCATATGCATGTTGTAATTAGAAAAAGTATTGTGCAAAAGTTTCGTATGCTTATTGAAGGACATATATATGTGATTACTAATTTACAAGTTGTACCACTAATGGAATGTATCATCCAATAAAGAATGATAACAAGATCCTTTTTCTGCTGATCACAAAATTGAACAAACTATTGAAAGATCCTTTTCTGCCTCAGCACAAATTATACTACATAAATTATGATAAAATAGTGAATTAAGTTGATAATTATATTTATCTCAGTGGTAAAATCAAGAACTATTTATTTATTATTTTAAACTTATGATTATTTTATTCAATGAATAATTACTCTTTATGTCTGTATTTTGTAGATGTTATTGGAAAATTAATCACTATTGGACCTTTAGAGGATGTTCATGCTCAAAACTCAAATATGAAAAGAAGACATTTTGAGTTGTTGATACTTGAGTATATATATATTTTTTGTATATAGTATATGATTTATTTAAAAATATATTATTTATCTTTTTAATTCAATCTGATGTTATTGTAGTGGACTGAGGATAAAGGTCATCCTTTGGGGTAATACTACTGAATATATAAATGAAAGTAAAATTTTGTAAAGTTTCACTCATCCAATTCTAATTGTAACATCAATAATGGTTAAAGCATTTCAAGGTATGAAAAACATATTTTTAATTTTCTTCTTAACATTAGAATTTTTATTGTTAATAAGATATTTATGATATGTGTGTATTATCTTTTCTCGACAAATGCAACAAAAATTTATATCAACTTGGATATATTAGAAGTGGAAAGTTTTAACCATAGGTATCGTTTACTTATTCATTATCTTACTGTAAATTATATCGAACAAACTACTAACTAAATTTTATAACTTTCGAGTAAAGATTTATCATATATGAATGATGTTCAGGAGATTATATCCCAAAGCTAATTATAAACTTCTTCTACTTATTCATTGGTTGTGTTTGATATGTAGCTATAGTTGTAGCTGTGTTGAGCTATAGCTGTAGCTTGAGCTATTAGCTATAGCTGTAGCTTATTAGTCTAAGTATTTGATAAAAATTAGTTTTCAGTAAGCTGTCATGTACAAAATAACATAAATAGACATAATCTTATTTTATTTATTTTTAATATCATATCAAATATTTAATTTAATTAAATATAATAGATGTAATAAATATATATTATATTATAATATATATTTATATTTATAATATATATTATAATAATATAATATAGTATTATATTATTATAATATTATTATCATATATTATTATATTATATTATTATTATCATAAAATATAATAATATTATGTTATAATATTAATATAATATAATATAATATAATATTATTATATTATTAATATAATAATATTATATATTATATTTATAATATAAATATATATTATATATTATATATTATAAATAATAATATTATAACATAATATGTATATATAATATTATTATATTATTAATATAATAATATTACTATATTATATATTCATATTTATAATATATATTATAAAATATCATGATAATATAATATAATATGATAAATATAATATATAATATAATAATATTATTATATATATTATATTATATTCTAATATATATTTATATTTATAATATATATTATAATATATTATGATAATATAATATAATATAATGTTATATGATATTATGTTACTATAATATTATTATATTATATTATATTATATTATATTATATTATGATAATATTATGATAATATATTATAATATATTATATTTTTGTAGATAGATTTTAAAGAATAGAAGAGAGAGGAGGAAGCTTAAATGTTAAATAAGTGAGTAATATTAGAAAAAAGTAAAGAATAAATTTGAAAATAAAAAATACATAGCTAGCTTTGATTTTAAATCCTTGGATGAGGAAGCTTTCAATAAAAACTAGCTTATGGACCATAAGCTACCTCCACCAAATACTAAAGTAGCTTAAATAAGCTAAAACTATTTCGAAAGCTGCATGCCAAACATAGCCATTATCTATTAGAAAGATGATAGTTCAAGAGATAAAGTCTATTAAGTGGGATTGTCATGCACAAATGACTGAAATTATACAATACTAAAATTTTATTCTTAAATTTAGTATTTATATTTGAAGATATATAATTATAATTAAATATTCAATCATTTAATTTATAGAAGACTATCTTTAATTGTGAGGCCTTAATTAGCAATATCGAAATAAAATTTGGATGGTGTTATATGGCTTGCCAAGTTTGTCAGAGAAAAATGAGATGCATCGATGTTGGATTCTAATATAATCAAAACAATATAGAGCCTAAGTACCCAATACTAAGGTTTGTGTCATATTTAATACTTAGAATTTATTGATAAAAGATAAATATATATTTTAGATAATGCAAGAAAAAAAATTTATATATTATATATTTTAATATCACATCTTTTACTAATGTCTGTTTCTTTTTCTTTAGGTACTGACTATAATTTTGTGTTGAGGATTATACATGATTTGCATCATTTGTTCTTTTCGATAAAGTTACTCAATGGTTAATAGACAAATCAGCTGAACAATTATGCATAGATGAGATATATGTAAGATATATTTCATATGTTATTCATCGATCGATTAGTTGATAATATAAAGTTATGTATTTCTTTTTGTGTAGAAAGATGATGAATCTATTATTCCCTTAGAAATAAAAAAAACTATAGAAAAAAAGTTACATCTTCCAAATTTAGGTTGATGAATACAATCTCAAAGGAGGACAAAGCTATATTGTTCTTAAAATAATTTCCAATAATGCATACAATAAATTAGAAGACAAGCAAAATCGAAGAAAATCCATTATGAGTGATATATTTCTATTATTTTATATATGAATGATTATATTTATGTATTTTGTTCTAATAATTGATAACTAAATATTTTTTTGCAAATTGAAGCAAATGAAGATGAATGTCCTATTACTGATAGGACTACGAAGAAAAGAGATGTGCATGGGAAGCAAATAAGTGGTCTTGCTCTACTTAATGATGAGCATTTTGAAACAACTAATGCTGAAGATATGTTTTCAAAAAATGATTTTCATATAAGCTAAAAATGATTATGTTACTTTTTACTATTATGCTATTTAAACATTCTGACTTCAAGTCCCCATTTAGAATACTTGATATAATCTATGATATCTTTTATGTAATGTTGGATAAACATTTTATGTTGGTTTATGATATATTAAACAATCGACTTTCATCATTATCTATAAATAATTTTAAAAAAATTAATCTAAATTAATTTATATATAATAAAATTAGAAAAAATATATATCCTATGCATTTAATCTTTTATTCCCATATATAGTCATACAAAATTTGTATACACTTACAAATAGTAGTTCTTGCACATAGTTATATTATTCCTGTGCATACAATTATATCATCCCTACACACACTTATATTTGCTTGTGCATAATTATTTGTAACTATGTATATAGTGGAATATAACTATATGCAAACATTAGGGACTGAAAATTAAAAAAACTTCAAAACTTAAGGTGGGTGTTCAAGCTCTAGTCAATAGGGATTAAAGGTTATATATAGTCCAATCCATAGAGAGACCGGCTATTAAATATACCTTTTTATTAATTTTTCTTATTCATATTATTATTAGTTGTGTTAACAAGAAGGGAGGGGCCATGGGCAAGAGAGATTTGTACTTGATTGGGCTTTGGTATTTTTCTTTAATAAAGAGGATAATTATATCATTTTAGTCAGTATTTTAATGGTGCTTGGTTTTGGATGAAGCTTGGGACTATAGTGCATCACTTAATAAATGAAATTTTGTCAAAATAAGAATTGGTAAGTGAAAATGGCCTTAAGTTAAGAAGGTGTTTCAATAATTTTTTCATTCAAAAATTATAGTTACCACTTATGATACAAGTTAAGGGTCTTGAACTTAGTCTAATTGGCTCGCAGGTCGGGGATGGCCAACCTATACCAAATTTACAAACTCAATTGCTCCATGATCTGATTGGAGAGAAGAAAGATTTTCTTCAACTCGTTCAACTCAGATATCTCAAACAAAAATATAGAAGAAGAGGAGAATTTTTTGAAAGTAGAAATTAAGTCCATTTTCTTTCTCTATTTTTTTTCATTGATTAAAAATAAGATATATATTCTCTATTTATAATAATAAGGTCCATTCTTACATAAATTGGGTCAGATTCCTCTTCTAGTTCTAATAATTTTTTTTACCTAAAATAGATATGTCAAGTAGAAATAATTTTAAAAAAAACTAAAACTTTTCAAGAGGTAAATCTCGACTCTTACATCAACTCTGCTTTATATCGCTCTACCAGATTTTTTTTGGATTGAAAGATATGCTTGGTTAAAATTTTATCGAAAAAGAAAGTTTTTGGATTGATCGACCTATTTTGGAGCCTAGACAAAGAAATTTTACTCCGATCACTAAGGACTTGTTTGGTTCGCATGAAGAACTTTTCTTTGCAGAAAGTAACTTTCCAAAAAAAGTTACTTTCTAGAAAGTTATTTCTTAGAAATATGATTTTGACATATTTGGTTGATCATGAAAAAATGGCTAGTTCTAGAGTGGCTTATGTTTGGTTGAATATCCACTTTCTAAAAAAAATATATAAAATACCTATTATACCCTTAATAGATATAAGACCATACATTTTTGCTCCCAAATTTTATATAAATAATAAAATAATAATAATAATATCAATATAATATTATATTAATATAAATATTAATATATAAATATAAATTATATATTAATATTAATAAAAATATTATATTAGTATAAATATTAAATAATGTTAATATATTATAAATATTATATTAATTATATTAATATAAATATTATATTATATTCATATAAATATTAAGATAATATTAATATAATATTATATTAATATTTATAAGGATAATATTTTTAAGAATTTATATGCTCTATGATCACATATTTGTAAAAGGATATTTTTAGAAAGAAAAAAATGCCATCACTTTCCATCCCGTGGGAAGTTTCAAAACCCACTTCTTTCATGAATTTTTTACTTTTCATGAAACATAGAAAGTATCCTCCTATGAGAAGAGCTTTTTCTACTCTTTCTTTTCTTAAAACTTCAATCAAATAAGAAGCCTTCTTTTCACTTTTTATCAAAAAGATCATTGAAATTAGACATCATATGGCTAAGTAATGGCCTTCCGAAGTTTGGCTTGTGAATTGACTTCTCAATATAGTGGATCTTATTCTTGAACTCTATCCAGTCTATTTATAGTAGTTAAAATAGTTCACATCGAGTTTAGTAATCTTTCTGGATCACTTAAGTTAGTCTAGATCTACATCAGTATTGCAAGGATAATAAGAGCATGGAAGCAGAAAAACCAAAGAACGTGAAATTGCAATTCCAGTACTTGACCATACAAATACGTTCACAGGGACCAAATAGAGGAATTTATTAAATTCAATCACCAAAACAATTGGACCTAATATCGAGAACCAAATCAGAATGAGACCACCACCAAAAATTGCCCCATCCGTATCAAACCAAGCAACTATTCCATTCCGTTTGTAAAAAGGGTGTGAGACATGGAATAAGGAATATCTTTAACCAACTGGTCCACACCATTAACCGAAGCAAAATGGCTCGCCTTGTCAGCCATCTTAATCCAATTTACAATCATTTGCTTGTCACTTTCAAGCCAAACAGCCACATTGGAAGAACATTGGCAACCCAAGCTAAGCCAGCTCTAGCTGCAAGTATCTAAAGAAGCTGAATGACTTCTATCTACTGCAATTCCATCACCTTCATTCGGAATCATTGGGCCTCCTCTAGCACCACTCCAATTTGACATGATTAATCTAATTTATTACTCCCATCCCAGGTGTGGCGAAGGTTAATTTAGATGAGCTCAAGCATGTTTGGATTTTTTTTCTACATGATTGGGTGGCACATCTTGTAGGATTTGTAGATTGCGCTAGTGCAACTAATAAGATCACAAGGATGGATTAAGCAAAATATTCAGATATAGTTTTGGAATAGATCGGATGGAATCCCATAGCGAGAAAATAAAAAAACCTATTTAGATTATTTTTTCTATAGGATTGGAGCTGGCCCACCGATTAGCTATAGCCTATAACTAGGTATTTTATAAATACAAGCCTAATCCAGTATATAGCATATAATTTTATTGATTGTGTTAGCCCAATCCATGAATCCTATAAGATGTTTCACTCAATCTTATATGAAGGAAAATTCTTTCTACACCATGAATGGTGTAGCTCTGCGGGTATCATCCGTGATGATTGACTTTTACGTAGGATCGAAGCATAGCGTCTGAAAAAAAAATATTTTTTTTTACTTCGGTCTCGTGCCAGAGCCAATCATCGGTGTAGAAAATATTTTCCCCTGTAGGAAAGGATATTTCTGGATACTTTTGATAGGATTGGGCTGAAAATCCGATAAAATACTTAAACATGGTTCTACCCGGCTCAAAATTTATGGGAAGAAAAAAAGGACCTCTGTGCATCTTTTTTCTGTCTTTTTCTTGCTACAACCAAAAATCTGAGATCTGCAGTAAATTTAGACAAGTTCTTAGAAAATATAAGCTAAATGGGCCAACAAACTTGATTCCTACGAGATTTTCAATTTAATCTTGTGGGAATAGCCTAATAGATCCTAAGTAACATAGAGGAAGAAAGAGAAGATGGCATGATTTAAGAGGCAGGCACCATGGCAAAACTCTATTATAGTAGTTCCCTCTTACTGGAATCCACGATAATTTCGTGCATTCTAAATCTCATAGCCTAGATGAATGAAATGATAAAACATTGGCTCCAACAAGTTAGCAAGAACTTGGCTTGCATGGATCAGTTATAGTTCACAACTGGCTAAGCAAAACAGCAACACGCTCCGATGCCTCTCTCTACCTCTTCCGCCATTTCATGATGGCAACCAGAGCGATTCAGGGTAAAATATGCATCACAATACTATTTATTGGAGATAAATCCCACTCTTGTCGAAGTCCAGCCTGATGCTTAGCTAAATACAACTGATAATCATGAAAGAGCTTTGATTGAAAATTCTCCTCCAGTGGTCGGACCCCAATCGAACTCCTCCAGCGGTCGAATCTTAGCCGAACTTCTTCAGCCGACCGAACTCCTCAAATGGCCGAATCCCAGCCGAACTCTTCCAGCGGTTAAACTCCTTCCGAATTTTTTCTTCATTCGGATTCCTCCAGGAGCCGAACTCCCTCCAGACATCTCTTTCAAATGAATTCCTCCAGGAGCCGAACTCTCACAGACTTCTACTTCAGTCGAATTCCTCCAAGAGCCGAACTCCCTTCAGATGTCTCCTTTAGATGGATTCCTTCATGAGTCGAACTCCTTCCAGACTTCTCCTTCAATCGGATTCCTCTAGAAGCCAAATTTTTCTCAGACTTCTACTTCAGTTGGATTCCTCCAGGAGCCGAACTTCCTTCAGATGTCTCCTTCAGATGGATTCCTCGAGGAGTCGAACTTCTTTCGGACTTCTTCTTTAGTCAGATTCCTCTAGGAGTCGAATTTTCTCTAGACTTCTTCCTCAATCGAATTCCTCTAGGAGCCAAACTTCTTCCGGATCTCTCCTTCAGTCGGACGTCTACAGGAGTCAAACTTCTTCTTCAATCGGATTCCTCTAGGAGCCGAACTCCTTTCAGACTTTTTCTTCAGTCGAATTCCTCCAAGAGCTCAACTCCTTTTGGACTTCTCCTTCAGTCAGATTTCTCTAGGAGTCGAACTCCTTTCAGACTTCTCCTTTAGCTGAATTCCTCCAGGAGCTAAACTTCTTTCGGACTTCTCTTTCAGCCAAACTTCTCCACCAGCCGAACTCCTTCAGTCAAACTTCTTCATCAGTCAAACTCCTTCTAGACTTCTTCATCAGTCGAACTCCATCCAAATTTCTCCAGTAGATTACTTCTAGATTTTAAGTAGTATTCCTTTCGGATGATCCCCTCTAACCTATTCCCTTTAGAAGTCCAAACTTCTCTGAAATTGACATACGTCAAAGCTCTTCACCCCTCTACATGGCCCCGAGCGACTTAGTACCAGACAGCTATGGCTGTCACTATCAGTCTGCTGCAGACGGCGCCCCTCTCACGCGGTTTCGGACAGTCAGCTACCTGACAACTATGGCTGTCACTATCAGTCTGCTGCAGGCGGTGCCCCTCTCACACAGTTCCGAGTGGCCAGCTACCAAACAGCTATGGCTATCACTATCAGTCTGCTCCGAAACTCTATCTATAAAAGGGACCCTCCAGATACGTTTTCTCTAAGCTCTCTTCTCCTTTTCAGAAATTCTGCTGAATTCATTCCCGAGCACTCCATTTTTGTTGGCCAGAAGAGCTGACTTGATCGTCAGAGGGTCCTGCCGGAGCCACCATCGACTCCAAATGAAATTTTGTTTTGCATGTCACTAACGGTAACCTCTTCTTCCTCAACTCTAGCTTAGTCTTGCATCGATCAGATTCTACACCAACAGGATTGACGCTAGAAGGAGGGCCTGCTGTTCCTAAGGTATCCTTGTTCTTAAAGGAGTGCTCAACCGATCCTATGGATCTTCTTCTTCAAGATCTGAGCCAGACCCATCCGTTCTCGCTCCAGCATTGGTGCTTCAACCTCCTCCTCCACCAGCGGTCATGGTAGATCTGAAGCAGTTTAATCTACTGATGTAGCAGGTTCAAGGCCTCACCAAGATGGTGCAGGCCATGCAGCAGCTTTCGATAGCGATTCCATCAAGAAATCTACCATCAGAATGTCAGAAATCAGTCCCAAGAAAGAGCACTTGGGCTAGCATACCCATCGCCCCTAGAAAGAAAAAATAAAGAGTAGAGGATCCTTGTTCGGATCATGATTCTTCTCCGAAAGAAATTTTTTTCATCTACAGTCGAAAGCCTTCCAAGGTCTGCGATTGAGATGACGTCCTCGATCAGAAACTGTGAGAGATGGATCGACAGATTGAGAAGCTCGACCTCGTCGCCCCGACTCACCATGATGATGTCCGTACCAATCCTTCTTTCTCTTCCCAAATTATGTAAGAGTCCATTCCACCGAACTTCAAGCTTCCCCCGGTTTGAAAGCTATAATGGAACCTCTGATCCAGTCGATCATCTAGAGGCCTTTCGGACTATAATGCTGCTCCATGGTGCACCAGATGTCATTTTATGTTGAGCTTTTTTATCTACCTTAAAGGAAGCAGCAAGAAACTGGTACTCGACGATCGGATACGATCTTCTTATTTGATCAGATGAGCCATCAGTTTATGGCTCATTTTGTTAGCAGTCGGCGTCTCCATTGAGATTCAAATTTCTTGATGAATATCAAATAGAAGAATGAAGAATCTATCCAGGCTTATGTCATCGATTTAATGCTGCTGCATTGAAGGTCCGAAACCTGGACCAGCCTGTTGCAATGGCCGCACTCAAGGGCGGCATTCAGAAGAATGATTTGCTATTCTTCCTGGAGAAGAAATATCTCAGAAACTTTGCTAATCTGCTAGCTCGGGCTAAAGGATATACCCGAGCGGAAGAAGCCTTCAAATTGAGAGATGAGGGAGTCGCAGGAGAGCGGCAGGCGAGTGAGTTTAGTAAACCCATGGCTGATGGAAGGCTGAATAAAGTTCGACTGTGCTTACGGACTCCCCCCGAGCGTAAGCGAGCCTAAACTCCTCCTCGAGCTCATCGTCAAAGAAGCCCGATGGAAGGGCGCGAAGAAGTTCCTCCCTCAGAAGATTTCATAACTACACCCCCCTTAATGCTCCACAGACGTCAGCCTGAAGCAAGAAAAGATCAGCCAAAAGTGCTACCGTAGTTAAAACCACCAATAAGAAAGGAACAATAAAGAGATCGACCGCCTTTCGGCATCATCAATGCTATCTCTGAGGGCTTAGTACTTCGACGAGCCACCATCTCTTAGCCTCAGAGTCAGAGAAAGCTTGCTCCAAATTGGAAAGGCCTGTATGAAGTAGAGGAGGTCATTCGATCTGAAACTTATCGTCTGAAGGAGCTCAGAGGAACAATGCTCCCACAATCTTAAAATTCAGAGAATCTGAGAATGTACTGCCATAATTTTTCTTCAATAAAACTCCTCCATTTCAACATTATTATTTCTCGGTGCAAAAACTATGTGACGACAAGAAAGAAGCAATCATAGTGGCCATGTTAGGAACATGAGGAGAATCTCATCCTAACATGAGCAAGTCGAAGGCCTCATTCATTTTAGACGAGATGAGGGGAGAGGCCCTAACAATGGTTCTTATGTGCTCCTACAGCTCGTTAGAAATAGGAGGAGAATCTCATCCTAACGTAAGCAAAGTCGAAGGCCTCATTCATTTTAGACGAGATGAGGAAAGAGGCCCTGACAACGGTCCTTATGTGCCCCTACAGCCCATTAGGAATAGGAGGAGAACCTCATCTTAATATAAGCAAGGTCAAAGGCCTCATTCATTTTAGACGAGATAAGAAAAGAGGCCATGACAACGGCCCTTATGTGCTCCTACAGTCCATTAGGAGCAGGAGGAGAACCTCATCCTAATGTGAGCAAAGTTGAAAGTCTCATTTATTTTAGACGAGATGAGAGGAGAGGCCCTGACAATGGTCCTTATAATTTTCTTTAGTCTGTTAGGAACAGAAAGAGAACTTCGTCCTAACGTGAGCAAAGTCGAAGGCCTCGTTCATTTTAGACGAGGTGAGAGGAGGAGCTTCAACTTCAACCTCGATTGGAGATAAGATCTCTTCTGAGCTTCAATGTCAACCTCGATAGGAGATAAGATCTCCTTCAATCTCGGTTGGAGATAAGATCTCCTCCGAGGTTCAATGTCGACTTCAATAGGAGATAAGATCTCCTTCAACCTCGACTGAAGATAAGATCTTCCTCGAGATTCAACGTCAACTTCAACAGAAGATAAGATCTCCTTCAACCTCGATTGGATATAAGATCTCCTCCGAGCTTCAACGTCGACTTCAACAGAAGATAAGATCTCCTTCAACCTCGGTTGGAGATAAGATCTCCTCCGAGCTGTAACGTCCACTTCAATAGGAGATAAGATCTCCTTCAACTTCAACCTCAACTGGAGATAAGATCTTCCCCGAGCTTCAACGTTGACTCCAATAGGAGATAAGATCTCCTTCAACTTCAACCTCGACTGGAGATAAGATCTCCTCCAAGCTTCAACTTCAACATCAATAGGAGATAAGATCTCCTTCAACCTCGGCTGAAGATAAGATCTCTCCCGAGCTTCAACGTCAATAGGAGATAAGATCTCCTTCAATCTCGATTGGAGATAAGATCTCCTCTGAGCTTCAACGTTTGACTTCAACAGGAGATAAGATCTCTCCTTCAACTTCAACCTCAGCTAGAGATAAGATCTCCATCGAGCTTCAACATTAACTCCAACAGAAGATAAGATCTCCTTCAACTTCAACCTCGACTGGAGATAAGATCACTCCCAAGCTTCAACTTCAACCCCGACTAGAGATAAGATCTCCTTCGAGCTTCAACTTTAACCTCGACTGGAGATGAGATCTCCTCCGAGCTTCAACGCTAACCTCAACAGGAGATAAGATCTTCTTCAACCTCGGCTAAAGATAAGATCTCCCTCGACTTCAACTTCAACCTTGGGCCAAAAATAAGATCCCCTCCGAGCTTCAACTTTAACCTCAGCTGAAGATGAGATCTCCTTCGAACTTCAACATCAACTTCTGCAGGAGATAAGATCTCCTTTAACCTCGGTTGGAGATAAGATCTCCCTCGAGCTCAAATCCTTCAACAAAAGATAAGATCTCCTTCAACCTCGGCTGGAGATAAGATCTTTCCTGAGCTTCAACTTCAACGTCAATAGGAGATAAGATCTCCTTCAACCTCGGTTGGAGATAAGATCTCTTCCAAGCTCCAACCCTTTAATGAAAGATAAGATCTCCATCAATCTTAACTGGATATAAGATCTCCTCCGAGCTTCAGCTTCAACTTCAACCTCGGTTGGAGATGAGATCTCTTCCAAGCTTCAACGCCAACCTCAACAGGAGATATGATCTCCTTCAACCTCGGTTGGAGATAAAATCTCCTCCGAGCTTCAACTTCAACATCAATAGGAGATAAGATTTTCTTCAACTTCGGCTGGAGATAAGATCTTTCTCGAACTTCAACGTCAATAGAAGATAAGATCTTCTTCAACCTGTTAGATATATGTGACCTAGAAACCAGAATTGGCTGACACTTGTCATACACTTCTAGGGGCAAAATAGTAATTTTGACTATAATCAATAAAATAGATTATTTTTTATCACATATGTGTATTTAGTATTTATGATACATCCTTTGAGTTAATAGTAATAATAATTCATATTTTCAAGAGTTAAAAATTTCAGACATGAATAATCATTATTAATTTATAAAATGCTTCCGACCATAGGATCATCACGAGGATGGTGATTGATCCAGAAGGTTGGTATACAATCGCTTCTCTTTAGTAGATGAGTCTTAAGTCTACGATGTGGAGACACCGGAGCGAGAGTATAGATACTCATTAGAGAATGAGGGTACTGAGCGTGACCACCTCGCGTAGTCATTAGAAAGTCTACCTTCTCATCAATGATTGACTCGATGCTGCAGTGGTGTGTCAGATTTTTTGATCTGAGGTGCATCGACAGTTTACCTTGAGGATGTTATAGTTTGACTACACCATAACTCGGTCTCCTAGCCATTCGAAATTTAGAGGTATATGTTGGCTATAGTATGTTTATTGTAGGAATTGGATTACATCAAGATGAAATCTATCTATCTCGGTGGTAGAGGAGCAGCCCTATGATGATCATAAAAATCAAGTCTAGAAGCCCATGGCCATGGCAGAGTGAAATAATAGAAAGAGTTTCTATTTAGGTTTTCACATCAGACTTGAATTGAATAATTACATCATACGACAGAAACTAGGATTTGATGAGTTCACCTTAATCTAATCTGATCAGGGGCTCAAGATAGAAGAATTTAATCACACAGATAGCTGCACCAAGAGATTTGTATTTAGCTCTGATGGGTTGCCACCATATACTACTAGATATCACTGATGAATTTTGGGAGCAATTAGAATGATTTAGATGATCGATCATTCTAACTATTTGAATCAGAAGAGTTCTAATCCATCGAAAGGAGTTTCGATGATGTCAATGAAAGAGATCATGACATATCCCATTACCATATAGAACTAAACCTAACTGGGTCACACAAACAAGGGTTTGAATCTGGTGATTATCAATTGAACTGATCTAGTTCAATTGATCTGAATGAGATTCAATTAGGTTCAAGGAAATCATGCTAGCACTCGATTAAACCTAATGTTCTTCTTTTACTATCATAAATAGTTCTCTTGACTGAGCCAAAGAAGTTTGTGCTCGATTAGAGGCCTTCACTTGGTCTGACTGGAGCCTGTGCAGGTCAAAAAAGGGTTGTCTTATTTTGTAAGACAATACCTGTCATTTTTTATCATCTACCATTTCTCGTCCTTTGATTTTGGTCAAAAGTTGACCTTTGACTGGTCAAATATTGACCATTGACACTTTGACTTTTGTCTACGTGTCATGCACCTATTGGAGAGCTGGTGGAGGCTTGTCCCCCTGCTAGAAGCTAGCAAGGAGGAGGGCGCACGCCAAGGGTGGCATGCGCCCAAGTATGAGGCACCCAGGAGACCCTATAGGATAGGAACTCCATCTCCTTTTTGGATTCCGATTAGACTCCTCCTAAGAACCAACTTTGATCGATCTTAGGCACCATCTAAGGATGAATCCAAGGGACTCTATTTCCACCAATCAGATTTAGATCTGATTTTACAAAGGGTTGTGATTGGCTGGGATGAAGAGGAGTCGGATCATGCATAGTCTATAAATAAGATCCTGCGCCCGACTCAAAGGAGGTGAATAATTCTCCACGCCCCAAGGCTGCCTCTCTCTCCTCCTCCATGCCAAGACCATCATCTCCCTCTCCTCTCCACGTTCAAAGTAGTTTGAGATCTCAGTTGGTGCAATTTAGGCAAGAGAAAGGTGATAGAAAGTTAGAAGGCTGTGCTGCTGCAAAGGACAACTGCTGATCTTCGAAAGCTATTTTGAAGATCCTTCAAATTAGATTCAGATCTGATTTTTGGAGATATGATAGAGAAGAAGAGGATCTTCAAATTTAGTCCGAGTGGATATCGATAGAGGTCAAGCACTATGTGGCTAGATCCAAAACCTTCCACTACTTACAGGATCATCAATGGATAATAGGATTGTCTAACAACAAGATAAATTTAATTTAATTTAATTTATCTATATTTTATTTTAATTATTAAAATAATAAAAATTAGATTTAAAATATTTTAAATCTGATTTGAATCAAAGAAATTTTTTTTTAAAATATATCTCTTGATCCGATCAGATCTGAACGAATCTGATCTGAAAAATCAGGATTTTCCCTTCAACTGATATCAGAGCCAAGGTTCTAAAGTATTTAGATCTAATTTTAAATTTATTTTAATTAAAAAATAAGAAATTTCAGATGTCACATGAGATGTGATTAGATCTAAAATCAAAAAAATTTAAATTAAATAATTTAGATCTAAGATTAAAAAATATGCATGACTAGTTCTAAAATAGAATAGTTCTATAGAATAGTCTTGCATGTTTATGATTTAATTTGATTAAATCATATTTTATATCTATTTATTTATTATTTTTTGATATTATAATTAATATAATAATATTAAAAAATAGTAAATAAAAATTATTTAATTTTAACATAATATGAGATATGATTGATGCATGTCTAGACTAGTTGTAGAATAGTTCTACATAGTTATCTAGATTAGAGTTTATTTTAATAAGATTAATTTAAATTTAATTTTTTAGATTATTATGAGATAATTTGGATCTGAAAATATGCATGATTCGATACATGAGATGTATGCAAAATATGCCATGATTAGATCTAATTTGTATATAAGATATATAATATAGATATAAAACTATTTTGTAGTATTACATATTTTTGATTAAGGCATTCCTCTTAGCCATCCGATCATAAGAATGAAGAAGGGTTTAAAGGCCCTCTCCTTCCATCCGATGGGGTGTTCTTATGACATGTAGGGGTGCTACTCATTCGTCCTTAATCAGAAATCCAAAACTTACTTTCTGCAAAACCCTAGATCCTGAAATCCTAGGATTTATTGTACATATTTTGTTTATGAACCCTACTTAATTAAGAATTAAGATTATGGAATATTAATTAGATCTAAAATTGAGAATTTTAGATCTAAGACATATTCATAATACTGGGTTCGGGCTTGGGTAGCTCAATTAGGTCTAAGCGGTTGATCAAATTGAATCAAAAGTTGGTTAGATGGGATCAATAATGCTTAAATTGATCAGCCTAATAGAATTAAGTCTGGGTCAAGATTGAGTCACGATCAAGCAAGACCTAATTAGGCTTAGAGGTTAGAGTCTGGATTGTAGGCTAACCCAATTGATTCTGGCTCAATAATTTGGTGTCTAAGGTAAGTTTGGCACATACAACCGACTGATTTTTAATTGGGACCTACTCGATCTGAATGCGTTCTTGTACGAGTTAATGTCATATCCCTTCCACCGGTCTCACTTACCTGGCCATATCTGTTGACTCAGTTCTAATCTGAGGTGGTCAATAATCCGAGCTAACCCATGCCACTAGGTTAGTCATAATTGTTATGACTATGACAAGTCTAGTTTAATGAGACCTGAATCAATTCTCCCTAAGAAAAGATTAAGTCTGAGGTCTTCCACCATTGTAGATGTGCGGGCCCTTTCCGGGGTTGATTGTTCTCGACTGGATATAGTGGCTCAGTTGCACCGAAAAGACATAACCATGTCTATTAGGCATTGGATGCTATGGGCTGGAGGATGAGTTGGGCTCAATATTTCGGATACGGTGAGAGACTCAATTAGGAATCCAGTCTATGCAAATGGTGGGTCTGACTTAACTAAGGAGTGGATCAATATTTCGGATATGGTGAGATTCATGAATTAGAGACCAAGTTTGGGTGCACCATGATTAGAGAATCATTGAACAAGAGTTGTTCACTCATTGGCTAACCCATCACCAATAACTGTTAGGTGAGGTGATGAGTCAGTTGGTGAGACCGCACCACCCACTAGAAATCATTAATCGTGGAGATTTTCGCATCTCTACAGAGGGAGTGTAGGAATTCGAGAAAATAGTGGGCACTAATTTATTTAAAAATAAAATTTCTAAATAAATTGGTCAAGTCATAATTACAGTATCTAACTAGAATCTTTGACTCTCTACAGAAAAATGTCTGCATCCAACCCATTAGAACGTATCTTGGATACACATAGACTGACCGAACCCAATTATAAAGATTGGCTCAGAAACTACAAAATCGTTTTGGGTTCCGAGAAGTTAACCCATATATTGGACCAGAATCCTCTCACCTTACCAGTCCATCCATCCGTTGAACATAGAGCATCTCTGAAAAAATGGATAGATGAAGATAATAAGGCCAGATATTATATGTTGGGCTCGATGTTTGATGAGTTCCAGCGCCAACATGAAGATATCATGACTGCTCATCAAATGTTGGCTCACCTGCAAGAGATGTTTGGTGAACAGAGTCGCGCAGCCAAGTATCAAGTCACGAAATGACTTTTTAAGGCTAAGATGCATGATGGGCAGTCAGTCCAAGATCACTGTCTGATGATGATCAAGGACATGAAAGAGCTTGAGAAGCTCGGTGTGAAGTTAGACTTGGATCTGCAGAATGATATTATTCTGCAATCCTTGACTGATGCATATGGGCAATTCATCATGAATTACCACATGCATAAACTTCAAAATTTCCTTGGCCGAATTAATGAATATGCTGGTTACCGCTGAGCTTTCTATGAAAGATTCTAAAGGCTCAGTTCTTGCTATGGAACGAACTTCTTCTAAAAAAAGTCTTATGGAAAGAAAAAGGAAGTCTGCGAAAAAGTAGAAGGTGGAAGGAGAAAGAAGAAGAAGGCAGAGCCGAAGAAGAAGGCCGATGTCAAAGAAAAGTATTTCCATTGCAACAGCGACGGCCACTTGGAAGCGGAACTGCCCTACTTACCTGGCCACCCTGAAGAACAAGAAGGAAGGTCCTTCTGGAGGTATGCTCGTTATTGAGTCTAACCTTATGATTTCTTCTGCATCCAGTTGGGTGCTTGACTCTGGTTCTAGTGCTCATCTGTGCACTTTCCATGCAGGGTCTTGAGGATAGCAGGAGGCTGAGGGATGGAGACATGATCCTACGCATCGGTAATGGAGCAAGAGTTGCTGCAGTGACGGTGGGAACATACCCTCTTCGATTACCATCTGGTTTAGACTTAGTTTTGAAAGACTGTTATTATGTGCCTGCAGCTAGCAGAAATTTGATTTCTGTTTCATGCTTAGCACTAGAAGGCTATGTGATTACCTTCTTTAAGGACCATTGTAACATTCTTTATGAAAGAAATAAAATTGCAAATGGTTTCCTTATTAACGGTCTTTATCAGCTACATATTGATGTATCTATTCTAACTATCGAGCAAAACGTGAATGCCAAACGACCTAGGGATAGTCCAAATGATAGATATCTATGGCACCTGAGATTAGGTCATATAGCAGAAGATAGGATCAACAAATTGGAGAAAAATGGGCTATTGAGTCCATTGACTTTCGAGTCATATCCAACTTGTGAATCTTGTCTTCAAGGCAAAATGACTAAACTCCCTTTTGTAGGACATGGGGAAAGGGCCACAGATCTCCTTGCCCTAGTACATACTGATGTGTGCGGCCCATTTGATGTGCCGGCTAGAGGCAATTTTGTCTACTTCATTACCTTTACCGATGATCTGTCTAGGTATGGGTATGTGTATCTTATGAGACACAAGTCTGAAGCTTTTGAAAAGTTCAAAGAATTCAGACATGAAGTAGAAAAACAAACTGAAAAATCCATTAAGGTTCTTCGATCAGATCGAGGAGGTGAATACCTTAGCCAGAAATTTCTAGACTATCTCAAGAAAAATGGCATAGTCTCTCAATGGACTCCACCAGGAACACCTCAACTCAACGAATTTTAGAATGGAGAAATCGGACTCTATTGGATATGGTCCGATCCATGATGAGCTTCACAGACCTCCTTGATTTTCTTTGGGGACACTCATTGTTAACTTCAATTTATCTACTGAATAGGGTTCCCTCTAAAATCCGTTCCTACCACACCGTATGAGATATGGCATGGTAAGAAACCAAGTCTGAGTCATCTCAGAATTTGGGGTTGTCCGGCTCATGTCAAAAGACAACAAGCGGACAAGTTAGAGTTTAGGTCCTTCAGAGCTCGATTCATAGGATATCCTAAAGAGTCATTAGGATACTATTTCTACATTCCAGAAGACCACAATGTGATTGTGAGTCGACATGCCATCTTTCTTGAAAAATAGTTTATTCAAGATAGCGGCATTGGAAAGCAGATTAAGCTTGATGAGAAAGTCTCACAAGTACAACGAGCTAAGGACCAATTGGAACCAAATCAGGTTGAGCCAATAAGAACACTACCTCCTCCACCTCGTAGATCGGAAAGAGAGTTTTCCATCCCCTGAAAGATACTTAGGTATTATTTCAGAGGAAGTAGAGAAAATATTCCTCGTAGGTAATGGTGCTCATGGTGATGATCCCAAAACCTACAACGAGGCGATATCAGATATCGACTCCGAGAAATGGCTAGAGGCAATGCAGTCAGAAATTGACTCGATGCACTCAAACCAAGTCTGGACCTTGGTAGATCCACCAGAAGGTATAGTACCTATTGGGTGTAAATGGATCTTCAAGAGAAAGATTGGTGCAGATGAAAATGTGGAGACATTCAAGGCTAGACTAGTGGCAAAAGGTTATAGTCAACACGAAGGCATTGACTATCAGGATACCTTTTCCCAGTGGCTATGCTAAAATCCATCCGCACATTGCTTGCCGTTGCAGCCTATTTCGATTATGAAATATGGCAAATGGATGTGAAAACGGCATTCTTAAATGGATATCTTGAGGAAGATATCTATATGGAACAGCCGCTAGGTTTCACATCCAGTGATACTGATCACAAGGTTTGCAAGCTGCAAAGGTCCATATATGGACTTAAGCAAGCATCTCGGAGCTGGAACACTCATGTTTCAATGATGTGATCAAAATGTTTGGTTTCATCAAAAATGAAGAGAAACCATGTGTTCTTCAAAAAGGTCAGTGGGAGCGCTGTTGTCTTCCTCGTATTGTACGTGGATGACATCCTCCTTATTGGGAATGATATTCCCATGATTGACAACAGTCAAAATATGGTTGTCCAAGGAATTCTCCATGAAAGACCTAGGTGAAGCATCCTTTATTCTAGGAATTAAGGTCTATAGGAATAGGACCGAATAGGATGCTAGGACTTTCATAGAAGATGTACATAGAGGAAGTACTAAAGAGGTTTAGTATGGAAAACTCTAAGAGAGGATTAATATCCTTCAGACATGGTATTCATCTTTCCAAGAAGATGTGCCCTAGCACACATGAGGAAATAGAACGCATGAGCAAGATCCCTTATGCTTCTGCAATAGGGAGCCTCATGTATGCCATGCTATGTACACGACCTGATATAGCCCATGCTGTGAGTGTCACAAGCAGATATCAGTCAAATCCAGGTGAAGAACACTGAACTTCTGTGAAATGTATCCTTAAGTACTTAAGAAGAACTAAAAATATGATATTGATATTTGGTAACGGAGAACTCCAAGTCTAGAGATACACAGACTCGGATTTCATGTCCGATGTAGATGATCGAAAGTCGACATCTGGGAGTCTGTTTATGTGCAATGGTGGTGCTGTCAGCTAAAAGAGTTCCAAGCAAATCGTGATAGCAGATTCCACCATGGAAGCAGAATATATCGCTGCATCAGAGGCTGTGAAGGAAGCATTCTGGTATAAAAAGTTTGCTGCAGAAATCGGAGTAATGCCATTCCTCTATACTACAATAACAATGGCACCATAGCCCTTGCTAAGAAGCCGAGGCCTTACCAGAAATCCAAGCACATCGAGTGGCGATACCACCTCATCCGCGATTACCTCAAGAAGGGTTACGTCGAGGTCAAGAGAGTCGACTCTGTAGATAATGTGGCAGACCCACTTACAAAGCCGTTGGGACAACAAAAGATCGAAGCCCACCTTAAGAAGATGGGACTTAGACTTATAGCTAATTGATTTTAGGACAAGTGGGAGATTGTTAGATATATGTGCCCTAGAAGCCAGAATTGGCTGACACTTGTAATACACTTCTAGGGGTAAAATAGTAATTTTGACTATAATCAATAAAATAGGTTATTTCTATCACATATGTGTATTTAGTGTCTGTGATACATCTTTTGAGTTAATGATAATGATAATTCATATTTTCAAGAGTTGAAAATTTAAAATATGAATAATCATTATTAACTCATAAAATGCTCCCGACCATAGGATCATCACGAGGATGGTGATTGATCTGAAAGATTGGTGTACAATCGCTTCTCTTTAGTAGATGAGTCTTGAGTTTATGGTGTGGAGACATCGGAGCGAGAGTATAGGTACTTGTTAGAGAATGAGGGCACTGAGCGTGACCACGTCGAGTAGTTATTAGGAAGTCTACCTTCTCGGTCTATCCCTATAGACCTTAATTCCTAGAATAAATGATGCTTCACCTAGGTCTTTCACAACCTCGACTGGAGATAAGATCTCCCCTCAGCTTTAACTTCAACGTCAACGAGAGATAAGATCTCCTTCAACCTCGGCTAGAGATAAGATCTCTCCCGAGCTTCAATGTCAACTTCAATAAAAGATAAGGTCTCCTTCAACCTCGGCTAGAGATAAGATCTCCTCCGAGCTTCAACTTCAACGTCAATAGGAGATAAGATCTTCTTCAACCTCGGCTAGAGATAAGATCTCCCCCGAGCTTCAATCTGAATGGATGCAAAGTCTAGAAGAGGACTTTAGCAGTCGTCTTTTTTGTACTTTCTTCCTTCGAATTTCGAACTCGAAAGTGTGGGGACTATTATTGGGGATAAACTCTGCTCCCACCAAAGTCCAGCCTAATGCAACTGGTAATCATGGAAGAGCTTCGATAAAAAATTCTCCTCGAGCGGTTGGACCTTAGCCGAACTCCTCCAACGATCGAACCTTAGCCAAACTCCTTCAGTCGGCGAAACTCCTCAGCGATCGAACCCCAGCCGAACTCCTTTCGGATTTCTCCTTCAATCGGATTCCTCCAGGAGCGAAACTCCCTCTAAACGTCTCCTTCAGATGGATTTCTCCAGGAGCCAAACTTCCTCCAGACTTTTTCTTCAATTGGATTCCTCCAGGAGCCGAACTCCTCCTAGACTTCTACTTTAGTCGGATTCCTTCAAGAGCCTAACTTCCTCCAGACATTTTCTTCAGATGGATTCCTCCAGGAGCCGAACTCCCTTTAGACTTTTACTTCAATCGAATTCCTCCAGGAGCCGAACTCCCTCCAGACGTCTTCTTCAAATAGATTCCTCTAGGAGCCGAACTCCTTCTGGACTTCTCTTTCAGTCGTATTCCTTCAAGAGCCAAACTCTCTTCAGACTTCTCTCTCAATCGAATTTCTTTAGGAGCCGAACTCCTTCCGGATCTCTCCTTCTGTCAGATGTCTACAGGAGTCGAACTCCTTTTGGACTTCTTCTTCAATCGGATTCATCCAGGAGCCGAACTCTTTTCGGACTTCTTCTTCAATTAGATTTCTCTAGGAGCCCAACTCCTTTTGGATTTCTTCTTCAGTTGGATTCCTCTAGGAGCCGAACTCCTTTTGGACTTTTTCTTCAGCTGAATTTCTTCAAGAGCCGAACTCCTTCCGGACTTCTCCTTCAGCCGAACTTCTCCATTAGTCGAACTCCTTCAACCGAACTTCTCCACCAATCGGACTTCTTCTGAACTTCTCCATCAGTCGAACTCCATCCGGATTCCTCCAGCAGATTACTTTCAGATTTCAAGTAGCATTCCTTTCGGATGATCCTCTCTAGTCGTATTCACTTTAGGAGTCCAAACTCTTCTGAAATTGACATACGTCAAAGCAATTCATCCCTCCACGTGATCCTGAGCAGTTCAGTATCGGACAGCTATGGCTGTCACTATCAGTCAGCTGCAGGTGGCGTCCCTCTCACGTGGCCTCAAGCAGCCAGCTACCTGACAGCTATGGTTATCACTATCAGTCCGCTGCAGGCGGTGTCCCTCTCACGCGGCTCCGAACGGCTAGCTATCAGACAGCTACGATTGTCACTATCAGTCTGCTTCGGAACTCCATCTACAAAAGAAACCCTCCAGATACGTTTTCTCTAAGCTTTCTTCTTCTTTCCAAAAATTCTGCTGAATTCATTTCCGAGCACTCTATTTCTGTTGGTCAGAAGAGCTGACTTGATCATCGGAGAATCCTGTCAGAGCCATCACCACCGACTCTGGATGAGATTTTATTTTGTAGATCATCAGTGGCGACCTCTTTTTTCTCAACTTCAGCTCGATCTGATGTCAATCAGATTCTACACCAACATTACTCAAGAGCAGTAGCAGGCTAGAATTTTACCAACGCATCGTTTGCGTCAGCAGCATGTGCATAATAGACATCCTTCAACGCTCAACTGAAAAATTCTTCACATCTACTCGGATAAATAAATAAATAACTTCCCCAAATTTTATTTATATTTCTCAAATAATACATCACCATTCAGGGCTAACAATGCCAACTTCTTGTGGTAACCACAAGCATCATCTTTCCCAGGCCGCTGAAAAGAAGCCTCTTCCCTCCGCCTTATGCACTCCCTGCCGTTCGATGAAAGTCCAACGCCAGCCATATCTCCAGGTAGGACCATCATAAATTCCAGAGAAAAAAAGAAGGGAATAAAACGCTGTAATTGCATTGATCGATTTATTAAACTAAATCTTTATATCCATCAATTACACTTCCCATTGAAACAAAAAAACAACATATATCTACATTTAGATAATGATTAATCGAAACCAGATCAATCGAAGAGGAATTCAAGTCATAAAAGAAACATAGATCGTGATCATTTTCTGTGGGCGTCTTCTCTCATGCTTCGAGACGGGGCGAACTGCGAATGCGAGGAGAAGTATTCAGATCCGGTAGTGGACGGGGGGAAGTCGGATCGGGTGCGGCGGTGGTGGGAGGAGTTCTCCTGCGGCCAGTCGGCGACGAGCGGCTTCCTGCTGCCGCCGTGGCCGGTGGAGCCTTCGGAGAGGCAGCGGTAGTGGCTTCGTTCCCGTTTCTTCTTGATCGCGTGGATCACGAACGGTATCAGACCCTCCATTCCGTGCACCCCCTTTCTCTCTCTAGAAAACACTCTCTCTCTCTCAAAATACAATTGAGAAGTCTTTTGATGGGAGAGATGAAGGGGGCTACAGGTTATATTTATAGAGAGAAAAAGAAGAATAATTTGCTACTAGCAAATAGATACGTTGGATGACCAATGACGCTGTGAGGATAAGGACAATGACGCCGATGTATGTTGACCCGGAGGAGAAGAAGAATGGGGATGCATGTGGGTCCTACTGATGAGTGTGGGTTTGGGTTTGTCTCTTGGGTGGTTTTTGGCTGCTGGCTATTCTTTCCTGTCTACAACGTTACCTACTACCATCACCGTCATCGAAAGTGGCCGAGTCCTTTATCAGAGCGGTGAAAGCTGGGGGAGGTTCTAATGGAAGAAGGTAACTTTGAGCACGGTTTAGGACCCAAGTTGGACATATCTTTTAAACAAGGGAAGTTTGAGACCAATGAGATAACTTGAAGCCAGAACTACGTTTTCGCCAAAAGTTGGATCAAATTTGACTTTGAAATACGAATGGGTTCGCTTGGCTTGGACCTAATTGGCATTGGATTTGTTCGGAGTTAAGATCCATGGATGCATGGATCGCAAATTAAAACCCAACTTCCAAATTAAACGAAGCAGAATCTTAAGAGGCTATTTGATCCAACAAAAGATGAGTTCAAAAACACAGCATGAAATAAGAGTGACCTAACCAAGACTGCTAGATGATCAAGCTGGTCTTGATATGAATCTTAGATCCAAAGCTACCTTAAATCATACTTGGGTCATGTTAGATCGTGACCTAACTCAACCTATTTGTAATCCTAAATTGATTATATAAGAGGAGTGCGGCGTAGAAATCGTTGTAAGCACAAAGTTCGTTCTTCATTTGTTTCAAAATCAAAGGATGGGCTATCCTACTTTTCTAGAATTTATGGACTGTATTCAATCATGAGAGTTTGACACTTGCATGGCACCATGACGTGTTCAATTTGATTACATGTGGGCATACGCCCGCTGCTTACGTGCTAACCAAATCTCAACTCATGCATGAAACTTTTACTCATAAATAACCCCTTCATTAGTTTAGGACTTAGGATCCTCCTTTTATCTCTCTTTAATGACTTTTGATATAAAGCTAACGCTATTATATATGTAAGGATATTTTATTTTATTTTATTTTTATCACAACAAGACAATGGATCCATGACCAATTTGTTGTTGCCTGGACTTTCTTTGCTGTTTTCACTGTCCAAGTCATGAAGAACGGAGATCTAGCTGGGAATGAAGTAAAGATCATTCGGCAAAGTTTAATCGTTGCTTTGCTATTTATGCTTGGCAGGCACTTCAAAATTTGCCTCTTGAACGCGGACAAATTGTGTTTGGTATTTATTTGACTTTGTACAGAAAGAGACAAGATGGACCAATCAAAGGAAGCTTGGGAATCACAGAGAAGGCTGTTGGAGAGTTGAAAGATCACGTTGCAAGTGTTTAGAACGCGGAAGATAAGCCGGAGAGCACGCGCGCTCTAACGCACAAATGGTCAAATTGACCGGTAGAAACTTCCAGGGTTGTGCTCGGCCTAAACTCAGAGCCCGCATAGCCAACATTCTGGGCTTCTCAGTCAAACTTGGACGGCAAGGTGCACCAGTTGTGTGGACAAGGGCTTTATCTTTCATGCGGATTCACCTTCCTTCAAACGAATCTACCATTGGATCATGCTATGATTGCTCTGAGTTACATAGATGGATGAATGGAGTTCGAAATGCTTTAACATCCATGTAGAACATGATCTAACGGTTGATATTGTAAAAGAAGATCAATTATTTGTTTGCATAAAAGATACACCTTGGGTCTACATTTTGAGATTTTTCGATAAATATTCTAATTTAATTATTAAATATTTTATTTTCTGATTCTTATAAATATACCGATACTTGAATAGCTTAATTCATCCAATTTATCAGAGAAAAAGACACCTCGGACCCATCAATTGTGATGTGAGATGTGCAATAGTGCCATGGAAAAGCTATGATCACGCTGGTCTAGCGTGCTGTTTACCATTAAATGCTGGATTTATTATTCACATAAGGCTCAAAAACAACTCTGAGTTCGGACTTGACCTATTTAATTTCATGTCGGTCTGGGTGCTGTTTACCAAAAGTTAAAGTTATTCCGATAAATTCTTTAATTTGTCTCACTAAGGAAGATTTAAAATTCACGATGTGATTAACTATTGCATCTACAGCAGTGATCTTAACCTGAATTTTAAGAGTTTCCATGAATTGAACTGTTATCCATTACCATCTCACCATGCATTCTTCCTCATAAATGAAGCATGGTTCCAAATGATTGTAATCTGATTTAAAATCAGTAGATACATCCATTGTAAGCTCAGAAGGTTATACCTAAAATGATATCAAATAATTTCAAGATACAATATAAGAAAGATTATGAGTTGAAGACTAAAACCTACAATTTATCAAAAATAATATAAAAGTTACAAGATAAATAAGGCCTACAATCCCATTTGATACGGAAAACTAAACCATTTTTGGAATTTGAATTGAGTGTTGAAAGATCTCCCATCCGATTGCCTCCTCCAACATTTATGGAGAAAAATCAGATGGTTTCTTGACGAGAAACCATCATCAAGAGGTTTCTAGCAAAAACTAATTATATATATATATATATATATATATATTCTTGAAATAGTGTAATTTCTCCAAGAGAAACTATTTTCAGGTATCCTTATTTGCATGATGCCACTTGCTGCTCTCTAGAAAAAAAACATATCTCACTTGCAAGCCATCTAGAAAATTAATTAGAATAGAAGTTAAAAATCTATCAAAAAGAATAGCTACTTAACTTTTTTTTTTATGGCAAATGGGAGGTTTGGTCTCCTAGTGATAGGAGATCAACCATCCTAATTTTATTAGATAATATGTAATATATTACAAAAGATATTAACTGCTAATGACAACCTAGGTTATTTTCTAGCAGTTTTCGGAGATTATAATTATGTATGCAATCTTCTTCAAAAATACTAAAAAGTAACCGCAGTCTTAGTTTCTTATTTGAAGTTGTGCAATTATCTCTTCTAGTCCTTTCTTTGCTTTTCCTTTATAGCACAAGTCCAGTCACTCAATAGAAATATTGAGCAATTATAGATCATACTATAAGAGAGAGCTTTAAACCAAAAAATTATTCTATTTCTCCTTCCAGATTGTCCAGCATATAGTTGTGAATAGACTGTCCCAAGCTCGCTTATGAATATTTAGAGAAAGATTTCTTTGCCAATCATTTCATACCATTTTGATATTGTTTGGAGGAGGAGGAATATGAAGCTTTTGAGAGATTTCTTTCAAAATGATTATGGAATACCTGCATAATAAAAATAAATGGTCTGTAGTTTCATCATCAGTACAACATAGAGGACAGTTTTGCATAACTTATATCTTTCTTTTCTTCAAATTTTCTGCTGTTAAAATTTTATTGTGAAAGAGTAGCCAATTGAATAATTTAACTTTTTCTGGTAGAGATATTTTTCAATTTATTTTGACAAAATCTGCCTATATTCCACCATTACTAAGGAACATATAGCACTCTTTCACTTTGAAGAACCTTTTTGTGTTCCATTTTCATATAACTGTGTCAGATGCATTGGATAGGCTAATTTCTTTGATTGAGCTCAAGAATTACTAAAAAAATGCTATCATATTCGATGAGATATCTTCTCTAAATTGGGTTATAGGATCAGCTTCAGAGAGGAATCTTTCCATTATTATTTTTGGTTTTTAAAGCAAGTAGGTAAAACATTAGGTATGTATCTTTCAAAGGTTCCACATATTACCAATGATCATCCCACATCAAAATAAACTTGCCATTTTTCAACTTGAATTGCAGATAGAAAAAGGTGCTGACCTTAACTATGCTTTTCCATGCAAAGGAGGTATGTTTTAGCTTTTTTTATCTTTGTTTGGCTTGGGATTTTGTTACTATAGTGCAGATTATGAATGAGAGTTCTCCAAGTTTTGTTATGATCTTAATGAAATCTCCACCAACGTTTAACAAGAAGGCTTCTGTTAAATAATTTTAAATACAGTACTCCTAATCCTCCAAATTTCTTTGGTCTACATATATGTTCCTAGCTGGTGAGGTAGTGAATACCATAACAAGTTTTGTCTCCCCTCCATAGAAAGTTTCTTCATTTCTTATCAATCTTCTCAAGTATTTCCTGTGGGAGTAATAGTGATGACATCCAGTAGATAGGGATAGAACTGAGTACTGCATTAACCAAAGTTAATCTTCCTCCAATTGATAGTACTTTGCCTTTCCATGCTGCTAATTTCTTTTTATTTTATCTTCCAACACCTTCCAATCATATGCACATGGTTTCTTAAAGTGAAGTGGTAGACCAAGATAATTTATTAGTAGTGAAGCACTGCTACATCCCATGAGTTATGCAAAATACTTGGTCATTGATTCTGAAATACCAAAACTATATAATGAGCTTTTATCAAAATTAATTTTTAAACTAGTTATAAATTCATAAGCATAGAGTATGAATTGATTGACTTTGCACATTAACAATGTATCATCTGCATACCGTATGCATAAGATGTTACCTATTGTTTCTTTTGGTCTAATACCATTGATCAAATTATTTGAAGCTACTATTTTGAGAATTCTTCCAAGAAGATCTGATGCTAGGATGAATAACATTGGTGAAAGTGGGTCACCTTGCTTAAGCCCCGTTTGGCTTGAATTCAATTCAGAGGATCTCCATTTATGATTGATGACATCTTATTGGTGGATAGGATGTTCTTAATCCATGAACACCACTTCGGACCAAAACCCCTTGCATCAAGAAGAGATAGGAGAAAAGGTTAACTAATCATGTCAAAAGCCTTTTCAAAATCAACTTTGAGTAGTAGATCTTTCTGTTTGGATTTGTTGCAAAAAGAGATGATTTCCATGGTAGATAGATAGCAATTAGAAATTTGTCTACCTTTGATAAAGGCAGATTGAAAGTCTAAAATCAATGAATCTAAAGGTTTTGAAAGTTTGATTATAAGCTGTTGGTGTAGGAAATGGTTGGACGCCGGAATTTGCTAGAGCTGGAGAAGACGAGGTCGCTAACGAGACTTGCAAGATGAAGTCCAGACCAGAAGTGGATGGCTTCGACAGGACTCTCCGATGGTCAAGTTAGTTTCTTAGTCAACAAGAAATAGAATACTCATGAGAATTAAGGTAGAGAAGAGAGCTTAGAAAGGAAGACATATCTGATAGATCCTTTTTATAGGTGGAGCTCATAACAGAATGATAGTAATGGCTATAATAGAATATCAGTAGGCCGTTCAGGCCACTAAAAGTTCATTATGGAGAGTGGACTATCATTTCTCGTGACTTGTAGACGGTTGGATTTTATTTATTGGAGTTCGGATGAGAGGTCGGAGATTTTTGTGCTGGTCTAGCTGCTCTTAGAAGTTTGATTGCCCTCAAGATCGACCAAAGGTGAATATCAGCATTGCTCTGGAGGGCAGAATGTTGGAAAGGATGATGGATTCTTTGATTAGGAGCATGGTCATATCCTCTAAGGAAAGTTCAGACTTATTTTGAAGGGGAGGTTCTTTTGCTGACTCAAGTTTGTCTGGCCAAGGTCCATCATGCCTTTGACAAGTTCTGCGGTCATTGAAAGAGCTAATGATTGCTGTTGAGAAAATCGTCTGATATACATGGGATAAAGGTCATCCTTCTAGAATTCGACTGAAATAGTGAAGCAATTTAGCTGAAGCTTAGATCCAAACGCCACTACTCCAGATAGTACCATATCAAGATTGGACAATCCATCGAACTTCGGCGGGAGCTATTTTACCTCCAACACAATCAATTTTGAGTAGATTTTAACCACTCCATGAATCAAGCTTATCGGTCTGAAGTCTCTTGGCATGCTTGCTCTCTTGTTTCTTTGGAATCAAGGTGATGTAAGTATAATTAAGTCTGAATAGTTCGGTTCTACTTGAGTGAAGATCTTTAAAAAGTCTGCATAAATCAACTTTAATGAGGTCCCAGAAATGTTGGCAGAAGGAGATTGGATAGCCATCTACACCTGGAGCTTTATCTCCTACCAAGCAAAATACCGCTGATTTTATCTCTTCTTTTGTAAAAGGTTCCTCCAATTTACTTAGGTTTCTAGGGACTTAGGGTACAATGTATCCCAATCTATCTGAATATTTGTGTTGTCTGCTATTTCCAGAAGCTTGGTGTAGAATCGTGAAAAAGCTTCTTTAATTTGATCAGGTTCATCTAATATTCTTCCTTCCTCTTCTATCTGAGAAATCGTATTTTTTCTTGCTCTTGAACTTGTTGTGATGTGGAAGTATTTTGTATTTCTATCTCCATATTTTAGCCAATTTTGCCTTGAACGTTGTTTCCATAAGATCTCCTCTTGCAGTAGGATGGTCTGCAATTGATCTTTGAGCTGTTTTCTTTCTTCTCTTTCATCATTAGATAAACAACGATTTTCTTCTTGAGAGTCAAGCTATAAAATCTGATTTTTGATCTTCTCCTTTTTCTTTATGATGTTTCCATTTGTTGTCTGGTTCCATTTCTTTAATTTGATTCGCAGATATCTAAGTTTTGATACCAAGTTTGCTGCTGCATCTTCTGCTGTTGGTGCTGACTCCCACCATGTCTTCACAAGATCATCAAATCTAGGTATAGTGAACCAGAAGTTTTCAAAATAGAATCTTCTTCTTGATGACCGAATGGCCTTGAAATTTAGCTTGATGGGCCAGTGGTCAGATGCCGTTTTTGCTAGAGGTTGAAGGAAGGCTAGAGGAAATTTAGAGGTCCACTCCAAAGAAACCAAGCATCGGTCTAGCTTTGTCATTGAAGGATCATCCCTGTGGTTGGACCATGTGCAATGAAGATGGTTAAGTTTTATCTCAACCAAATATTGAGAGTCAATGAAAGTGTTAAACTTTGATGAAGCTGAAAAGTTATTGACTCTTCCTTTTCTTTCTGGTGTGAAGCGGATAAGATTAAAATCGCCCACAATGATCCATAGACCTTTCCATTTAGATCTTATTTGAGAGAGTTCTGATAGAAAGTTGCCTTTTAGACTTGAATTAGTTGGTCCGTATACATTTGTTAGTACCCCTTCCTCCTTGGATGAACCATTGAGATAATGAGTCATAGAAAGAGAAAACACGTCCTGATGAAAAATTTCTCCATTTATCTTAGTCGAATCCCAACATGTAAGGGTACCTCCTAATGAGCCGTTAGCCGAAATAGCACTCCAGCTATCGAAGTTCTTGCCGCAAATAGAATAATTTTTTTTAGCTGGGATGTCCTTTGATTTGGTCTCTTGTAGGCAGGCAATTGAGCATTTAGATGAAGAGATCAAGTCCTTAATCAACCTTTTTTTCTTTTGGCTTCCTAGTCCATGTATGTTCTAAGATATTATTGCCATCTATGTCTGATGTAGATAAACCAAGAAGGATACGTTGCTTGAAGAAAGCTTCATGGAACAGGATAGTAAAAGACAGATTATGATCCAACCTGTTGACCAAGATAAAACCCAAGGTGCCAACAGAAATACTACAGCATTAAGAGAGTTTTTTTAGTGATGCCATATAAATAGTGGCGGAGCGTAAGAGAGACCAGCGAGAGCCATCACCGCCCCTCCAAAAAAATTTTAAAATACTTATTATCTATATATTTATACATATGATGGCCTTCTCAATATTTTAATCTCATATACATTATGAATCTACCAATTTAAAAAAAGTTCATATAATTAATTTATATATATTATTTTTTATTAAAAATAATATTTTTTTTAAAAAAAAATAGTTGTTTATTTATTTTTTAATTCTTTATTTATTCTTCAACTTTTAATGTGGAAGAGATTATTGAGATTTTTACACAATCAAAATTATTTTACAAATGGCATAAGCTAATATTTTTTTTACTTATCTTTATTTATACATAAAATAAAATATATATCGATATTTTTATAATATTTTAATTATATATTTTTATTTTATTTTTATTATAAAATATTTTTTAAGGGGCGATGCTCGTCATCGAGTTTTTAGGAGACTAGAACTGGCGCGTTGTAGGCTCACCCGATGAAGTCGTCAGGAGGTTGGCGACATCCTTCATCGCATAGAGGAGGTTGAGGTAGATATTACGGAGCTACAAAGGAGAGATGATCAGGAGGGTGGTCTCTAGAAGCATAATTTGAGGGTTCTTTGGTATACGCTCTCCTCCCACCATTCTCTATTACAGCGTAAACGATGATGTGGAGACAGAGGTCCAGGGTCTAGTGGCTCAGAGAGGGGGACCGAAATATCAGATTCTTTCATCAGTCTATAATAATTCGGAGGGCTACCAACCACATCAGACAGTTGAGGAAGAAAGATGGGAGTACAGTGGAGGATGGTGAGACGATCAAGGATTGGATTCTTCAATTCTTTAGATCTCATTGGGCTCCCCCTGGATGCTGGGGACCCTCCACAGGTCTCCTAGCCTATGGTTCAGATATCTAAGCAGGAGAATGAGGTGCTGGCCGATTCGATGTCCGTTGAGAAGGTTCGGGAGCCCTTTGGTCTCTTGTGCATGACAAAGCTCCTGGGCCCAACAGATTCCCCCTTTTTTTCTTCATATAGTACTGGCAGATCATTGGCGGCGAGGTGATGGAGATTATTCAGTTAGTGTTTGATTCTAGAGGTATTCCTGAGGATTGGAAGAAGACTTTGATCTCTCTCATTTCGAAGAGGTTTGATGTGTTTGCTCCTAGTCACTTCAAATCGATCAGCCTTTGCACTATGCTTTACAAAGTGTGTGCAAGAATTTTGATTGGATGCCTACAGCTGGTGATTCCTCATCTGATTAGTCCTGAGCATGGAGCATTTATTGGGGGCCATTGCATCACCAACAATGTCCTGCTTGCCTAGAAGTTCATGCATGACCTTCAGTGCGTACCCACCTGCCGAAGCTTGATGGCAATCAAGCTGAATATAGAGCGGGCCTATGATCGGATGAGCTGGAGTTCCTGCGCAGAATGCTCATTGACTTTGGTTTCTATATAAGATGGATGGACTAGATCATGGACTGTGTGGAGAACCCGAGTTTCACCATCTTGATCAATGGTGCTTCTATAGACTTCTTCTATTCGACCAATGGTCTTCATCAAGGGTGCCCCCTTTTCTCCTATTTATTTATTCTATGTGCTAATGCCCTTTCTCGCATTTATTTATTTGTTCAGAGGGTGGAGATTGTGCCCTACTAGCTAACCCCAGGGAGTTTTCCTTTGTCACATTTTCTTTTTGCAGATGACTACCTTCTCATTGGTCCGGCTTCTCTTCATAATGCGAGGTGCTTTTCGACCATTGTGGAGGCCTACTATCATGCCTCAGGCCAGCTGGTGAATCTACATAAGTCGGCCATCATGTTCAGTCTCAAGACCTAGGTCTGTGTGAAGCAGGCGATTTAAAATAGATTGGGGATCCCCGAGCAGGAGGGGCCCATTATTTAATTACCTAGGGTCCCTATGATTGGGTGAAGACTTCGAAGGATGGAGTGTAGATATTTGGAGCAAAGGATCCGTGAGTGCCTCGATGGTTGGCAGGCCACCACCCTCTCTATGATGGGCAGGGCTACCTTGTTAAGATTTGTGCTGAGTTCCATCTCAGTCTACCTCCTGGTGAATATCATGGTGTCTTACTCTACTCTTCAGAGTCTTAAGCAACAGTTCCGAACCTTCCTCTAGGGTGTTTGCCAGGAGGGTCATGGAGTTCACCTGCTCTCCTGGGATGCTATTTGTATTAGAATTTGATGCCTCAAATTTGATCTTCTATAGAGAAGAATCAGTATCAGCAAATAGTTAAGTTGGCTCGGATACGGGGTCGAGTCGGCTTGGATTGAGATCGAGCCGACTCGAACCACAATCGAGTCGGCTCTCTTAGGCAGATAGAAAGTAAGAGTTTCGGCAAGATGTAGTCAAGCCAGCTCGATCCTTGATTGAGCCGACTCGACGGAGGCGAATAGAACAGATAGAATTTTCTATTTAGACTCGGATTATGATTAATCCAAAGGATCTACGAAAGTTACATGTGGACCACAGGATCCAGTGGTCATGAAAGGTTGCGGTCATGATCTGAAGATTGAAAAATATTTCAAGACTCCATCAAGATTATGTTCGACTCATATTAGAAAAAAGAGCCTCGTTAGGATTCCTGTGAATTGCTGAGAAGAGGATTCTCATCCTATTTAAAAAACTGAGGTGCTATGGAGCAGCAAGATAGCACGTGTGGCGTGAGAGACACGTAGAGAGGCTTAGACAGCCGTCGAGAAGAGCTTAGTAGAGCATCGAGTATTGTAATAAACTATCCTCTTTCGAATCGATGTGGCCGCTGATGATTAGCCAAGCAACAAGGAACAATCTCCTAGGATCAACATGGAAGCAAAATAATGGATTCAAGAGAAAAGAGAGAAAGAAAGCATAAGAGTTTTTGGAAAGAAAAGAATTTTATTCAATGAATTCAACATCATATACAATCTTGACCTATTTTCAGTATTTATACTTTACAAAAAGATCAAGCCCCAAGCTCATAGAAAAACTTTCTAAAATCCAAACAATCTACACACATAAAACAAACTCGCAAAAACTGAGACAGCTAACCTACGACTAGGTCAGCTCAGTCTGAGACTGAGCCGATCCAATTGTGTACCATGCCAATAGCCCAAAAATACTGCTTTATATCTGAATTTTTTTCTGAAACATAGCTGATCCATTCCTGGACTGAGCTGGCCCGATTTCCAACTTAGCCGAATCAGTCTCAGGGTGAGCCGACTTAGTTTCTAAACTTTGCTATCCTGACTGATTTCTCTTTCGACTTGCTTCTATCTTTTCATGATCTATCTTCTCATATTTTCAAGATTTAGGAGTACCACTTTTAAGCCCACATTCTCCATCTTGGTGCTTTCAAGTCTTTGTGAACTCATCTCTTCTCAGTAAACCCATCCTTGCCACACACATCTAAAAGCTATCTCTGAAAAGTACCTTTGTAAGTGCATCAAACTGATTCTTCTTGGTATGGATCTTCATCAATTCCAGTTCACCTTTCTCCACTACCTCTCTGATCTTTTAGTACCTCACGTCTATATGCTTTATGCACGCATGATAGACTAGGTTCTATGCCAATAGTAGAGCACTCTAATTATCACTGAATAGTGTAACCTTACTTTGCTCCACCTCCAACTCAGCAATCAGCCTCCAAAGCCAAAGGACTTCCTTTACAGCCTCCATAATTCTAATAGACTCGACCTCTATGGTACACAAGGCCGTAATTGGCTGAAGAATTGATCTCCAAGACACTGATCCACCATATACGTAGAAGATGTATCCAGTAGTAGACCTTCTTGTATCAAGATCTCCTGCATAATTCACATCTACAAATCCTTCTAGAGGACTCGAACCTTCATCTTCAAATCCTTCTGACTATCCACCAAATACCAAACCATAATCTCTTGTTCCATACAGATATCACAATATCCATTTCAATGCTTTCTAATGTTCCTTCCCAGGGTTAGCATGTATCTACTAACCGTGCTCACTACATATGCTATATCTGGTCTACAGTACACCATAGTGTACATCATACTACCTACAACATTCACATAAAGAACTCTTTTCATATATTCTCTCTCCTCTTCTGATTGGGGGCTTTGTAACTTGGAGAGAGATATATGGCTCAATAATGGCATCTCTGCAGGTTTGGCCTTCTCCATCCCAAATCTCTCTAGAACTTTCTGGACATATCTTCCTTGTGACAAATGGAGCACTTCTTTGAACCTATCTCTACAAATCTCTATTTTAAAGATTTTCTTAGCTGGATCAGATCCTTTATCTTAAATTTAGATTGTAATATTCTTTTTAGCCTTTTTATAGCTTCCATGCTTTTACTAGCTATAAGCATATAATCTACATATAGTAGCAAGTACAGAGCATCATCCTCATCTACATCCTTAATGTAGATATGGCAATCATGTTCACATCTACTGAAACCCAGGCTCAAAATAAAACTATCAAATCTTCGATACCACTGATGAGGAAACTGTTTCAAGCCATACAAAGATCTTCTGAGTAAACACACATTTTCTTCCTATCTAGTCTCCATGAAGCCATCTAGCTGTTTCATGTAGATCCTTTCCTCTAATGTACAATGAAGGAAGGCCATCTTCACATTCATCTATTCCAACTTTATATTGTACTGTGCCACCAGTGACAACAAAATTCGAATAGATGTATGACGCACCATAGGAAATTTTTTTTTTGTGTAGTCAATTTCTTTTCTTTGTGAGTATCCCTTTGCTATCAGTCTTGCTTTGAATCTGACTCCATCTTATTCTAAAGGTGCCTCTTTCTTTATGAACATCTACTTTGAGCCAATACATCGAGCACCTTCTGAAAGATCCACCAGCTACCATGTCTGATTCTATTCAAGTGATTCCATCTCCTCCATCATGACCTTCTTTCATGAATCATGATCCTCACTCTCTATAGTCTCTACATAATTTTTTAGATCTCCATTGGCAATAATGAGTGTATAGAAGATAAGCTCATTAATGCCATATCTAACTGGTCTTTTGATAGTATGCTGGGGTTTGTGCAAAGCCACTCCTGCTAGCACATCTCTGCCTAATGTCTGTGGTTGATCTTGTACATCCATCTGAATTGCTGGCACTTCATGCCGATCTTCCATCTGAGTATCTTTTCTTCTATCTAGCTTCACCTCAATAGAAATACTCCTATACGTGGATTCGGACTATATGTCATCTATCTCAGACTGGCCACTATTATTTACCTTTGTCTTTCTAGTTCCATCTATCCCAAACCTCCTCAAGATGCTCTTCTCAATAAAGATAACATCCCTACTAATCATTGACTTCGATGCTTAAGAGTCCTATAGTAGGTATCTCTTGACTCCTAATGGATATCCTATGAATGTCATCTTTTGAGATTTTAGATCTAATTTGCTCTTCTTGATTGCCTCTATATGTGCATAGATCGAGCAATCAAAAACCTTTAGATAGCCAAGCTTCACCTTCTTTCCACTCCAGACCTCCTCTGGAATGCGTCCATTCAGCTTATGATGTGGGGATCTGTTCATAAGAAAATAAGAAAAAGTTAAGGCATCATCCTAAAAGAATTTTGAAAATGATGTCTACAGTCTCAAACTCCATGCCTTCTCGATCAATGTCCGATTCATTCTCTCTGCGACACCATTCTACTGGAGAGTCATCTTCACCGTATAATAGCGTTTGATGCCATTTTTCTTACAGTACCTCCTAAACTCCAGGCTAGTATACTCTCCTCCATTGTCTGACCTCAGACACTTCACCTGTCTTCCTGACTCCTTCTCTACTTCAGCTTTCTAGGCTTTGAATTGGGCAAACATCTTTGATTTTTCTCTAATCAGATAAACCCACATATTTCTTGAGAAATCATCAATGAAAGTGATAAAATACTTTGTTCCACCTCTAGTTGATATAGGAGCTGGTCCCCCACATATCCTAGTGCACTAAATCCAGCACTCCTTCACTGCGCTTGGTACTTCTAGCAAACTTTATCCTATATTGTTTGCTAAAGATACACGGCTTACACAAATCTGTGCCCTTCTTCTTTAGGGCTGGGATCATACCTCTTCTGCTAAGTTTAGTGAGCCCACGGTCACTCATATGACCCATCCGATAGTATCATAGTCGACATAAAATTTGCTCCTCCTGTGCCACTGCTAGTATCTCTGCACTATCATTCATCACTGAGCCTTTCATTCTATAAAGATTGTTGCTTAATCTTCTATCTCTCATCTCCACCAAAGCTTTCTTGAAAATTTTCAGACATCTACTCTCAGACTAGCTATTAAAAGCATAATCTTGCTCCTCCAAATAACCTAAAGAAATCAATTTTTTTTTCAACTCCGATACATGCCTGATATTTGATAATGTACGAATAATTTCGTCATACATCCTCATTCTGATAAAGCCAACTTCAGCTACTTTACATGAGTGATCATCTCCAAGGCTGACACATCCACCATCGACCTTTTGGTAGGTAGCAAATCACTCCTGATGAGAAGTATAGTGGTGCGAGCATACAGAATTCAATATCCATATAATATCGCACTCTGTGGATCCATCTGATACAACTAACAGGTCTTCTCCACTGCTCATAGAAGCTGTATCATCTTTCTTACTGGCCTTTCATTTTTCTGATCTCAAAAGGGGACACTCTCTCCTCAGGTGTCTAGACTGATAATATTTATAATATTTCAATGTCTTCCTTTGATCCCGAGACTTCGATCTGCTCTTGGATTTTTCTCTTGCCTTCTTCTTTGATCTTTTCTATCTTTCATTCATAACCAAGATCTCAGACTTAGGGTCTCTCTTATAGATATTCTCCCTTTGCTTATTTGATCTGAGCACACCAATAACCTCTTCATAGTTTAAAGTCATCTTCCCAAAAACTAAAGTTGTTATGAGACCATCATACGAACCTGAAAGAGAACACAATAGCAACAATGCCCGATCCTCCTCGTCAATCTTTACATCCAAACTCATCACCTCAGAATACACCTGATTGAATCTTTGGATATGTGCAACAAGATCTCCGCCTTCGGACATCCTCAGACTATACAGTTGTTTCTTCAATCATAGCTTGTTCGTCATATTTTTTCCCATGTATGTGTTCTCCAGTCTCGTCCAGAGCCTTTTTGCCATAGTCTCTATGCAAACCTCGAGCAAAACCTGATCGACTAAGTACATCCGAATTATGTTGAAAGTAATTTTCTTCAACTCTTCCCAATCCTCGACACTAATCTTTTTTGGCCTTTCTCTTGTCAAGATCTTGTAGATCCTCTGTTGAATCAACAAGTTCTTTATCCTTTGCTATCATATGGTAAAGTTTTTCTTGCCATCGAACTTCTTGAAATTCATCTTGAATCCACTCGATCCGATGACTTCAAACAAGTCAAGAACAGATCCCTAACATCCTTCTTCGATCACACACCAGTAATACTACCCTTCAAAGAAGATCTAAATGTTCTAGAATATCTTTTCAATCGTCTATATCACAGTCCCTTCGTGTAACTAATCTCCACCTTAATCTAGAGACAAACAATAAAGAAATAAGAAGATTTTGGATAAAACCTGGTGCAATAGATTCTGGATGTAGTAACCCTAGGTGTCTTCCTTCCTTTCATGTAACATCATTCTGATATCAATTATTATGATAAACTATCCTCTCTCAGACCGACTGGCCGTTGGTGATTAGCCAAGCAACAAGGAACAATCTCCTAGGATCAACATGAAAGTAAAATAATGGATTCAAGAGAAAAGAGAGAAAGAGAGCACAAGAGTTTTTCGAAAGAAAAGAGCTTTATTCAATGAATTCAGCATCATATACAATCTTGACCTATTTTTAATATTTATACTTTACAAAAGGGTCAAGCCCCAAGCTCATAGAAAAATTTCAAAATTCAAACAATCCACATACATAAAATAAACTCACAAAAATAGAGTCAGCCTAGTTTTAGACTGAGCTGGCTAATCTGCGACTAGGTCCGCTCAGTCTTAGACTGAGCTGACCTAGTTGTGTACCATGCCAACAGCTCAAAAATGCTACTTTTTATCTAAATTTTTTTCTAAGACATAGTCGATCCAGTCCTGGACTAAGTCGCCCCAATTCTTAACTTAGCCAGCTCAATCTCAGGATGAGCTTGGGCTGGCTCAATCTTAGGATGAGCCGGCTCAGTTTTTGAACTTTGCTATCTAGATTGATTTCTCTTCTGGCTTGCTTCCATCTTTTCATGACCGTCTTCTCATGTTCCCAAGACTTGGGAGTGCCATTTTTGAGCTCACATCAAATACATGTAGCCCACGAGAGAGAAAAGCAACATGTGCATAGCATCCGATGAGGAGGCTATGAGGATAAAGCATCTTATAGCTTTTGAGGGTCTTCTTGAAATTCTAAGAGAGCTTTTATAAGAATAGCTTCTAGTTGAGAGAAATTTATGTATGGTGAGTTAAGAGTGGGTGTTTTTCTCTTGTACCTATTTTTCTCTTTCATAGTGAAGCTTTGTATGCCCCATGGAGGTGAGTCTTTGGACTGATTCATGTACTTGATTATTTTTTTATTTTATTTTCTTCTTTCTTCCTACAGTAATAATTTGATACTAGATTCTTAACAAGTGGTATCAGAGTAGCTGATATTTTAATAGATTGGTATCAGAGCTAGATAGTATCGAAGTGCAAATTATAGCAGTGGATATAGATTGAAGAATATATAAAAGACAAGCATAATCAAGATGGAGATCAACAGGTTCGATGGGAAGGACAAGTTCTTCTTGTGGCAAGCAAGGATAAAGGATGTTCTCATCCAATATGGATTGATCGATGCTCTCTTGTACGATGAGATGTCAGCTATCATAGAGATGAAGGATTGAAAGTGGATCCAGATGCAGGCGGTGAGTATGATCTACTTGTACTTAGTGGATGATGTGGTGATCTATGTGCTTGGTGAGACTTTCTCGACGACGCTATGGTCAAAGCTCGAGGAGCTGTACATGGTAAAGTCACTCACTAACATACTATTTCTTTGGAGGTAGTTCTACTAGCTATGGATGGATGAAGGCCAGAGTACGCTGGAGTATCTATCCAACTTTCAGAAGATCCTCATCGGCTTCTTCAGCATTGACAAAAGAGTTGAGAAGAAAACTAGGGCATTGGTCTTGCTAGCATCGCTTCCTCCTTCTTATGAGTCCTTGGTGACTGCTCTTCTAGTAGAAAAGAGCATCATCAAGATGGATGAGGTCACTATAGCGATACTCCAGAATAAGATTCTCAAGAGGAAGAACCCAATTTCAAGCTCAGATGGCGACAGCTCAGCTTTGACAATCTTTGAAAGAGCTGGAGTAGTAGATGGAGCAGCAGAGGATCATGAGGAGGACGATCCAGATCCAAGATGAGGGACCAAAGCAAGATCAGATGCTACAAGTATGATGAGTTGGGACATCGAGTCAAAGATTGTTCACAACTAAAGGATCGAACGAGGGTTACTGCAGTGATGGTCAGTAGCGAGTCAGAGGATGATGTTCTAAAGATATCTGATAAGGTATTTACTTTTTTCTAGTAGTGGATTTTAGATTCTGCATGCACATATCATGTTTGTTACAGAGAAGAGCAGTTTGACTCCCTAGAGAGCAGTGAGGATACTATTTATCTGGTAGATGGATCGAGCTGTACGATCAGAAGCAATGGAATGGTCAGCTAGAGGACACATGATGGTATAGTGAGGAGTTTGGGGAAGGTCCGATATATATCCAATTTCAAGCAGAATCTTATCTCACTAACAGACTAGATTCAAACGACTATAAGTGGATAGCTAGTGATGGAATCCTAAAGGTTATGCACGGCAATAGGATGATATTGGAGGAGAAGAAGAGGATGAGAGGACATTACTATCTGGCAGGAAGTCCAGTACGAGGTGGAGCTTCAGAAGCTAGAGGAAGCCTAGTATGAGGTGGAGCTCCAGATGGAGGTGGATCGAGCATGAGATGAGAGATTTGAGAGGACTAGAGGCGATGTCGTAGAATGAAGTTTCTATTATCGTAGGAGAATTTCTCAAGCAGATTTTGGGTCAGAGTGGACACAACCCATGATGGAGATGGGATCGAGCGGCCTGGCTCGACTCCCATGTTTGCCCATCCATGATCAGTAGGCAATTATCTCAGGGCATGGGGGCGAGATGGATCATAAGCTCTCAAAGTCAGGTGGAGGTCAAATGTCGAGTCGAGGTGGAGATTGTTAGAATTTGACATCTCGAATTTGATCCATAATAGAGGAGAATTAATATCAACAAGCAGTCGAGCTGGCTCGGATACGGATCGAGTCGGCTCGGGCTGAGATCAAGCCAGCTCGAGCCATAGCTGAGCCGACTCTCTTAGGCAGATAGAAAGTAAGAGTTCAGACAAGATGCAGTCGAGCCAGCTCAACCTCTGACTGAGTCGGCTCGATGGAGGCGAACAAAGTAGACAGGGTTTTCTGTTTGGACTCGAATTATGATTAATCTAAGGGGTCTATGGGAGTTGCACATCACAGAATCCAATGGTCATGGAGGGTTGCGGTCATGATCTAAAGGTTGAAAAATATTTCAAGACTCCATCAAGGTCATGTTCAACTCATATTAAGAGAAAGAGCCTCGTTATGACTCCTATGAACTGTTGAGAAGAGAATTCTCATCCTATTTAAAGAGATGAGGTGCTGTGGAGCAGCAAGGTGGTGCGTGTGGCATGAGATGCATGTAGAAAGGCTTAGATAGCTATCGAGAGAAGCTTGATAGAGCACTGAGTACGTGCAATTCATGCGAGAGAGAAGTAATAGGTACATAGCATCCGATGAGGAGGCTATAAGGGCAGAGCATCTTGTAGCTTCTAAGGATCTTCTTAAAATTCTGAGAGAGCTTTTATGAGAGTAGCTTCTAGTTGAGAGAGATTTGTATATGGTGAGTTGAGAGTGGGTGTTCTCTTCTTGTACCTATTTTTCTCTTTTATAGTGGAGCTTTGCATGCCCCATGAAGGCGAGCCTTTGGACTGATCCACATACTTGATTATTTTTTTATTTTATTTTTTTTCTTCTTTCTACCATAATAATTCGGTACTAGATCCTTAACAAGTGGTATCAGAATAGCTGGTATCTCAATAATTTGCTAGTTGATTCATCATAGTGGCCTCGGGATCCAATCCCTTTTGGTTAGAAGAGAGGCCATGATTGCTAGACACACGATCAGGTTTCTTACCCAATCTGACTGCTTCTGAAGTAGGATGATGCGGGCCCATTACGGCCATTGGAGCGCTGGGTCCTAGATTCGATGCGAGCATGGCTGCTCCTTTCTATGGAAAGAGATATGTGCCCACGGTCTAGAAGTTGCAGCTCAGGTCAGGTGGTTGATTGGAGATGGTGTCTCGATTGATGTGAGCCAAGATTCTTGGATTTCCAGCTTGCCTCTCTTCCATTGGCTGACCTATGTTAGTATGGAGATGGAGGACCATATATGGGTTAGCGAGTTGATCACTGACGATGGAACTGGTTGGAGGATCAAGGTGGTCACCAATCTCTTTGGTGGGCAGCTTGTTAACATGATTTTTACCATTGTAATTTTTCTATACCAGAGTCAAGATCGGAGGGTGTGGGGTCGATCGTGTTGCCCCAAAGTGTCGGCCAGAGATCTTGTTGAGATGAGCAAATTGGTGCCAGTTAGGAGGATTGACACAGCCTTGATATGGAGGGTGGAGGCTCATCTTAGAATCAGATTGTTCCTCTGAAAGGTTGCCTAGGATCAGCTCTCGATACATACTCTTCTTGGAAGGAGAGGCATGGTGATCTCAATCATCTGTCTGGTCTATGGCTTGGAGGAGTCCATGAAACATGCTCTTCTCCGACATCCCAGAGAGGAGTTGATCTGGAGGATGGCAGGCGTTCAATCGTAGGGAGTGGGCAATGGCTTGTGGATCCCCCTCTTCTTGGATTTTGTTTGCTGGGAGGTTGGCCGCGATTTGTCGAGAGCCTGCCATCTGGTTTACATTGTCTACACTATAAGAAAAATAAAGATTAGTAATGATATTAGCGACGATAAAAAGTTTCATCGCTAAAAATAACTTTTTCCAACCACAACACTGACTAAAAAATTTGCCATCAATAACAGTATTAGTGATGATAATACTAGTATTAGCGACGGTGAACGCCATCTCTAAAAATCTAAAAAATTATTTAAAATATTTAAAAATAATAAAAATATTAGCGATGGCATATTTTGATTATTAGCGACAAAGGACTGGCCATCGCTAATAACATGCTATTAGTGATGGCTACGTTAACTATTAGTGATGGCAAAAGCCACTGCTAAAATTATTTAAAATTTTTAAATAATTTTATAATATTTAAATATAAAATATATTTAGTAATGGTGATTTTAAATATTAGTGACTAAGAAATTACCATCGCTAATAATTTTTTTTAAAAAATAGCCTGGAGAGAAAAGACTATTTTAAAATTTTATTGATGATGAAATTAGCGATGGATAGTTAGCCATCACTAATAAAATTGGAATTAGTGATGAAATTAGCGATGGGATGTTCGTCGTCGCTAATAATCCAAACCATGGTTCAATCCAATTCGAACTCAATTTAAATCCAATTCAAAATTATGCCAAACCTAATTAAATTAGGCTTTGAATCAAAATTTTACTTAGATTATAAAATTTAATTAACTTTAAATTAGGTCTAGATTAATTAAATTAAATTTGATTTAAATCAATTAGGAGAAATTGGTTTTCAATTTGGGTTCAATTCAAATCTAATTCAAAATTCTGTCAATCCTAATTATTCAATTAGACTTTTAATTCAAGTCCTACTTAGATAGTAAAATTTAATTACCTTCAAATTAAGTCAAATCTAATTTAATTTAATTTAATTTAAATTAATTAATTTTTTTTTTTTAATTTAGATTCGATTCAAATTCAATTTGAAATCTTGTCAAACTTAATTCAATTAGGTTTTGAATCAAAATCCTACATAGATTATAAAGCTCAATTGATCCTAAATTAAGTCAAAATTAATCAAATTAAAGTTAATTTAAATCAATTAGAAGAAAATAATTTTCAACTTGGGTTTAATTTAAATCTAATTTGAATCTGATTTGAATCTAATTAGAAAATCTGTTAATCCTAATTCAATTAGACTTTAAAATCCAAGCCTTATATGGATAGTAAAACTCAATTATTTTTATATTAGATCAAGCCTAATTAAATTTAATCTAATTATAATTAATTAAAAAAAATAGTTTTTAATTTAGGTTCGATCCAAATGCAATTAAAACTCAATTCGAATCCAATTCAAAATATCCTATCTAACCTAATTCAATTAGATTTTGAATCTAAGTCCTAATTAGATTGTAAAATTTAATTACATTCAAACTAAGTCAAGTCTAATTAAATTTAATATGATTTAAATTAATTATAAAAAAATAATTTTTAATTTAGATTTGATTCGAATCTAATTCAAATTTGATTTGAATCCAATTCGAAATTGTGTCAAATCTAATTCAATTAGATTTTGAATCCAAGTTTTACTCAAAATATTAAAATCTAATTAGCATCAAATTAAATCAAGCATAATTAAATTAAATATAATTTAAATTAATTAGAATTTGATTCATAAATTAATTAAGTTTAAAATTTTAATAAAATCAAATATTAATTTTTAACCATCCAAAAAATAACTTAGAAGGATAAAATAATTAATAAAAAAATTTTATTAGCGATGGCTTTAGCAAAGGCATGAGTACCATTGCTAATAATATAAAAATATTATTTTTATTGCATAATTATTAGCGATGAAAAGATTATTACCGATGGAATCTACCATTGCTAATAATTTTTTATATATTAGCGATGATAAATGGTTATTAGCGATGGAGTCTACCATCGCTAATAATCTTTCCATCTCATTTTTACCCATTTTGCCATGCACCCTCATTTTTTTCCATGCCACCATCCATCGCCCTCTCATTTTTTTCCACCCCACCATCCACCGCATTCTCATTTTTCAACCATCCTTCCTGCCCTCCATCATTTTTATCCCCCACCGCCACCGCCCTCTCCCCCATCCTTCAATCCCTCCCCCACCCTCTCTCTCCTCTAGCCGACTGATAGAAATGCGATGTTGTCGTTAAGGCACCATATTTATCAGTTTAAATCCGACTCTTTATTTTTTAAATTAATTAAAAATTATGAAGAGAGTAGTGAGTCGGATCGAATCCATAGAGAGGCAATGATTTATTTCTAAAATTTTTGATTCTTTTAATTTTTATTATTATTATTTTTAAAGAAAATAAAGGAAAGATTTTTAAAAATTAAAGTCAAAAAATAGATTTATAAATAAAAGTAAAATTTAAATTATGCAAAAATAAATTTGGTACTAAGATCTACTATTTAGATCTTAGCAACTACTTACAATAAAATTAAAAAGCAATGAAGAATAATTAATTTAAAGAGCTAGAATTGAAAAGAATAATAAAACTTTTTTTTATTAAATTTAAAACTCAGATGTAGAATTTAAATATAAGAAATTAAAAAAAATTAGAATTTTAATATAAGAAATTAAAGAAAAAGAAAGAGAAAACTAGAAGGAGATCGTAGATCAGCGTAGGCATGGAGATGGCGTAGAAGACTGGCTCTTCTTCTCAACATTATAGCTTTGAAGCAACCTTTAACCTAGGGCTTGGCTTCCACCCTATACCTTAGCTTCCCTTCCACCTGATCTCCCTATTTTTAGAGGCTTAGGATCCTTTTTATAGAGCTAGGAGGGTCGAATATTTATTTCTAAAGGCAATGTGGGACTAATAGCCTTTGTAATCATCAAAATATAAAGAAATCCGAATAAAATTTGAATCAAAATAGTTCTGATATGACTCTGGTAAGTCTGGTGAAATCTAGCCATTCAATAGAAATCCAACGATCCAAAAATTATCAAAATTGGATGCGTATCAGCCCAGATCAGGTCGGATTAAATTCTGACCATCTGATCGCATGTTGATGGAGGAAATCTGACCATAAATCATACGTCGGAAGTCCTGATCATCGTCGGGAGTGTTCTGGACTGTTGGATCATCCCCTAGATCGAGCGTTATCATTGGATGGCGATCCGCATGAAGTCTGAAGCTGAATCAAATCCAAAAATAACCACAACCATCCGATCTTGACCGCAAGCTACCACAACTGTCCGATGGCGCAATTATTATTCTTATGGACCGCATGGACCGACCGTACCGTACACCACAGCCAATCATCGCCTCTATTACTGAGTGAAAAGATCAGATTATCCTGTGAGCCATGATAAATTTCTGTGGACCCTTTAAGGGTCTAGGTCCACCATGTGGCAAGCTCTGATTCATCGGTGTTTGCTGAGCTGGCGGTGCACACTGTGCTGTAGACCGACTGATGGCTTCTGGGCTTGAGTCGGCTAGCGTGGATGGCTTGGCATGCCAACTTGGTCAGCTTAGTTCGGCGCATTTGGACGCGTCGACTGCTGCGGCGTGGCGGCTTGAGCCATTTGAGCCGTATGTTATTTTTCATAATTTTTATTTTATTTTATTTTTTTAGAAATTCATATCTTTTCTGTTTTAGCTCTGTTTTACTTCAAACTTATTTCGTTATGATTAAAAAAATGAGCTCTTTTTATTGATTATAAAATTTTATTTTTTAATTTTTATTATTTTTTAATTAATTTTTTAATTAATAAAAATATGAATTTCTTAAAAATTATATATAAATTAATTAATAATTTTTAAAAATTAATATAAATTAATTAATAAATTAATATTTTTATTGATGAATTTATGGTACTTATCACACCCCCCAACTTAAGCTTTGTTCGTCCTCGAGTAAAGAAAGAATTTAATTTAGATCAATTACCATATTTTATTGAGATCCTTCTTCATAAGAATAAATCAAGGATTTAAGATCAAAAGTTTAGACAGTATCACTAACTAAGTATTGAGTTTCAGAAGTAAATTTTATGGCAGATTAATCAGAAATTTTCTTAGAGTTCATCTAAAGATTTTTAGCACTTTGTTTCGTTAATACTAACTTAGCATTTGGGTGTTGATTCAAAGGACAAACGAATCTTCTTTTTATCACCTATTTTGGTTAGTTTCTTTTTATATACTCCCAAGTTAAGTACATGAATTAAGGTAGCTTTCACACTTTTTTTTTAAAAAAAATTGTGCTGAGCATCCTGGCCTTCCCTTCATCGTTTGATGTGAACTTCTACATTTAAGGTGCAGAGTTCTAGTTTAGGGCAATCCATATATACTCTGTGTTTTACACCAGGTAGCTCTTTTCTTAAATTCAAATTTCTTTAATTGAAGTATATATAAACCATCAATTTTTAGTGATAATTGAATCCTCAATTTAGATTATAATCAACACCTATTGTGCTTCATTAGTGTGCATGTGTAATTAGAAGTACTGTTAGCCTTTAAATGACCTAAGTAGACTGCTAATGGTCTGACCAAGTAATCTGCTTCTTAACTCGCTACCATTATTAGTTAATACTTTCTAACTTTATTACTTTTTCTAGTTTATTTTGCTTAAGATTCTCTTTCCTGAAATATGGTTTATCCAAAAATTTTTAAAATAATTTTATTATTATTATATATACATTATTTATTATTTATTTATTTATTTTTTAATTATTATTTTTATATTATATAAATATCTTATTTATTTATTTTTTATTATTTTATTATTTTTATTATTTTTATTTTTATTTATTTATTTATTTATTTATTTATTTATTTTTACCCCTAACTAAATTGACATTATCCTCAATGGAGAGGAAAAATAAATAAAAGGGTGTAAATTATGTTTATTTATTTAGCATGGGTCTTGAAGCTTATGAACCTTCTCCAGCTTAGCCTAAAAGAAAAAATAAATTAGATTCAAGAAGTATTGGGTTGACTCCCAATAAATGCTAAGTTTATTATCTTCAATCAGACAAAATGCAGTTTAATTTATTATGGTTCTATTAATTATACTTGATCAATATTTCGATTTAATGATATTCCTTCAATATATGGTTTAAGCCTTTGGCCATTTACCTTAAAAAAATTTTTAGTCCTGGGATCATAGAGTTTGATTGCACCATGTGGGAATACATGATTAACTATGTAAGGTCCATCCCATCTGGATTTTAATGTTCCAGGGAATAATTGAAGCCTTGAGTTAAATAACCAGACTTGTTGATTTGGTTCAAAGGTTTTTCTTGAAATATGTTTATCATGGAAGGCTTTCATTTTCTCCTTATAGATTTTTGAATTTTCATAAGCTTCTTGCCTTAATTCTTCTAATTCACTCAATTATAACATCTGATTGGAACCAGCTTTGTTTAAATTAAAATTTAATTATTTTATTGCCCAATATGCTTTATGTTCAAGTTCTACCGAAAGGTGACATGCTTTTCCATAGATTAATCTATAGGGAGACATTCCAATAGGGGTTTTATAAGCTGTCCTATAGGCCCATAATGCATCATCTAATCGATCTGACTAATCTTTTCGATCAGGCCTAATAGTCTTTTGTAAGATATTCTTAATTTTCCTATTAGAGACTTCTACCCAGCCACTTGTTTGCGGATGGTATGGTGTAGCTATCTTATGTGTCACCCCATATTTTTGTAATAAAGTTCGAAATTGGTGATTTGTAAAATGGGTACCTCCATCACTAATGATAGCACGTGGAAATCCGAACCTAGAAAAGATATTCTTTTGAATAAATTTTAAGACTACTTTATGATCATTGGTTCGTGTTGCTATTGCTTCAATCCATTTAGAAACATAATCGACAGCTACCAAAATGTATTCAAATCCATTGGAAGGTGGAAAAGGTCCCATAAAATCAATTCCCCATACATCAAAAATTTCTACTACTAAGATGGGGTTTAAAGGCATCATGTCTTTCTTTGAAATATTCCCTAAGGCTTGACACTTAAGAACACTCCTGACTAAAAGTATGGGCATCCTTAAATAATGTTGGCCAATAAAAACCACTCTGCAATACTTTGGCCATAGTTTTTCATCCAGAAAAATGTCCTCCACAAGCAAGGGTATGACAAAATTGTAAGATACTCAATTGTTCAGATTTAGGAACACATCTACGAATGATTTGATCAGCACAAATTCTAAAAAGCTCAGGATCTTCCCAAAAATAATATTTGATTTGAGCAAAGAATCGATCCTTCTCATTCTTAGACCAGCCATCAGGAATTTATCCTATGACTAAGTAATTGACAATATCTGCAAACCAAGGAGTCCTTTGTATGTGAAACTGTTAACAATTGTTCATCTGAAAAAGATTCTCTGATTGATATAGGTTCACTATCTTTAACTAGGATCCTAGACAGATGGTCTGCTACAACATTTTTAGATCCCTTCTTATCTCGAATTTCAATATCAAATTCTTGTAGCAGTAAGATCCATCTAATTAATCATGGTTTAGCATCTTTCTTTGAGAGCAGGTATCTCAAGGCTGAATGATCCGAAGTAAATTATGATTTTTGATCCTAATAGATATGATCTAAACTTTTCTAGGGCAAACACAATGGCTAGCAACTCTTTTTCAGTGGTGGTATAATTCATTTGTGCTTCATTCAGAGTTCTACTGGCATAATAGATCACTACAGGACATTTGTTTACCCTTTGGCCCAGGACAGCTCCTATGGCAAAGTCTGAGGCATCGCACATAATTTCAAAAGGTAGTGACCAGTTAGGAGGTTGTATGATTGGAGCTTTGGTCACAGCTTCTCTTAAGATTTCATAAGCTTTAAGATAATTTTCATCAAAGTTAAAAGAAACATCCTTAGCGAGCAGATTACACAAAGGACGAGAAATTTTAGAGAACTCTTTGATGAAGCGACGATAGAATCCTACATGGCCAAGAAAAGATCGAATTTGTTTGACAGAAGTGGGAGGAGGAAGTTTAGAAATTAGTTCAACTTTAGCTTTATCTACCTCAATCCCTTTCTTAGATACTATATGTCCTAAAACGATCCCTTCTTGAACCATGAAGTGGCTCTTTTCCCAGCTTAACACTAGATTAGCCTCAATACATCATTTTAATATTTTCTTCAAATTGTTGAGGCAACTCTCAAAAGATTCTCCAAAGACTGAAAAGTCATCCATGAATATTTCTAAGAAATCTCCTATCATGTCTGAAAATATTGACATCATGCACCTTTGAAAAGTCGCAGGTGCATTACATAATCCGAATGGCATTCTACGGAAAGCAAAGGTTCCATAGGGACATGTAAAGGTGGTCTTTTCCTGATCTCCTGGATAGATTGCTACCTGATTGTATCCTGAGTATCCATCTAAAAAGCAAAAGTATTGTTGGCCTGCTAGTCTTTCTAGGATTTGATCGATAAAGGGTAAGGGAAAAGTGATCTTTTCGGATGGTTGTATTGAGTTTTCTATAATCTATGCAGACACGCCACCCAGTGGAAAGTCATGTGTTGGTACTAAGTTTCCATGTTCAGTGTGGACAACCGTGAAGTCCAGATTTTTTTGGAACAACTTGTGTGGGACTCACCCAGTGGCTTGTCAGAGATAGGATAAATAATTCCAGCATCTAACCATTTAATTACCTCTTTCTTGACTACTTCTTGCATGTTAGGGTTAAGCCATCTTTGCATCTCTCGAGTTGGTTTGGCATTATCTTCTGTATAAATATGGTGCATGCATATTGATGGACTAATTTCTTTTAAATCAGCGATGGTCCAACCTATGGCCTCCTTATATGTTTTTAGAATATTTACCAATTGGTTTTCCTGTTCAGTAGTTAAGTTGGAAGCAATTATTATTGGTAGGATTTTCTTTGATCCTAAAAATACATACTTAAGTGATTCAGGTAAAGGTTTTAGTTCAAGTTGTGGTGGGGCCTGAATTGAAGGACGTAATGGTTCAATTTTTCGCTCGGATAAGGGCTCAACTTTCACTGACCAAGGTAATGAATGTGATGGTTGAGGTGAATTAAGCAGGGCATTTACTTCCTGGGTTTGAGTTTCTTCAGTGGGTTCATCATCTTGCAGTAAATCTAAGGAGGAATTAGATTCAACTATTTCATCTACCTGATTGATTACAAAGCAGTCTTCCTCCTCTTGAGGTGTACTTTGGGGTATTAAAAATATTAATTCTTACTTTTTGATTTCCAAAAGAAATGTCCATAGCTCCCATCTTACAGTTGATATTGGCATTGGCAGTTGCTAAGAATGGACGTCCTAAAATTATGGGATTTTGGTTCAGCTCTTGGGATGGTTCCATGTCAAGTATGAGAAAGTCTACAGGAAAATAACATTTGTCTACTCTAACTAGAACATCCTCAATCAAACCATGCGGTGTTTTTATAGATCTATCAGCTAATTGCAAAATAACTGATGTGGGTTTTAATTCTCCAATCCCAAATTTTTCATAAATCGAGGTTGGAAGTAGGTTCACACTAGCTCCTAAGTCTAGTAATGCTCGGTTAAAGGTTATACCTCCTATAACACATGAAATTAAGGGTGCACCAGGATCTTTCATCTTTTGAGGTATTGGATTTAACAGGACCGCACTTACATCCTCGGATAGCATAACTCTTTTGGTGGTTCGTGGCTCACGCTTTTGGGTGCAGAGTTCTTTAAGAAATTTAGCATAGGCTGGGACATGCTGAATTGCATCGAGGAGGGTAAATTAATATGAACTTGTTTAAATAGTTCCATTAGCTCCTTGTTGCATGCTTCTTGCTTTTTACGAGAAGAGCCTGCTTCTAAGGCCGAAGGGAAATGGGGCTTTGGGTTTATATGTCTCAGCTAATTCATCTATTCTCTTCTTTTCTTTATCTATCTTATCAGTGTCAGTACCAGTTCTAAGCTCAGGTTCTTCTATATGATTAGTTTCAGTACTTCTTCAAATTTCTTCATCTTGGCTAACATCAGTATTAGCCTCTATCACCTGGTCTTGGTATGGGTCCTTAAGAATCCTACCACTTCTAAGTTCAGATATTGCTTTGGCATTTTCTAATTGGGGATTCTTAGGTGGAATGTTAGATGGATGAGTAAATCCAGGTGGTTGATAGACATTGGATGGATTATTTTTAGGATTTGCAATTGGTTGGCTTGGTAATTGACCTGGTTCTCTCCTCATGCTAGACTCAGCTAATTATCCTATTTGAGCTTCTAGCCTGGCAATTGATTATTGTTGGCTTAGAATTAATTGTTGAAGTTGATTGAATTTATCATCGGCTAGATTGGTCTGTTGATGAGGAGGTGGGTATGAGGGCTGATTATAATGCAGTGGTTGAGAAGACTGACTAGGTTGTCCCTTATTATAGGCATAGTTCTGGTACTGGGGCCTATTTTGATAATTTTGAACTGGTGGGATTTGAGGTCTGAGCCTGAGTCTGTTGTGGTTTCCAAGAGAAATTAGGATGGTTTCTCCAACCAGGATTATATGAATTTGAATATGGGTCATTAAGTGGTTTGGAGTAACCTTGAGCAGCTTGGACTTGTTCTTGGATAAGAGGTGGTAATTGTGCAACCGTGGGACATTCGCTTACATGATGTGTTGGACTAGCACAAATAGAGCAAATCTCCTGATAATTAGAAGCTGGTGTGTATTGTGCAGGAGATTGTTGACCTAGATTTAGGAATTGATCTAATTTCTGGGCAATAAGATCGACTTTATCTAATTTTTGTGCTATTATGTTCAAGTCTGTCTTAGAATTAAGTTCTGGAGTTTTGATCTCATAAATTCCTGTCCCATTTTTGTTGAGAAATTGATCTTTCATAAGAGGATAATGAAGCATGGTTAATAGAGTTTTCACTTAAGGTTTCAAACAAGGTATAAGCTTCATCCTCACTTTTGCTCATGAATGCACCTCCACAGGATGCATCAACCATCTGCTTATATTGATCTCCTAAACCTTCATAGAAAGCTTGTACAATTTGCCACTTAGATAGACCATGGTGTGGGCATTTTCTAAGAAGTTCCTTAAGTCTTTCCCATGATTCATGAATTTGTTCCCCTGGAAGCTGAGCAAATCCTGTGATGGCTCGCCTCATGGTATTGGTTCATCCTATGGGATAAAATTTCTTAAGAAATTCATGTTGCATCTCTGCCCATGTTTGAATTGTTCTTCCTAATGTGCCAAGCCAGTACTTGGCTTTATCTTTTAATGAGAAAGGGAACAAGGTCAGTCTAAGGGCATCATCAGAAAAATTCTGAATTTTTACCGTAGAGCAGATTTCTAAGAATTCATCCAGATGTTTGTAAGGGTCTTCATTGGTGTTCCCATAAAAAGATGGGAGCATCTGGATTGTGGTCGACTTGATCTCATAGTGGCTAGCAGGGATATCAGGTATGTGGATGCAAGTCGATGGGTTGTAGGTGGAAGGAATAAAGTATTCCTTCATCTGCCTAGGTGGTTCTTCACGATTTCCAGCCATTTGATTATCTGGTCTTAAATGAATTAGTCTTTCAATTTCAAGATCTAGTTTAACTAGGTCAGATAAAAGCGATCTTCTACCGTGCATGTACTAGTGCAATCTGATATATGGTTCAAGATATATATTTTTTTATTATTATTTATTTTTTTTAATTTTTTTTTAATTTTTTTATTTTTTTAAAGAAAAGAAGAGAGAAAGAAAGAAGAGGGTTCTAAAAAAAAAATCCTAAGGAATCTTAAATCTGGAGATGATAGCTGGAGATGATAGAGAGAAGAGTTAATTTGTAGTTTATATTTGATGTTATGTAGCAAACAAGTTAGGCAATCAATCCTGACTAAGGGTTATCCTAGATCTAGATAGCTCCTAACTACCAAGATCACCTTCGAGCCCTCCAAGTAGAGGATTAGCCAATCAACTGGCCAGGTAAGTGTAAGGTCGGTGGGAGTCCCCCCGTTGCTTGCCTTAGACACCAATTGTGCTTGGCCAGGTAAGCGAATGGAACCAATTAAGTAACCACCTTCCTTCGGGCCCAGTCATCCCTGAACCACTTTCCTAGACACCAGTCAAATTGATTAACCCTAACTTGGTTCAACTCTTAGGGTTTCTTGTCCTATTGAGCTCGAATATCCTTAAGGGTTAATGTCTAATTGATTTTAAGAGTTAAGGTTTGGGTTAATGCAGGATGCTGGTTGGTTGTTTGTGGGCCAAGGAAGGGTGATCAAATCCCTACCTTATCTTGTTTAATGGGTTGTGCCCTTAATTTGGTTTAATATGAATATGCAAAAAAAAAAAAAATTTCAATCAAAGAGTTCTATGCAATTTAAACTAGATGCATGCAACTAATTAAATTCTAAAAGGCTTACCTTGCCTCCAGCAATCACCAAAAAAAAAAAAAAGAATAAAACTAATATGATGGATGCTCTAAACAATTAGGGTTTCTAATCTTGTGATGAGATTTTTAATTAGGTTTAAGTAGGTAATTTTTAATTAATTTAAAAATAAAGTAAATATTAAAAATAAGGAAAGAGATTTAGGGTTTAGGAATGATCTCACCAAATAGGATTGAGAGTTTTGTTCGTGCCCTAATCTTCCTTGTTCTTTTCTCTTATTTTTTTTCTACAAAATAAATAAGAAAAATAATTAGTAGGCAGTAAAAAAAAATTCAAAGAAATAAAAAAATTTTAATTTTTATGCCTCTCCAGCAATGGCGCCAAAAACTTGATAGGAACGCGATGTTGTCGTTAAGACACCATGTTTATCAGTTTAAATCTGACTCTTTACTTTTTAAATTAATTAAAAATTATGAAGAGAGTAGTGAGTCGGATCGAATCCACAGAGAGGCAATGATTTATTTCTAAAATCTTTATTTTTTTTAATTTTTATTATTATTTTTTTAAAGAAAAGAAAGGAAGGATTTTTGAAAATTAAAGTTAAAAAATAGATTTATAAATAAAAGTAGAATTTAAATTATATAAAAATAAATTTGGTACTAAGATCTACTATTTAGATCTTAGCAATTACTTGCAATAAAATTAAAAAGTAATGAAGAATAATTAATTTAAAAAGCTAGAATTGAAAAGAATAATAAAACTTTCTTTATTCAATTTAAAACTCAGATACAGAATTTAAATACAAGAAATTAAAGAAAATTTAGAATTTTAATATAAGAAATTAAAAAAAAAGAAAGAGAAAACTAGAAGGAGATCGTAGATCAGCGTATGCATGAAGATGGCATAGAAGACTAGCTCTTCTTCTCAGCACTATAGCTTTGAAGCAACCTTTAATCCAAAGCTTGGCTTCCACCATATACCTTAGCTTTCCTTCCACCCGATCTTCCTATTTTTAGAGGCTTAGGGTCCTTTTTATAGAGCTAGGAGGGTCGGATATTTATTTCTGAAGGCAATGTGGGACTAATAGCCTTTGTAATCATCAAAATATAAAGAAATCTGAATAAAATTTGTATCAAAATAGCTTTGATATAACTTTGGTAAGTCTGGTGAAATCTAGCCATTCAATAGAAATCCAACGGTCCAAAAATCATCAAAATCGGATGCATGTCAGCCTAGATCTGGTCGGATTAAATTATGACCATCCGATCATGCATTGATGGAGGAAATCTGGCCACAAATCATGCATCGGGAGTCCTGATCATCGTCGGGAGTGTTCTGGACCGTCGGATCATCCCCTAGATCGAGCGCTACCGTTGGATGGCGATCCGCATGAAGTCTGAAGCTGAATCAAATCCAAAAATAACCATAGCTATGCGATCTTGACCGCAAGCTATGCAACCGTCCGATGGCGCAATTATTGTTCTTATGGACCGCATGGATCGGCCATACCGTACACCACAGCCAATCAGTACCTCTATTACCGAGTGAAAAGACCAGATTGCCCTATGAGCCATGATAAATTTCTATGGACCCTTTAAGGGTCTAGGTCCATCACATGGCAAGCTTTGATTCGTCGGTGTCTGCTGAGCTGACGGTGCACACTGTGCTGTAGACCAACTGATGGTTTCTGGGCTTGAGTTGGCTAGCGTGGATGGCTTGGCGCATCGGCTTGGTCGGCTTGGCTCGGCACGTTTGGATGCGCCGACTGCTGTGGCGTGGCAGCTTGAGCTGCTTGAGCCGTATGTTATTTTTTATAATTTTTATAATTTTATTTTTTTAGAAATTTATATCTTTTCCATTTTAGCTCCATTTTGCTTCAAACTTATTTCATTGTGATAAAAAATTGAGCTCTTTCTATTGATTATAAAATTTTATTTTTTAATTTTTATTATTTTTTAATTAATTTTTTAATTAATAAAAATATGAATTTTTCAAAAATTATATATAAATTAATTAATAATTCTTAAAAATTAATATAAATTATTAATAAATTAATACTTTTATTGATGAATTTATGATACTTATCACCGACCATCTCCCCCCGACTGCACCTAGCCCGCTTTTTTGAGCCTCCAACCGCCTCCCACCTCCTTGAGCCTTTGACCGTCTCGATCCCCCTGGATGCCCCCAGCCCGCCTCCCCAAGCTGCCTCCCTTCGGCCCTCTCTTCCCCCCGACCACCTCCTCCCAACTGCCTCTTGCCTCCTTCCTAAAACCTTCGGTCGCCTCCTGACTCTTCAAATCCCTAGCCATTCGATTCCCCTGCCACCCTCCTCTTTCCTACCATTCTATTCTCCTGCCATCCCCTCTCTCCCTCCGGTTGCCTCCTGCCTCCTTCCCCAAACCTCTGGCCACCTCCTGCCTCCCTGAACCCCTGGCCATTCAGTTCCCCCACCATCCTCCTCTCCCCATCATTTGGTACCCCGCCACTCCCCCCGACCGACTCCCCCGGCCGCCTCCTACCTCCTTTCTTGAACCCCCGACTATCTCCTACCTCCCCAAACCCTCGGCCCTTCAGTTCCGCCACCACCCTCCTCTCCCCCACCACCCCTCTCTCCCCCAGCTACCTCCCCAGGCTGCATCCTGCCTCCCTGAACCCCCAGTCGCCCCCTGCATCCGGTAACCCTCCATCATTCGGTTTCCCCTACCACCCTCCTCTCCCACTGTTTGGTTACCCTGCCACCCACTCTCTTCCCTCGGTCATCTCCCATTGGCTGCCTCCTGCCTCCTTCCCTGAGCCTCCGACCGTCTCTTACCTTTCTGAACCTCTGGCCCTTCGATTCACCCATCACCTCCTCTCTCCCTCAGCCGTCTTCCCTCGACTGCACCTAGCCCACCTCTCCAAACCCCCGACTGCCTTCCACCTCCTCGAGCCCTCGGACATAAGCTTTTGATCTCTCCAAGCTCTCATTCGTGGCTGCATTTCTGAGCCTCGATCCCTGCTTGCCTTTGCCTCCTCGTGCCTCAATTCCTATGTGCCAACCCATGCCTCAGTCCTGTATGATAGTCTTCTTCTATTATGAGTATTAGCGACAGCTAATACAATCAATAAAAATTATTTTTTTATTTAAATTATATTAATTAAGCATAATTAGATATTAAAAATTATTTTAAATATGTATTAATTTGTATGAGATTAGGATTCCGACAATGAGATCGCTCAAACTGAGAGAAGGTTCGAGCTGCAAACATAAGGCCGAGACGTGCCTTGCATTCTTCGGTCTCGGCATGCAGCACGCTCAAGCTAAGAAAAGGTTTGAGTAGCATTACAAACACTGGTCTGAGATGTGTCCTGTGCATTTCGATCTTGGCATGCAGAGGGCTCGAACTGAGGAAAATTTTGGGCTGCAAATACGAAGCCGAGACATGCCCTATGCGCTTTTATCTCGACATGCAGTGTGCTCAAATCGAGGGAAGGTTCGGACAGCATTGCAAGCATCGATTTGAGACATGTCCTGTGATTTCAATCTTGGCATCCACCCCCTCTCGATTCGAGAAAAGATTCGAGACATGCCCTGCGTGCTTCGATCTCGACATCTAGCATGCTCGAATTGAGGGAAGTTCGGGCAGTATTGCAAACACTGGCCCGAGATGTGCCCTGTATACTCCAGTCTAGGCATGCAAAGCACTCAAATCGAGGGAGGTTCGAGCTGCAAACACGAGGTCGAGATGTGTCCTGCATGCTTCGATCTCGACATACAGCACGCTCGAATCGAGGAAAGGTTCGGGCAACATTACAAATATTGATCCAACACGTGCCCTATACATTTCGATCTCAACATGTAGTGCGCTCGAACCAAGGAAATGTTTGGACCGTAATGTAAATACCCGCTTAAGACGTGCCCTACGCGCTTTGGTCTTAACATGCAGAATGCTCGAACCGAGGAAAGGTTCAGACTGCATTGCAAATATGAGCCCGAGACATGGATTTATGCTAAATTACAAGCATTGATGCTTGTATAGGGATCGATTCATAGCAGACAATTGCAAGGGCTTTGGAGGCTCTACTTATCCAAGACCTTACTGATGTGTAAGAGCTTAATGGTGATAGGCTCGAGCATATGATTAATATATTTGGTAGATTTGATCTAGTTATTGGTGGATATCTACGTAGTAATCTTTTAGATAGCAACCACCATAGTCATGATGGACAAGATTGCTATAGTTATAGTCATGCTTACCCTCTATAGGATTGCTACCCCATAAAGACTAAGCAAGGCTATAACTATAGCAACCCCTATGGTTTATCACGACTATGACAGTTGCTATCTAAAAGGTTATTACATGGGCTTTCATTAATAACTAGATCAAATCCACCAAATGTGCTAACCATATGCTCGAGCCTATCATCATTAAGCTCTTATACATCAGTAAATGTATTGCATAAGTAGAGCTTCCCGTTCATGTATATTGTCTTTCACATCTTTCTATGCAGGTACCAATGCTTGTATTTTGTATTTGAAGCTTGCCACATGACTAGGCTATGCGAGCACATGAATTTTTTTTTAAGTTATTATTTTATTTCTTAATAAAATTTATATTTCAGATTTGTAGCTCGAGGAGGCGGTCAGAGGCTCGAAGATAGAAGCTATGATGACTGCCTGTACGAGATGCACCTAAATGAAGGTGATACATTCTGTTCTTGTTGTTGTATGGTCAAGCTTGGATGATTTGTTATATTGCAGTCAATCATTTATAGCCATCTCATCGTACTTTGGAGTAGAAGAACTTACAATGCAGGACAAACTTGGATGGTCTCTTATATCATAGATAACCACTTGCAACCACCTCAAGGTTAAAGGTATAGAGGAACGTGCAATGCTTTATTTTTTAGTAGCAGATCTAAGCCTTCTTGATATTTTCATATATTAAGATTATCATGTACTACTAGATGAGAATTAGACAATGCTTAAATCAGAGGATCAGCAGACCAACACATTATCATGTATTGTTGAACGAAAAATATTAGACTGCCGATATATTGTAGATGCTAACTAACAATCTTTGTTACACATGAGTTAAATTTTGATCATCTTGTTATATTTTGATAAATATATATTTTGTTTGAACCAATTTTTAGGTCATCTACTTGCTTTGATTTTTATTTTTATTTTTAGATATTATACATCATGTCTTCTAAAGATTGGAGCCATTCTAGTCAAAGACAGATGTTGACCTAAAGATTGATTTTGATAATGATAAAGAGTTTTGAGTATGAGTTATAAAATCTAACTATATTTATGAGGATGTGTAGTTTCAAAATTTCAAAAGCTTTTATTTATCTAAAAGAAGATTCATCACTCAAGTTTTAATGAAGATACTTCAGATTGGATAAACCTTTCAAAAGATCATAATAAAGATTAAATTAAGATAAAAAGATAAGTCTAGCCTATAAATTAATTTGGAGAAGATAGGATCACCAAACAGTCTTTGGCATGCATGGCATGCAAACTAGGCTGACCCAGTATAGAACTAAGCTGATCTAATCTTAGTGGAAGCAAAAAGTAGAAAGTATAGAAAGTAAAATTTTCAAGATTCAGAAAACTAAGCCGATCCAGCTATAAACTGAGCCAACATAGTGGGACTGAGTCGACCCAATATCTGTAATGGCTAGTTTTCAGATCTTCAGCTTTTTGATCTCATAAGCTTTCTAATGGCTATTTTCTCATTTTCAATGGTTAGATCCTTTTTTGAAGACTTTTTAGATGTTAAGAAGTGATGAAAAATTTCAAGAATATATAAGAAAATCCTTGGAGCATTAAGGATAAATTTTTGGAGAGTTTATTAAGTATCCATTGAGAAAGCAAGAAGAGTGTGCTGAAAAGAGTAGGAAAGGAGTGATTTTTTAGACATTCTTTTATCCTTCCATCATCTTCAAAATAGAGAGAAGTGAGGCTATTGGCATTGAAGATCTTCACCTACCTCTCAAGCATTCAAGAAGAAAACAACCATACAAGCAAAGCAATCTAGATTTTCTTCTCTTAAATTTTATAGAATTTATTTTTAATTATACTTTTATATTTTGTTTCAAATTTCTTGAGGTGAGAAACTTGGATTGGTCCAAGCCTTGAATTGGATGATTGTATTAGTTTGATTGGTGAGCCAAGATTAAAATCAATTAGGACTGATTGTTAGCCCAGAGAAAAATAATTACTTATGAAATTTTGGTTGGTGATTCGGAGAAAATCAACTGGATTGATTGTGAGTCCGAAAAATAATCTTGTACAATTTTGGTTGGTAAGTTAAAAAAAATTAACTGAATTTGATTGTGAGCCCAAAAAATAATTAGACTGTAATTCTAATTATGAATTATAGTTGAATTCCAAGGGGTATACTTGGAGAGTGGACGTAGGTGCTAAGTTTGACATCAAATCACTATAAAATTTATATATTTGTAATTGTATGCTTTTACTCTATTACTTTTATTCACTGCATATCACATAGCTAGTTTCATCTAAACACTTAATTAGTTTAATTTATTCATTAGTCATTTAATTTTAGAAATATCTAATTCACCCCCTCTCTTGGGTAGCCATACTTGGGCAATAAGTGATATTAGAGCGGATGCTCTAATATTTTATTGTTAACCTAGTGGTCAAAGAGTAAAAGATCATGGCAATTGATATAAAATTTTTGCTTAACGAAGGTTATTCTATTGATTGATCCTCAATGCTTAATGAATCAAATTATAGTTATTGGAAAGCGCAAATGCACATCTTCGTACAAGCACACGATCATAACTTATGAAAGATTATAATCAATGGCTCATACACCCCAAAAGCATTGCTAAAGCATGATAAAAAAATGAACCAACTAAATGCTAAAGCTATGAATATACTTTATTGCTCTTTGGACTTAAATGAATTTAACTTGATTTCTTCTTGTATTTCAGCAAAATAAATTTAAGATCAATTGGAAGCAACCTATGAGGGAGTAAATCGAAGAGAAATATCAAGCTTCCAAGAAGACAAGGAAGCTCATCCTAATTTTTGCCACATAGCTCATGAGAATACAAAGAAGAAGAAGAACAAGAAACAAAGGAAGAAGAAAGCTTCAATTAAGGAAGAGCAAAGTAAAGAAAAAGAAGATAAAAGAAAAGAGCAAAAAGTTGACAAATTATGCTTGATGAATAAAGAAGAAGAATGTATTATAAATCCTTACCTCATGGCTAATGATGATGAGGTAAACATTAATAACTCTTTCGATTTTATCTTTGATGAATTATATGAAGCTTTTAATGATTTAATGATTGAATTTAAAAAGATGAAGATGAAAAATAAAGAGCTCAAAAAGTCTAATCTTCTTTTGGATGGTGAAAAGAGTAAATTATTGAATGAAAAAGAAAATTTTTGAATGAAATAAATTCTTTAGCTAAAGAAAAGAATGTACTTTTTAAATCTAAAAAAATTTTAGTTGAAAAAATATTAAGTTGAAAGAGAAATTCAAAAAATCAAAACTCTATATTGAAGAGAAAAAAAAATTGTTAGAAGAAAAGAAATCTCTTATGGATGAAAATGAAAAATTAAGAAAAGATTGAAAACTTGAAACCCGTCCTTGGAAAATTTACTATTAGATCTCAAAAGCTTCAAGCAATTTTAAATAATCAAAAGGCTATTTTTGATAAAGTAGAAATTGGTTATAATTTATTAAAAAATAAAAATTTATCAAAAATATGTTTAGCAAAGCTTTATTTAAAAATTATTCAATTACATATTTCAAATATAATAAAGTAAGCCATAAAATTTTAGAATGCAATTTTAAAAAAAATGGCCATACTTTGGTTAGGCAGATTTGGATTCCAAAAGAAACCATTGATACTAACCTTAAAGAATCCAAGTTGGCTTGGGTATCAAGATACACTTGATCTTTGTGAGTGCAGATGTGCTTAACATCTATCTAATCCAAAAGAGAATGACATCTTAATTGTGGATGGTCAAGGCACAAAATGAAAGATGGAGGAGTTAATATTCTTAGAGATAAGTTGATTTTGGTATATTGATAATTACTCCTACTATTCAGTTGAAAGTTTATTGAAATATTGATGTATGATTTAAGTATTAGGCAATTTCATATTAAATGATTCAATATTTTATCTTGTTGATTTTGATGATGTTATTTTGATTGACTGTTATAATTGAGTATTATAATAATTATGATTAAAGATATATTGAATAAAATTGATTTATGAACTTTTATTATTAGAGTTTAAGAATAATTTGAAATATTAACATATTTATTTGATAAGCTAAACTTCTTAAAGAAATACTTTCAAACTCAATTGGTATCTTGAATTATAGCAAATACATATAATAACAAAAAAAAAATTGGTAAATGAAGAAAGTGAATTTAATATATTAAATTACTAAAAATCTTGTGATATTTTTCATAATGTGATATGAATTTGGTTTTGAGAAACAAAATTTATTAAGGACAAGAATTGATCAAGAGTAAGCAAGAAATAAAATTAAGAAATATGGCATATAGTAAGGGGGAGCAAATTTTGAATAAAAATTAAACTCAATTAACTATAATATTAAGGTGGAGCTTAATATTTTTAGATTGTTTTACTTTCTTGATTTTATTGATAACCTTCTTTTAGAGTTATTCTTTTTGATGCTGTCAAAAAAGGAGCGAATTATTGTTGAGTATATGCTTAAGCTTATCTAGAATGAAGTATGTTTTTAATGAATAATCGATATGAAACTAAATACATGCATGCGTGGGTCTTCACATACTTCTTCTGTTTAAGTACTAGCATCTTTGCCATACAAGGATCCAAATCCATGTATCCATCATAAATACTATAATAAAAAATGAGGTCGGCCCCATTGAACCATGCTGCAGTATCCCCTAATCCCCATAGGTTGGATTGGGTTTAATACCATTTATCATAATCTAGGATCTCATCGAAAAAGACTAGCTGGAAGATATTATTTATTCCTTGGTCTTGTATAAGTACCCAAGATGTTTTTCATGAATAATCAATGTAGGACTAAATACATGTTTACATGAATTCTCACACTCTAAAGATCCTACAGCCATGTCATGTGCCCGACCCAAATATTGGGTTCGGGGCATGACCAACATACACTTGCTAATTGCTTCCCACTATTGCTAGGGTCAGCCACCTACACCTAAGCTTGCTCTGAGAGCCTTATTTTCTCTCCTTCTTCCTCGACATTGCCTTTAAGAGCTAACACAGCAATTTGGTGGCATTCTGATGCAACAACTGTAATGGGGGAATCAAGAAAATCACTAAAAATATGAGTTGATATCTACATATCAAACCACAAATATTCAGCAGTTGCATTAGTTTAATTCAGTGACGAAGTAGTATGTTTTCAACCAGAGATTTGCAACTTTGCCTATCTATGATAGAAAAGAAAATTGATAGTTTAATGCATGGAAAAAGTTATTAGCTCGATAATCATGTATTGCTATTAACTTCCATCAATCAATCATATAGATATATCTTTATGAACAATGACCACCCTTGTGCGATGCATTATCCCCCTACCATTTTATTTTGGTGGTTGACCCAATAAGCTCCTACATTAGTCAATAGAATCCGATCTTTTGGTAGGTATACAATGCTATTTCATCTAGGGGTCCTAAGATACTCCAATATGTAGATGATACATCGATTTTTGTCAAGATTAGGAAGGACTTTATCTCAAGCTTATCTTATATAGTTTTGAGCTCATATCTAGCCTCGCTATCAATTTTCATAAAAACTCGATCATAGTAATTGGGGCTGATTTCTATTTGGCTTTGGTTTTTGCTTCATGGCTTAACTACAAGGCATCTGACACTCTTAAGTATTTAGGCCTTCTTTTCAAAGTTGGTAAACTCTTTACCATAGATTGGCAACCTCTGATCTAAAAGATTGACTCAAAACTTTCTTGGAAGGAGATACTCCTCTCCTTTTGAGGATGGTTGGTTCTTATTGACTTTGTCCTCTCAACTATCCCAACATACTTTTTGTCTCTCTTTAAGATGCTTATTGGAATCATCAAAAGAATTGACAAAATTAGGCACTCCTTTTTTTGGATTGGATTTGACTCTATGTCTTGCCTTTCATGTAAGATAAAATGGAAACAAGTTTACATGTCCAAAGAAGAGAGTGGCTTTGGGGTCAAAGATCTTGAATGCTTCAATCAATCCTTGCTTGCCAAATGAGGCTGGAGATTTGCTAAAAATGATAAGTCCATGAAGAAAGGTGATTGCTTCAACTTACTTCAAAAGGGTCAAGCTCTCACCTTGCTAAAAATATAGTAAGAGCTGCTCTAAACTCTAGAAGGACATTATGGCATCCTTGCCTCTGGTTTGGAATAGATGCACCTTTAACATGGGAAATGGCCCATCCATTGCCTTTTGGCTTGATAGTTGGCTTTACCACACTACTCTTAAGATCTTTTTTTTTAAAATCTATATCAAGTTTGTCATGCCAAGTCATGCTCTATCGCATCCTACTATAATCATTCTTCTTCATACTGGTTCCTTGGTACCGTTGGCATCTTTCTCCTGAATGTATTTAGGAGAAGAACCAACTAATTACTTTTCTTGCTAGTAAATCTCTGAATTCGGAGCCGGATAAAGTATGATGGTTGTTGGAAAACAATGGAGAATTTTCTACTCTTCTTTTTATAACTTTCTGATTCAGAAGGAAACCAAATAGCATCTTGCTGACACCAATAGGAACATTAGGGCTCCCTTAAAAGTTAAAGGATTCTTATGGTTGGCTATCTTGAACAAACTAAATACTAGAGATGTCTTACGAAGAATGCTGTGCAAAGATTTTGGCAATTGTGCTTTTTGGAATACTTCTCCTAAGACTGCAGAATATCTATTTATTTCATGCCTCTATGTTGCTAGATTTTGGCTCCTCCTTTGTGATGCCACAAGTGCTCCAATGCCTTCCGAAAGCTTTCCAGATATTTATTCATCTTGGTGGAAAGATAACTTGCAACCTGCTATTTTGATGCTCTTAGTGGCTTTTAATTAAAGCTGCTGGTTTGAGAGGAACTCTCATATTTTTCTTCTCAACAACTCCTCCCTGATGGTAGTTGTTGAAAGAACTTTGGTGCTCCTTTCAGACTGGTCGATTTTCTACTCATATAAGGAGCTTTTTGGTTTTTTCCAAGATTTATTCTTTACTGAAGAGAAGTCATCTGCAAGCTCTTACTGATGGCTAATCTTCATTATCGTTGCTGCTACACTCTTTTTGATATTGGTACCTCTTGTGATGTCCTCTTAATCTATCTCATTTGGATTATTTGGCCCCCTCAGACTTCCTCATTTTGGGTGACTATGATTCACTACAAGAAAAAGAACAATTAGCTGTGCAACAAAAGCATAGCTAAATACCAAAAAAAGTGCCATTGGCAAAATATCTCTACCGATGTAAAATGCGTCGGCAAAAATCCACCGGTAAAAGTATCGTCGTTGATTCAATTTACTAACATTTAAATTTTTTTGTCGGCAAAAGAACGTTTTATCAATGTTTAGTAAAACATCGATGATTATTTTTAGCTACACTTAATAACCACCGGCAAAAATTTTTTAATGACGTAAAGTTAATGTCAGAAATAGTTAATTTTACCTATGCTATAAAAGCATTGGCAAAAATAACTTTACCGATGCAAATATTATATCGCAAAAGATAAATTTTACCTACACTAATTAAGCATCGAAAAAAGTAGTTAATTAGTGACGTACACAAATTGTCACCAAAAAATTTTTTTGGCGATGCTTAATTAATGTCAATAAATTCTTGGCAACACTACAATTACATCTTCAATCTGGGGATTTACCAACATTTTAGTTGCATCGCTAATTTTTGTGATGCAACATAAGCATAGGTAGATATATTTGATGATGTTTATTTATGTCGATAATTTCAAAAGCATGGCTAAAGGTGGCATGCTGGTATGCTCTTTAGCGATGCTACTTTCAATTTGTTGATGCTAATTAGTGTATCTAGAACTATTACCTATGCTTATTCTTGCATCGCTAATTATTTTTAACAAAAAAATAATTTCTTTGGTACTAATTTTTTAAAACCTATAGATAAATAAACACATAATATTTATCCTCTTCATTTACACATACCAAAATTAAATTTATTTTATTTTAAAACATCCATATAAATATCCATATAAAATCATGTATATATATAAAATGTCATACATACAATCGATGTAAAATAAATGTATATACAATCATAAAGGATGTCATATAAAAAATATATACATCCAAACAAAATAACATTTCATGTGTTTAGCTAGATATCATGGACCTGTATTAGATTAAAAAAATTAAGTTAGCAAACTAATTATCTACTAAATGATGAAAATATATTGATTAAAAATAATATAAAAGAATACAGGTCATAGAGGATATCCATTATCATCATCGACGTATTCCTGATTATAAGCATCAGTAGGAACATTGAAAGTTGGTGGGGAAGGTATACGACAACATAACTCATCAAGCTTCGCTCCAAATGCTATAAGCTGGGACAAAAGCTCAGCATTAACTTATCGTAGGTCCGCTATCTCCTTCTAATATCTCCTTTCAGTCTTAGCATGTCTCCTCTCTGAGTCATGCAGACGAGCATTACAAGAAACATGTGCTGCTCTAAAGGAGCTGGGAGCTATAACCCCATCTTTCAATCTCATAACAGCTAGATCTCCTACCAAGCACCTCATCATAGATATCATTATCTGTGGATGGGGTGGAGCCCTCAATAAGGGGCTGGGATCATATCTCCATCATTCACTTCTAATTAAAAAAAATAAATATAATCAAAGTCTAAACTTCATAATAAAATTAAAATAGAACTTAATCAATTAATACTCACATATCTTTTCCTAGTCTTAGGAAGCTACTCCTTGACGCCCAGTGATGGATCTTCTAGTAGATGTCAATCTGCTCGAGCAGCTATCCTGTCTTGATGTCCCTCTAAAATTAATGAATATAAGTACATAGATAAAGATATATTCTAACAAATCATTAAAGATATATGTATATGTACTTACCAGCTTATACTGATACTACGTAAATGACTTCGATCCACCATAATGCATCACTGTGAGCCTCGACCGGCTCTGTGAAGCCTTTTTGCAAAAGTCCTAATAAGTAAATGCAATCAAGATATTAGTAAATATATTATAATACCACATCAATTTAATAATCAATATTTTTATTATATATAATAGTTATATCCAATATGTAGGATCCTCATATTTGGTGTAGAAGAGATCCCAATCAGGGCGTGATACACTCCTTTATGATGTCTCATGTGCCACCGTTGCCCCACGTGCATGGAAGATCTTCTTTCAGTGGCTATGAAGCTCATATCTCTAAGCAACCTCCCCATATACCTAAGGATAGCCTTCCGCATGCACTGGGTATCAATCTCCTTGATATCAAAGTCATGCTGCAAAAATAATGTATAATATATGAGATTTAAAAAAATAAAAATTAAGTAATTATCAAATAAATATAAATAAATAAATAAATAAATCTATATTTAAAAATATAATATAATTTATATTTAGTTACTTGCAAATGATCGAGGAGGATCTGCTGCTGTGGCCTCATAACTCTATGTCAATCGAACAATGTCAGAAAAGTGTACGATCGGATAATAATGCCAACCTCATATACATATGGATCCCTGATGTGGTGCTCAAGTGGTATGATATATCCTGATAGGATGATAACCCTTATCCTCTTATCGGAATGTGCCCTCCTCCACTCCTATAGCTTCTCATTTCTAGCGGCTCCACGAGTCTGCCTAATTAGTAGCTACAGCAAAATAAAAGTTTAAAATTAATTATTTATACATGATAAAAACTTAAAGTAAATATAATATAAAAAACTATAATATATAAAATCAACCTGTCATGATAGGAGATGATGTGCCTGCCTCGGTAGTATGTTGCTGAGATGAAGTGGTACCAACATTTTCATGTTGGCCCCCTATCAGATCATCCTCCTAGTAGTATAGCTTAAAATCAGTTATTTATAAATAATAAAAAATTAAAATAAATTAAATATAAAAAAATATAATATATAAAATTAATCTATCATGGTAGTAGATAATATGATTGCTTGATCAGGAGACTGCTGCTGAGATGGAGATACACCGACATCTCCACATGGGCCTCCCCTCTAGGATCGTCCTTCTAGTGGCATGCCTGTATCAAACAACATATTAGAAATAACATAATATTGATAAAAATTACATCAATACTAAATGATATATGAAATATAAGATATATGAATTTTTCTAAAAAAATTATATATTATTATTCAATATCTATATCTTCATTAGAAGGATTATCGATATCTTCATCATCATAATCCACCAACGTATAATTTTTCTCGTCATCATTTATGAAGTTGTTATCATTGTCATTATAATCCTCCGATACGTTTAGATTTAATTTACTAACATCAATATTATTAGATTACATGTCATCCCTAATCAAAGAAGATGTGCTTCTAATGTCAGCACCGCACTGTCTCAAGTCATCTATATTCTATTCCTCAGAAAAGAAATCCTCATCTGTTTCTATCTCAGAACAAATATGTATGTTATAAATACCCTTTGATGCAATCCTTTGTACAATATGCCATTCACCCTTATATCTCATATTTTTTAGGTATATTAACTACTTTGCTTGACTAGCAAGTATGAAAGGATCAGATTGGTACTATGTTCTCGCAAAGTTGATGCTTGTGAAGTATGCATCTTTATGAATACCCATCATATTATTGCTGATATCCCACTATTGGCATTTAAATAGGTAAACAAATCATTTTGATCCATATCTTAACTGATAATGTCTATTACGATATCATAATATTCAATCTCATTATCTCCAATGGTTCTCAACATTAAAATTTTACTATTTTGAGTCTGCAGCTGCATATCAAACTTGCTTGTATGAAATCTCATACCACTAACAATACATAAGCTATAACATGAAATTCTAGGATCGAGGTGGCATGCCAAATCATATAATTCCTCAATTGCACTATCTTCTTTATTATGATATATTAATATCATTTAAAATAATATATATATAAGTTATGATAAATCATCTCTGTATACATTACATGTAATAAAAAGTTGAATAAAACTATTATAATACTTACACATTGTCTAAACTAAGCTACAAACTTTCTTCAATATTGTCCCTCGATATCTCTATTATTTTATTACAATAATATATCTCTATGCTCTCTACAATAAATATATACTTATTATTTATTTTGCCTCATGAAAAGTATATAATGTTGATTATCTAAATATACTTACTTTATAAAAAATGATAGATTTCTTTACAATTATTTAGTACATAATAATGCGCTAGCTCATGCTTTTCTATATCCATAGATTTATACTTTCTTCTACTGATGATACGAACATTAACCTTGAAAATAGATAATGTAGATTCAATATTGGCCTACTCCCTATCTGCATTGCACTCTTCATGATTGAATCATATTTCCACATCATTGAGGTACATCGAATAGAATGTATGACACTCTATGAAAATATATGCTTCTGTAATTGATCCTTCTGTGTGCCTTATTTTGCACATATTATTTCAACTTATACAAAAATCTGCACATACAAAATAATAAAAATAAATATAAGATACATGTAATTATTTTTTTATTGTAGTTATAAATTAAGTAAAGAAATGATATTTTTTGTAATATTATTACTATTCAATAGGATACATCCATTGGTACTGAACTGGCCCGGCAAGCAAAGCCTTCCTTGGAAGGTGAATCGCCAAGTATACCATAATATCAAAAAATGATGGTGAAAATTTTTTTCGAGCTTACACAGCAACAAGACAATATTTGATTGAAGCTTCTCAAGTATATCAACTTAAAATTTTTGACAATATAATTCTTGAAAGAAAATATCCAATTCAATAAGTGCATTCTGTATCTCTAAGGTGAAGAAGTTATGCATCACAACGAGCATAAGACACTGCAACATAACATGAGAGTCGTGACTCTTCATATTCGAGATACTGTCATCTTTCAAGTTCACATGGCTTGAAATATTGGAGGTAAAATTATTAGAAAATTTTATAGTTTTTAGCCACTCACAGAAACTTCTTTTCTCATCTCCATGCAATGTATAACTTACAATTGGTATTAAAAATTTTCTACCATCATGGGGCATCAAGTGCAACTTATATCGTATTCTCATTCTTTTCAGGTTTAGCTAAGAATTAGGATTATCCTTTATTTTTTCTTGATGTTAAGAAGTGTCCTAATAACATTATCATAAATATTCTTCTCAATGTGCATGTCATCCAAGTTATGACGATGTAGGAGATGTTGCCAATAAGGTAATTCAAAAAATATGCTCCACTTCGTCTAGTTCAATTTTGATTCATTATGCTTTCGCTTGCAACTTCTAAAAACTTTGCCGAATTTAACACTGCCAATGACCTCAAGTTGTGTCAATATATCATCTCCACTCATCACATAAGGTGGCCCATGCATCTCTAACTTTTCATTGAAGCACGGATTTTGATGGATTCTCCAAGAATGATTAGATGGTAAAAACTTGTGATGATCCATATAGGCAATTTTTCTTCCATTCTTTAGTCAAACAGAGTAGCTATCACCATTATAAATTAGATATACCAAATATTCTTCTATGCTCCATCTAGATAGATTACCATATGCCAGAAAATTATTAATTATCTATATTATCATCGCATGCAATCAAAATTTTTTTTACTAACTAAATCATATGTTATAATATCAATCTCCCAAAGTTCTCTTAATTCATTGATTAAGGATCATAGATAAACATCTATCTCATTACCAAGAGCTTTAGGTCCAGGAATAAGCAATGATAAAAATATAAATGGCTCTTTCATATATCTTCATGGTGCAACATTGTACGATATTAGCATAATCTACCACATACTATAAGCATTGCTCATGGCCCTAAATGGATTGAAACCATCAGATGCTAGGCCAAGACGAATATTGTATGGATCACTAGCAAAATGAGAATATTGTTTATCAAATTTCCTCCAAACTATAGAGTCTACTAGATGACTAATGATGTTATCCTCAGAAATTCTCATCTCATGATGTCATCTCATCACTTTGGCAGTCCTTGATGACTAATAAAGTCTCTAAAGTCTTGGTGTTAATGGAAAGTATCTCAAAATCTTGTGAGGTCGCTTCTTATCTCTTTTGAAATCTTCAGCATACCTTAACTCACCACATTTTGGGCAATAATCCAAGTGTTGATGCTTTTTATAAAATAATGCATAATTATTCTTATATATATGTATCAATGTATAATTTAGTTCAAGTTCATACATATACTTTTTTACCTCTAAATATCATTTTGGAAGTTTTTCACCATCTAGTAATGCCTTCTTGATTAAGTTCAATATAAAGTCAAACAACTTTTGACTCCAACCAAACATGGTTTTACCATGGAGAAGCTTTATCAAGTACTCAAACATTAAGAACTTCTTACAATTTAGATACAATGGCTCCTTGGAATCTCTCATGAGTTTTTCAAAATATCCATTATTTGTATTATCCGTACCGTTGAGAGAGTTGTCAAAATATGCTCTTTCATATAAATCATCTAACATTTCATTGATGCCAATTGATTGAGACTATTGACCCGTATGTTGGTCTCTTGTATTAGTAGGTCTACATTCTCCATGCAAATCCCAAATACAATACTTTGAAACTATACCCCAATTCAACAAGTGCTCCTCCAATGCTATATCTATAGGTTGGAAGTAATTGTTGTGACATCTTCAACAAGGATATTTGATTCTATTGGGATCATCAACTCTTTCTCTTATAAATCTTATAAAATTTTTAACACCTTGTTGGTATTTAGATAAGATGATAGAGCAAGCATTCATCCAACTCTTATTGATAATTTTCATCTATCTACGAAAAATGTTGATCATTAAAGTATGTGTTATTAGTAAGGTTTTAAAAATGCATAATTCTATCCATTTCTAACAAGTATGATCCTATCCCTTTCAGAAGAGCAATAATTTTATTATTATTAGTCAATATTTTATTCCATTATTATAAAAATTTCATCAACATCTCCTCATGGTTGTCTAAGTATACAATATGAATACGGTGCTTATGCATCCTATCCAATATATATCCAGAGAATAGATGAGAGATAACTACTGAATACCATATAACAAAATAAAATATCGACTAATAATAATAAGATTAAAGTTTTTTCAAAATATCCAAAAATGGGGCATCCAAGAGTGGATCCTGATCGGAATCAACTCTTGAATGAAAATCTACAGCTCAATGTAATTTAGCTACCATCTCTGAACATACATTCAGGGATGGTATCCTAATTTATCAAAAAAGATAACTCTACATTTCATTAGAGTTTTCTCTAAAATATGGATGTTTCTTATATTAAATTATAAACTTTAGTAGGGGCTAAACAGTAACACAAAAAATTTTATACAAAAAATTTTATAAATAAAAAATTATAAACCAATATAGCTTTAAAAATAAACTACTAATATAAATCTTAAATATTTTTTTTTAAAAAATCAAAGTTAATATCATCAATCAAAGCTTTTGTCAACAACATACATTACAAATATCATCAATCAAGAATGCTGATAAAATATAACATAAATTATATTTTATAAACTAATCTCAACTAAAGAAAAATTAAATACTATTTTGTTCCCATGCTTTCCATCCAAGCATATAGCTCATAACACAATATCCAAGGTACTCAACATCTCAAAACTAAAATAATTAATTTTTTAGTATTTTTGATAAACTTGTTAATTTCTAAAAATATTTTTATAAAATATTTTATCTATATAATTTTAATAAAATAATGCTATCATCTTATTATTTTTATCTCGATCTTCATAGAGTGAAATTGACTTGAACATAAGCATATTTAATCAAAGATATTCAAGAAAAAAGAAATAGATAGGATTATTTTTTTAAAATTGACTTGTTCATGAGCACATTCAGCCCATGGGCTAGCCCCTCTTATCAGTGGCCCCCTCAACCCATTCAAAATTATTTTATTAAAATAATATTTTATCATTATTTTAAAAATTTAATTATTTTTATTATAAAAAATAATTTATTTTTAAATATTATTCAAAATTATTTTTGAAATTGACTTGCATAAGAGCACATTCAGCCCATGGGTTGACCCCTCTTGTCAGTGCCCCCTCACCCCATTCAAAATTATTTTTTTAAAAAAAATATTTTATCATTATTTTAAAAAACTAATTATTTTATTATAAAAAATAATTTATTTTTAAATATTATTTAAATTTTCTTTAAAATACTTATTATTATTTTTATTATAAAAAATAATTTATTATTTTTATTAATAAATTATTAATTTTTAAAAATATTTTTTAAAAAAATATTTTATTTTTTTCCTCCTTCCCCCGCACGCTGCAACCCCCCCAACCCCAGCCACTCTACCTTCAGTCCCCTAGTCGTCCGCCCTCAGCCTCGGCAGCCGTCCCCTACACCCTAGGGCCCCGGTAGTCCGCCCTCGACCTCCATGCAACTATCCCCCTACCCTCCCCCTAGGCCTCGATGGCCCTTAACGGAAACATAAACCCCCACACCCCCTGTGGTGCCCCTTCTCCCCTAAAATGCTCGAATTCAGGCCTGCTTTGATCACACCCCCACCCCAACCCATGACGCCCCTCCGTCCCACCCCACCAAACACCCCTCCTTCCCTCTCCTTCCTTCCTGCTCAAGCAAACCAACCCTCTTAGTTTACCTTTTTGGGGTGGCGGCACAGTGGCGATGGTAGCGACGATGGCGACGGCGATAGCGACGGCGAAGGTGAAGGCAGGGATGACTGATGGTGAGAGTGGTGATGGCTAAGAGTGAGGGATCAAAATGACTGGGGCTAGAGTGGGTTCAAGCCAGGGGAAATAGCAAGGTGGGGTCGGGAGACGAAAATGCATGAAGGGGTTGGTTTCGTAAATATCTCCAAACATTTATCGATGCAATATTTACATCAATAATTAATTAATATCGATAAAAAATTTAAATTGATAAAAATTACATTTACCTACAATGAAGTAGCATCGAAGAATATTTTATCAAAATTAAAAATTAATTAAAAAATAAAATATTTTATCGATGCTAATTTTGCATAGAAAATTATCCTAATTACCTATGTAAACAAAAAACGTAGGAAATAAATCTTATTACCTACATAAATTTTGCATCAAAAAATATTTTTTATTTATTTTTTCCATAACCAAGATATTTACCTACACTATATTAGAGTTGAAAAATATTTTACTTAAATTAAAAATTAATAAAAAAATATTTTTGATGTAAAAAATCCATCAAAAATAACCCAAAATTTCTATGTTAGCATTTTATGTAGGTAATTATGCCTATTTATCGACGTTGCTAAAAAGTTTTACTTTTTTATTAAATTTTTTATTTTTCATAAAATATTTTTTGATGCTTCTTTATTATCGGTAATAAGCTTAATTATCTACATAAATAAAAAGCATGGGCAATTAAGTTATTGCCTACATTTTGTTTGCATCGAAAAAAAAAAATTAATTAATTTTTTATTTTTTAAAATAATTTGCTTTTATCTTATTAATTTATAAGTATAATTTTTAGAATTTAAAATTCATCTTTACCATTCATTATCTAAATATTATTATTAAAGTATCATCATAAAAGTTTGCCTCGATCTGATAGTCCTAGCTATGTCGATTAATAAAATTTGATTTTGATGATTACTAATGATCATATGATGATCTGATAGATAGAGACCATCGATGGATCCAAAAACTTATAATGATAATCTTGATAATATTTGTAATATACTATCAAAATTTTATCTCAATCAGACATCATTATCATGATCAATTTAGCATGAGATGATTTCGACTATTAAATAAAAAAAGAGTGAATAAAAGGCCAAATAGCATCCAATTATAAGATAATTTTTTAGATAAACTATCTTTGCTATTACTTTGATCATTTGTACAGTAGTAATCGTAAAATTCAGACTGCGCACGTATGAACCATCCATGTTAAACAGATCTTACAAAAGCATAAGTATAATTACTTAAGACCTTAAGAATAAGTATCAAGAGACATATAGTTTTGGATCGCTCATGTATATGCATTTTAAATTTTATGATTACCACCATACAAATGATCAAAGTAGTAACAAAGATTATTTATCTAAAAAGTTACTCTATAATTGGATGTTGTTTAGCCTTTTGATCACTCATTTTTTATTTAATGATGGAAAATTATTTCACGCTAAATTGATTATGATAATGATGTCCAATTAAGGTAAAATTTTGATAGTATACAATAAATATCATCGAGATCATCATTGCAAGTTTTTGGATTCATCGATGATCTTTATTTATCAAATCATCATATGATCGTTCGTGATCATTTAAATTAAATTTTATTAATCGACATAGCTAGGACTATCAGATCGAGGCAAACTTTAATGACAATACTCTAACAATAATTATTTAAATAATAAATGATGAAGATGGATTTTAAATTTTAAAATTATACTGATAAATTATTTAGATAATGATAAATAATTTATAAAAATAAAAAAAATTAAAATTTTTTTTTTAATGCAAACAAAACGTAGGCAATAACTTAATTGCCTATGCTTTTTATTTACATAGGTAATTAAGCTTATTGCTGACGTTAAAGAAGCATCAAAAAATATTTTATAAAAAATAAAAAATTTAATAAAAAATAAAAATATTTTTTGATGCTAATCTGGCATCGATAATAATATAGTTACCTACATAAGTAGACAACATAGGCAATGAGACTTATTCCCTATGCAAATTTTGCATCGATAAACATTTTTTTTTTATTTTGGTAAAATACTTTTTGATGATATATAAGCATAGCCATTAAAAATAATTTTCTATGTTTACATTTAATTAGAAAATAAGACTAATTGCCTATACAAATTTTGTATCAAAAAATGTGAAAATATTTTTCGATGCTATATAAGCATAGGAAATTACCTTAATTGCCTATGCTTGCTTTTGTATTTGCATCGACAAATATTTTACCAAAATAAAAAAATAAATAAAAAAAAATCATTTATCGATGCAAAGTTACCATAGGTAATTAGGTTAATTGTCTATGATATTTTTTTGCATAGGTAATAACACTTATTGCCTACGCAAATTTTGTGTCAGCAAATATTTTGCCAAAATAAAAAAATTAAGGCCATCTATTGTCAATGCTTTGGTTAAAATACCGACTATATATTTATATTGATAATTATTTTTTATAATGTATTTTTTTTATGCATAGCTAATAATGCCTCTTTTGTTGATGTTTTGTATGTTACGTAGCCAATTGTTCTTTTACCTACATAAAATTTTGCATAGGTAAATTTTGCATCAACAAAAGTCCTATTTCTTATAGTGATTAAGACTTGCAACTAAATCCTTATAAGAGCATTCTCGCGGCTGCATTTTGATTACTCAGACTTCTCTTTTTCGAGTCTTTATTTCATCTTCTTTAAAAAGTGTTGCATCTCTTGGACTTCCTTATTTTGGAGATTATGATGAAGAATTTGTAGATGAATCCTTACAAAAGTATTCTCTCTACTACATTTTGATTATTTTAGACTTTTTTCTTCCGAGTCTTCATTTTTTCTTCATTAAGCAAGATTGCAACATCTCGATTTTTTCTTGAACTCTACTCCTCCCTATCAGATCGAGTTTCTGCTCTTCCACTATCTTAAAGAGGCTAGTTCCCTATTGTGAGCATCTTGTGTCTGAACCCTTTTATCCTCTTATGATTTTGGAAAAGTTTTATGTTAAATTAAACTCAATGTAAATGTGGATTTTGGAAATTATCTTGGAAAGTATGCAAAAATTGAAAAACATAGGATCCATAAGTTGGATCACATGTTTTCCACTTTTGAAAGACTCCTCAGGTCGTATGTGCAATCACACTAGAAAGCACATAAAGAAATCCACTATTTAAGTGCTTTGATGCAAGAATAAGATGAAAACTTGAGTGTATTCCTTTTTTGGGAGTCTTTTTTATTTTTTGTGTAAAAACTTCTCAAAGAAGAATTTAGATAATATAAGGGATGGCGACGGAGAAACTACCTGGTAGTTTTTCTCTCCTCTAACTAATCCCTCTAATATTTGAATTTAGATTTTAGTTGAGCTAGCCCATCAAGAATGACCCAACCAGATAAAAAATTCAACATCTCCCACTCATGCATGATGGACTTAATAAGATCCGAAAACATCTATATAAAAATAATTCTTAATTTTCATTCAAATTCAATGCTATTTATACTCAGCAAATGAACCATGTGGCCCACGAGTATACTTGCACTTGGGGGCTCAATCCTATGTACCTATTAGGGAAAACATAGTAGCTACCATCTGAAAAAAAAGACTATTAGAATAATTGTGTCTTGCTGTGCCCCAGACATATTTTGTTACATTAGTCAAAGCACATCCAATCCTTCTAAGACCATGCTTAACTTTCTTTCCCTCATCATGTATCCATAATTATGTTTAAGCCATATCAAGGCAACATAATTGGTCAACTATGAACACAAGTGGTAAATATAATCAAGAATGGTCTTCCTTTCCCACTTATGTATCTTAGTTTTAGACCAACTACTTTTCTAGACATATCCCATTAGATTAAATTATTTTATCACCATTGAAAACATGCTAAAGTAACAAACATTGGCCCGTCACTTTAAAAACATAGTTGAAAGTCACATATGGCACTTTAATTAAGGCTATTTCTAAATATTATGTCTCAAAAAGGAACTGACATAGTGGAAATGTAGGGATTACTGCATTTGATCACTTAGTTCCCATATAGATCAAACCAAATACATGTAGTATGAATTATATGCTATGATGGTTTCTCTAAAAGAGCGTAAGTATATATACTAATTATTACCACCATACAGATCTTGACGTAGTTGCAACTTTATATTATACATTCACATGCAACTAGTCCGAGTTTTTTATTAGCTCACTATCAACAGTGCCTGATTAAGTACTCGTATTTGGCTTTTGCTCAGGTTGACATGATTATAGGACTATCATGTTTGGTTCATGAACTGTATACATATACATATACATATATATATATTAAATGTGGACCTCATTTTGACTCAGGTCAAGATGACACTTATGATCCATAAAGTAATTTTATATATTTTAACTTGTTCTTTCAATGTCAAACAAGCATATTAGTAATATGGCATTCACAGCATCCAACATCATAGTGTCTCATCTTAGCTCGCTCTCTCAGCACCTAAGATGGTCGCTTGTGTGAGAAAGCCGACCTAGTGACATACTTTTAATATATGTGTCTGTGCTAGTTTTATAAGAAAATTGTTCCATTGAATCATAAAATAAAACTAATATGGAACAGACAAACATTACTTCATTGATAATAAAATGTTGTATATTAAAGTCATGGTAGTCCTTAATAATACAATTTCTTACTAAACTCTATATAATCCTAGGGACTTAACATGAGATAAGAATATATCTCTAGGAATATGTTTAATAAATGGCTTTGCAATCATCAAATGCATAGAAGCATATTTTAGGACCACTTTCTTTTGTGCTACTATATCTATAATAAAATTATTTTTAGTACCAATACACTTCATCCAGTACTTAGGATCATTCACATATGCAATGGCAGCTTTACTATCGCAAAGAACTATCATGGGTTTTGTAGCTCTAACTATAACACCCAAGCTTTGTAAAAATCTTCTAAGCCAAATTATCTCTTCTACTGTGGCTAAACAAGCAATGAATTTAGCCTCCATCGTAGATAATGTTGTACATATTTGTTTCTTGCTACTCCAAGTGATAGAACCATTATTAAGCAAGAACACATATCCTGAAGTCAATTTGCACTCATCTAAATCTTCTGCCCAATCAACATTCAAATAACCACTCAAGCGCAAATCATTTCCCTAATAGCATAAGGAGTAATCTGCAATACCTCTGAGATATCTTAGGATCCTTTTGACCACTTTCCAATGCAACTTTTAAGAATTAGCTTGATAGCGCTTCACCAATCCAACGACATAGCAAATATTGAGTTGTGTACACATCGTAGCATACATCAAACAACCAATAGCATTGGAGTAAGGAACATTAGTCATTTCTTTATTCTCTTTTGGAGTCTTAGGATACATTTTAAGGTTTAAGCATTTGCCTCTTTCTATAGAAATGTTTATGGGGTTGCAGTCTTGCATATTAAATCGCTCCAAAATCATTTTAATATAAGGTTCCTACGTTAATGCAAGAAGCTTTCTCGAGCGATCTTTATAGATCTTAACACCAAGCACAAAAGCTGCTTTTCTCATATCTTTCATTTCAAAATTTAAAGATAGCCATTCTTTTATGGTGATAACAAACTCATTATTCTCAGCTAATAGAATATCGTCCACATATAATGACAAAATCATAAATTTATCATCAAAATATTTGATATATACACAATGGTCTTCATCAATCATCATAAACTCATACAAAATTATACCTCAATGAAATCTTAGATATCATTGTTTGGATGACTATTTTAGGCCATAAATTAATTATTGAAGCTTACAGACCTTGTGCTCTTGGTCTTTTATAACAAAATCTATAGATTGCTTCATATAGATTTTCTCATCTAATTTTTCATTGAGAAATACTGACTTAACATCTATTTGATATAATTCCAAATCTAGTTGTACCATAATGGCAAGGATAAGACGAATAGAGGCAAACCGAACTACTTGAGAAAATATTTTCTTATAGTCTATACTCTCTTGTTGGATATAACATTTCACCACTAGGCAAGCCTTGTATCTTTCAATGGATCTAATTGCCTTCTGCTTAATTTTGAGAATCCATTTATTCCTGATTACCTTACGGTTTGATGGAAGATCAATCAAGTCCTAGACATGGTTTGCTTTCATAGACTCCATCTCTTCCTCCATTATCTTCTTCCACTCTTCCTTTACAAGGCATGAGAGAGCTTCTTCAACTATTTTAGGCTCAGCATTATCATGTGAAGCTATCATAAAAGCTTTTCCTTTGATATCAAAATGATGATGAGGGATACTTTTATGAGTGCTTTTATATAAATGTAATGTGTCACACTCACTAGGTCCATGAGATCGATTGAGGAAATCCTCATTCGCCTCAACTTATTGTATGGGTGCGCCACCAATATCAGGATCTTCCAACTCAAAAAATTAAAAATTCTTACTATAAGAATCTGAACTATTAGCGATGGCTAACTACCATGCTAATAGTCCTTCTGCCATTTCTAATAGCCCCACCATCGCTAATACCATCATAAAAATTAATTGAAAAAACTTCTATCACTAATTGCATTATTAGCAATGGAAAAATGAGTTGTTGCTAATAGGGCTATTAGCAACGACTTTAAAGATGAAATAATTTTATTACCAATATTTTTTAATATTTAAATTAATTTTTTTAAAAAAATAAAAAATATTAGCAATGGTATTTTCATGGCTAAGACCATCGCTAATAATTATTAGTGACCAAAAATACCATCGTTAATGCCATCTCTAATTTTTTTAATTTTTAAATAAAATAAAAAAATATTTTAAGAAATATTAGCAACGATAATTTAATCTCTAATATCGTCGCTAATAGTTATTAGCAACAACAATTACCATCACTAATATCGATGCTAATAGTTAATTTTATTTTTTAAAAAAATAATAATATTTTTTAAATCTATTTTAATTAGTCATAATGAATTATGTTCCTAATACCTATTATAAATAAAATCCAAAGATAATATGATAATCAAAAATTAAAAACTAATTATATTATATTAAAAATATAAATTATATAATTTTTTTATAAGCAATATCAAAAAAAAATATAATACATCATCATAAAAAAAAATCAAGTCCAATCCCCATCGTCGTTCGCCTCCTGCTCCTGCTCCTCTCCAATAACTGGTGGATGAGAGCTGGATGTCCCAGCATCCTGTAACGAAAAAAATAAAATAATATTAGTAAGTTTCAATATGGAGGCATATCTTTTAATGCAGAGGTGTATCTTTCGATACACTCCTTCAATTCTTGAACAAATTATTTCTACACATTCTATTCAATGATACGGAGCTATAGACACCCTTGGCCCATCGATTAAATAGTTAATTAAATTTCTAGTCCCTAGATTTGCTTTCAGACTCAAACCTAAATATATGAAGCTTCTAGATATAAAAACTTAAAACAAGTAAAAGAGTTTAATAATATGATTACCTAATGTAATGGCTAGGACGACGAGCCTAGTTCATTTTATAGCTGTGGATCTCGAAGAAGCTCAATGACCATATTATGGATGGCATCCAGGAGGCTTTGAGGTTGCTGGCTCAGATGCCTCTGCATGACCTCTTCCTGAAGAAAAAATTCTATTTTTTGGATCATGTTCGTTCAGATCTGATTTGATCAAGAGGGATATTTCAAAATTTTTTTTCTTAGATCCAAATCAGATCTGAGACTCTTTAAATCTGATTTTATTAATCTAATAAAATAAAAATAAAAATAAAAAAATTAAATCTAATTTAATTATATCTTGTTATGGGTAATCCTATTATCCTATAATGATCTCGATGTTTATCTGAGGTTTTGGATGTAGCCACGCAAGCACCTGACCTCTACCAGTATCCACTCGGACAGGATCTAGAGATCTTTTTCTTCTCAATCTGTACTCCAAAGATCAGATCTAGATCTAATCTTGAAGGTCTTCAAAATACCTTTTGAAGATCGGATATTGTCTCTTGCAGTAGTATTGCTTTCTTCTTTCTTGTTGCCTTTCTCTTGCTTGAATCACACCAAACTTGAGCCCAAAGCTTCTTAGGTGTGGAGAGGAGAGAGAGGATCTGAAGGTGGCATGGAGTGGAAGGGAAAGAAGTCTTGTGGCATGGGCAAAGGGTAGAGAATCTAAATCCTAGGCGCAGATAGGTTTTATATAGATCCTATCGCGCCATGCGGTGCCATATCATCCCGACCAATCATGACTCTTTATGCAATCAGATCTAAATCTGATTGGTGGGATGACATCATTTGATCCAATCAGATTAGAGTCCCTCACAAACCTCCTTAGGTGGCATCAAGACTAGTCAAAGAAGACTCTTTGGTGCCACCTTAGTATGAAGCAATAAGCAACTGGAGTCCTATCTGTATGGGACTCCAATCCTTATCCACTTTGGGCACACACCTTTCTAGGCATGCGCTCCTTGCTTTTCTGCTATTTAGCAGGGAGACAAGAGTCAAAGCTCTCTCCTATGGGTGCATGATACATGTGCATATGTCTAAGTGTCAAAGGTCAATATTTGACCAAAGTCCAAAGACAAGATTTAGTAGGTGACGAAAAATGATAGGTGTTATCTTAAATTTATCTCATAAATTAAGATAACCCTTTTCTAATCTGGACAAGCTTCAGTCAGCCCAAGTAAAGATTCTTGAGTGAGTCTAATCTAGAGAATATCAGGCTCAATCATGTGCTAGCATAATTTTCTTGAACCTAATTGAATCTTATTCAAATCAATTGAACTGGTTAGTCCAATTGATGATATTCAGATCTAAATTTTTATTTGTTTGATCTAGTTAGGTTTAGTTCTATATGGTAATGAGATATGTCATGATCTCTATCATCGATATCATCGAAACATCTTTCAATGGATCAAAACTTTTTTAATTCAAACAACTAGTATGATCGATCATCCAAATCATTCTAATTGCTTTCAAAATCCATCAGTGACACCTAGCAGCATATGGTGGTAACCCATCAGAATTGAAAATGAACCTCTCGGTGTAGTTACCTGTGTGATTAAGTTCCTCCATCTTGAGCTTCGATCGGATTAGGGTTAAGGTGATCTCGTCAAACCCTAATTTTTATTATATGAATTAATCATTCGATTTAAGTCCGATGTGAAAATCCTAATAGAAACTCTTTCTATTATTTTACTCTACCATGGCCATAGGCTTATGGTCTTGATTCTCATGATCATCACAGGGCTGCTCCTTATCTACCGAGGTAGATAGATCTCCATTAGTACAATCCAATTCCTATAATGAACATGCTATAGCCAACATACACCTCAAAATTTTGAATGACTAGGAGATCAAGTTATAGTGTAGTCAAACTATAACACCCTCAAGATGAACTGCCGATGCACCTCAAGTCAAAGAATCAGACACACCACTACAGCTTCGAGCCAGTCATTGATGAGAAAGTAGACTTTCTGATGACTGCTCAAGGTGATCACTCTCAGTGCCCTCGTTCTCTAATGAGTATCTGTACTCTCGCTCCAATGTCTCTACAATGTAGACTCAAGACTCATCTATTCTAAAGAAGCGATCGTACACCAACCTTTCGAATTAATCACCATCCTCATGATGATCCTACGGTCAGAAGTATTTTATGAGTTAATAATAAAAATTTATGTCTTAAATTTTTAACTTTTAAAAATATGAACTATCATTACCATTAACTCAAGGGATGTATTACAGACACTTTCAAATACACACTATGATAGAAAATAATTTATTTTATTATTTATAATCAAAATTATAATTTTGCTCTTAGATGTGTATTACAAGTGTTAGCCAATTCTGGCTTCTAGGGCACACATATCTAATACTTCTATGTGCACATCACTCCAGGTCTGAGACGTTCATGCCTGTAAGGATGTCAAAGAGTATTGAGGTGGTAGAGGGTTGAAGCTATGGCCGAATTCTATGACCCAGCTCCTACTCACCTCTAATGACGCTGAGCCATCCCTTAATATCAAGAGAGGATTGAGAAGATGAGTCATCGCCATACCTCTCAGCAACGTACATCGCATAATGCATCTGGACAGCTTAAAAATATATTAGTTTTAATATAAAAATCAGATTCTATAATAACTTAATTAGTAAAAAAAGTTTGAAGTTCTTACTGTGATCTATTGTAATGTAGAATCTAAATAGTTACCAGTTCTCTTAGACTGGTGTGTGGTCCGCCATAACTACAACTGGTCTGGTGGATGACCTAGCTGTCATGTCTACAATAAGTAAATAATAAAATTAAATTAATTAAAATATGTATATAAGAGTTTTTACAATTTTAGTGAAGAATTTTTATATTGATTTCTTACCAGTCTGTTGGCCACAACATGTGCGCTGACTGAGTTGCCTATGAGCCTGATCAGATCCTGCTAGGCAGCCCAGTTCTGTTGGATCCTCTACCATCTATCGGAGTACTCCTCACTGCTCTATTGATCGCAAAGGGCTTGCCATATGTTCATCCACATCCAGTGATCCATAAAAGACCTCCAGTCCGATGGTGACTAGGAATCAAAGTGTTGGATGGCGAACTGCCTGAGGCTGTAGAGGCCATCTCGAAGCATCCATGTGGCTACCTCTTCGAAGGTCTAATGGTCAACCTCCTCATCTTGGAAAGTCTCGAATCGGTAGTACTCCTATAAGATAGAAACAAGCAAGTATTAATATATAATTAAAATATCAACATATTAAAAATTTAAAAATTAAACTAGTTTTAACTTATCAAAAACATCTTTCAGACTGCATCATGAGCTCTAAACGATCAGCTGGAGAACTCATTCACCAATCCCAACATTAAGTATTGGATGATGTCGGTAACCATACGAGATACTCCAAACTCTCTAAATGTGCTGCAAAATTAATTTTGAAAAATAAATGCTAACTCTAGAATGACTAAATTCTAAATATATTTATTGAAGTTATAATACTTACAAGCGACTCTGCATATGGATGAGCTATCTATCCTCCAATCAAGTCAGAGGTACCGTGAGTCGAGCAGGTCTTTGACCATGACTCTGTGTCTGAAAGCCAATCACTACTGCATATGACTGTGTAGTCACTGATGACCTCCTATCATCCAATCCTGATCATAAAATATCTAATGTAAAAAATATTATATTAGTTAGCAAGGGATAAAATAACATAAATAAGAATATCTAAAATGTTAGAGTTTACCATCCGATGTGAGATGTGTAGAACCATATGAGCGTAATGATCACTCTCTTCTCGAAAGTTCTATCCTTAGTTGGAACGGCTCCGACCTTTAGAAGATATGATGTATAATATCTAAAAATAAAAATAAAAATTAAAACAAGTAGATAATCTAAAAATTTATTCAAACAAAATATCTATCAAAATATAATAAGATGATCAAAATTTAACTAATGTGTAACAAAGATTGTTAATTAGCATCTGTAATGTATCAGCAAAAAAATGATTCTCATCCAGCAGTACATAATAATATGTTAGTCTGCTGGTCTCCTAATTTAGGCATTGTTTGATTCTCATCCAGTAGTACATAATAATTTTAGTACACAAAAATATGAAAAAGGCTCAAATCTGCCATTAAAAAATAAGGCATTGCAAGTTCCTCTGCACCTTTAACCATGAGGTGGCTGCTACTAGTTGTTTGTGATATAATAGACCATCTAAGCTTGCCCTACATTGCAAGTTTCTCTGCACCTTTAGCTATGAGATGGCTGCAAGTAGTTGTCTATGATGTAATAGACTATCCAAGCTTAACCATACAACAACAAGAATAGAGTGCATCATCTCTTTTTAAGCGCATCTTACATGGGCAATCATTATAGCCTCTCAGAGCCCCTAGCTGCCTCCTCGAGCTGTAAACTAAAAGTAAAATTTTTTTTATAAAATAAAATAATAACTTAAAAATAAAATTCATGTGCTTGCATAGCCTGATCATCTGGCAAGCTCCAAGTCCGTATATGCTGGACGTATGTACATCCTGACCATCCCCATTTCCAATGATGTCCTTTATTTCTATGATTACGCTTTTGGAAATGCTATATTCTTAGTTCAAGGATGGGCTCGTTATCCTTATAAGAGATGTGTCAATAAAGAAATGCTTAATAGTGATACAATAGTTTCCTATTTATATAGGAGTGGATTTATATCAAACTATCTGCATGGGGAGATGTGAGAGATAATATGCGTGGATGGAAGGCTCTACTTGTCCAATACATTTACTAATATGCAAGAGCTTAATGATGACAGGCCGAGTAGATGATTAGCACATTTGATGGATTTGATTTGGTTATCAATGAAAGCTCATATAATAAACTTTCAGGTAGCAACCGCCGTAGCCGTGATGGACTATAGGGGTTGCTATAGTTATAGCCTTGTTTAGCCTCTAGGGGATAGCAACCCTATAAAAGTTAAGCATGACTATAATCATAGCAACCCTATAGTCTATCATGACTATAACAGTTGCAATCTAAAATATTATTATATGGATATCCATCAATAATCAGATCAAATACACCAAATATGCTAATCATTTGCTCAAACTCTATCACCATGAAGCTCTTGCACATCATTAAGGTCTTGGACAAGTGGAGGCTCCAGAATTATTCTTGAAAAGTCTATAAAAATTAAAAAATTTAGGATTCATAGGTTGAATTACGCATTTTCTACTTATAAAAGACTCGTCGGGTCGTATGTATAGTATAATGGAAAGCTCATACAGAAATCCACCATTCAAGTGCTTTGATGCAAGAATAAGATGAAAAATTGAGAGTATTCTTTTTTCATGAGTCTTTTTTGTTTTCCGTATAAAAATTTCTTAAAAAAGAATTTAGATAATATAAGGGAGGGAGACGGGGAAACTACCTGATAGTTTTTTTCTCCCCTAACTAATTCCTCTAATATTTAAATTTAGATCTTGGTCGGGCTAGCCTATCATGGGTGGCCCAACTAGATCAAAAACCCAACATTTTATCTATAACTATACATTCTATTATTCCCCCTTATAAATACTCTTATGCTGAAATAAAGTGATGCGGCTAAGGTGGAATACCTTAGTCTCCTTTTCATAAAAAAAACAAACAAACAAACAAACAAACAATTTGGTATACAAAATAGAGCAAGATAAACAGGGCACCATGAGGCAAGAGGGGGTGAAATGCTGTCATTTGGTGCTGACATTCGAGCAACAAAGACTAGCAGGACATCGCTCATGCTTATTTTGTTCCATCATGTACCTATAGAGAACAAAGTCACAGCATCAGCAAGTTAACAAAAATGGAAAAACAAAGAACTCAGAACAAAGAAGAAGAAGAAGAAGAAGAAGACAACCCACATGAGTTAAACCATTGCCTTGCGATAATTAGGAAACTAACTAGGGAACAAATCTTGCATTTTATATATTCTAGAATGAAGATAAAAATCAATGGATGCATAATTTTTTAAGTAGAAGAAAATTCAAGCTATAAGACTGAGAATAGCTGATATACTCTAGGTGAATCTTACTTAAAAATAATAATAATAATTCCTTTTTCCCAAGTCTCATATGTGAGAACCACCCTTCCACAAATTTCCTAGCAGCTCTCATCATAAAGGCCTCCTCAAATCTTCATCGTCCTGGCCATACCATCTTAACAATTTCTGCATCACCTTCTCATCAATTCATGCAACTTCTATTCCTCCTCTAGTATACCCGTTATATATCTATCCTCGAAGGTTTTACCTCATATTAGTCTCAAACTTCACAGTTCGTCATATCCATGTTATATGATTTTTATGCCAAACATTTTGAGTTATCCAGCATCATGGGCCACATTACCATCTAACAAAATTTCTCCACGAGTCACCAAGGAATGCATTAATTATATGAAACTGCAATAACATGTTTCTACTTCATCTATCTGCCTCTAAATTCTGCTAGATCTCTCTATCTGCCCTTTCTTTTGTAACAAGATCCAATCTACCAAACCAATCACATAGCTACATAACACTGTTTCTGCCTATTTCATCCATATACCTTTAGTTCTGTTAAATGTCCTTGTCTATCTCGCAATTAGCTGATAAATCAGGACCAAAATAATACAAACTATAAATATAAAGTGCGAAGCAATCATCCATCAAATGGGTCCTTAGCTCAGTGGTAGAGCATTTGACTGCAGATCAAGAGGTCACCGGTTCGAACCCGGTAGGGCCCTCTCATTTATTATGATTTACATTTTCCTCTTTATTATTTTTAGCTTGCTACCACTTCCTCAGAAAAAACGGAGTCGTCCCATTTTTTTTTCATGCTTTTAGGTCTTTTTCCCTTTTTTTGGGAACATCATGCTTTTAGGCCTTCAACCTCTAAGAAATGAGCCTGTGGCCCTCCATTTCATTTCCCTTTTCCCCTTTATTTTTAGCTTTTCTCAGTTTATTTTCTTGTATGCTCCAGTTTGGCAGTGGAATGTGAGGTAGCTTGCTACTTTTTTCTCAAAGAAAAATAGGGAAAAGAGAAAGAAAAAGTAACGCGCATCTTAGCCTTGAAGTTCATTCAACTGTTTAAAATAAGAAAGGAAAAGAGAAAGGATAGGCTGAATATAAAAAATTAAAAAAAAAAAAAGTCAATCACCCAGCACAGACCTAGTGAGAGAGATCAGTGATTTTTCATATGAATACATTCTATTAATTTATCAATCTCCACTGTCAACAACTATAAATCCATCATGTTCTATATGCAAAGATTCTAAGAGTACAAAAAACCTAGTCCTACTAGATTTCACCATTTCTCAATCCATTATATGACAAGACTGGATAAAACCTATTCTGACCTATATTTGAGATTTATGACACCATCCTTAGCTCGACATGCTGTTTTTGGAAAGTAAAATTAATTGGTTTCAGACCTGATATACTTGGAATATCACTCCAAAACTACAAGAACTCCATGCAACCTCTAACTCTGAGAACCAAGTTAAATGTGGCAGTGAGGGGGAAAAATCAGGATAAGAGAATAATCTCAAGCAAAAAAAAAAAGGGCATCTAAAGACTGATAAATGCCACTAATTATCAATTAGATAACAGAGAAAGAGTGAATGATGGTTTGATAGTTTAGATAGGAGTTGAGAGAAGGATGGACCAGCCTTTTAATGAAAAAAATTTCGTAAGGCATGGCGAGAGAACTGGAGATTTAAGCCAATCAATCTCTAGGAAAGGAGATTACAGAAAGAAAGGAAAAGATTTTAAGATAAAAGATATTTAAAATGGAAAGTTCTCTATTTCGATACTCGGATATCGAATTAGAAAATATATGAGATTCAATTACTTCTGAATCCAATTTTTAACAATGCTAAGAGTTTCCTGGCATGGACGTAAAGCTACCCATATAGCATGGTGCTCACAAATAAGCTACTGATCTATTTCTCTGATCATAAACTTCTATAAGAAAATAAAGGTAAACTTCATTAATTTTTTTTTGGATGGCTTTGTGAACCTGCTACAAATATTGTGCAAATGCACTGTGAATATCATATTTGGAGTCCCGAATCCAAGATTTCTTTAGCAAACCTACCAAAACCTCACTTGTGCCTTTGGATCTGAAGTAACACCATCTCCTAACTATCAGTTATCTTCCATAAATTTAAAATATGAACATGATATTTGGAATCCTGAATCAAAGATTTCCTTGGCACACCTAACAAACATTCACTTGTGCCTTCAGATCTGAAGTAACACCATCCCCAACCTATCAGTTTCTTCCAAAATTTAAAATTTCACCTAAATGTCACCTTGTAAATCCAAGTTACCTAGACCACCAATTTTAAGAAAAAAAACCACAAATCACTCACTAGGCCCTGTATAAGCATTTTGATAGTATTGGCTAAGTCATTCTAACTCTATCCTTTATCATCCTTCTAAACATGCAAATCCTTTCCCTAGATGCAATATATAATTTCTCATACCACCTTTACAATCTTTTCATTTATTATTTCTCAATAAAATATATAATTCACTCTAATGGGAAAAAGGAAGAAAGAACCACATGGATTGCCTTGAGTTTTGTCTGTCATGGAAGATTTTTTTTTTTTTTTTTTTGATGAAACTCTATCATGGAAGATGGTGGAAGATAATCTGAATATTGACTCTTCAGCCTGTTGGTCAATACATAGAATGTCTAGAGTTCAAAGAAAGAAACTGTGCCTTCTAAGTGAAAAACCTCCATACTAGTTCAATTCAAGCACTTGATAACAAAAGTAGTCTTGTTTTGAAAATTCAAAATGAAGCCTCAAAATAATGGTATTAAAGTGAGGATGTAAGCTCTTAGCCACTGGCTTAGGCAAGGTTAGATGGTCCCAGCATTGAACTAGGAACACTGCATTTTTCTAATCCATCTTTTAGGATCTAATTGTTTATGATTTCCTTTATATCCTTTTTACCTGTGAAGTGCTATTTTGCTGTCAAAAGACTCAAAATTAACAAGCTATTTTGAAGCCTTCCTCATTATTTCGATGAAAGTATTCTTGAATACGCTCGACGTGTTCTCTCAAACTAATATGCTCGATTCAGGATTGAAAAGTTCTTCTATTTTAGTTTTATAAGGAATGGAACTTTTGCCATGGCTGTGCAGAATTCTATTGGTCCAAATGGCTTTGAATCGTGCAACTCAATCCTTGGAAAGTTGCTTCTGAATATGAAATTAGAGTTGCGGTATCTTTTGAAGTACTATTGCTAGTCTTATATCAAGAAAAAAAAAAAAAAAAAAAAGGTGCTTGTCAGATTAGGGAAAAAGGTTCTAGAATGGTTGCAGGTTAGCCCTCTCCATTATGCATTTTCTCTAATGCTAGTTAAAAGTGTTGAGAAAAATACCTCGAATTTGATCCACAAAGAGTGCACAATGAAGATCGCAGTAACAAGAAGTTCAAGAAGACATCCACGGCCCGTAGCAGGCCTTAGCCCGGCCCATAGGCATGGGCCTACAAGCTGGGCACGACCTAGAAGGCATGCGCCGCCTAGGCGAGTGCATGGCCTAGGCTCGCGCAACCCACACAAGCCAAGCGCGCACGATCCTTATTTTCCCATGCAGTCCACTATGGACCGACGGATTCCACATGGTCCATGCCAGCCACGTGGACTCTTAAGGAGTGCACAGCATTTTTTATGGATTGGGCGATGTGGCGCATCAGGATTTGGTCTGGCTCATCGTAAGAGTGGTGTATGGGTAGTGCATGGGTGCAGAACGTGCAATCTAATGGCATGGAAAGCAAGCGGTTAAGATCCGACGGCTGTGGAGGGTTTTGAGTTGTAATCGAATTTCTTTCTCCAATCTATAGTTGGTTTCAAACCTTTAAAAGGCCCTGTGGGCAGAGGCAAACCTGATCCATGATAGCAACACCCGAGAGAAAGTTCAGCAAGCGGTAGGCAGTAGATCCTGAATGGCGTCGATAGATAGTAGAAGCAGGGGTTTCGTGTAAATTGTCAGGCAACAGACAGTGGTCGCTTTAGGAAGTCTCTTAGAGTGAAAAATTTTTTGTAAGGGGTGAGAGGTGAGAGTGATAAGTACCACAAACATATCAATAAAAGCATTAATTTGTTGTTTGTAGGTCCTTTATTATATTCCATGGAATTCTCATCAGATATTAATGATGTGCTTCCCCAACTTGGCTAATTATCTTTATTAGATTCTTATAAAATAAAAATTGGATAATTTAAATAGCAGAATTTTATATTTGATTTCTTATATCTTCATCTTTTGATGCGAACCACAATGCTTACTTAGGCAAAATGATCCGGCTACTCAGTGAGACAATGCTAAACATTTTTTTTTATAGCAAATTTTAAGAAAAAATTTTGCAAATCTCGACTTTTCCATCCAACCCTTATGAAGCAGATTCTTCATTGAAATCGGAAAGAAGAGGGTTCTAGAATCACTCTTCAAATTTGATTTGGTCTAAATCCTATAATTCATTAAGTTTCTTTAATAATTTGTCCCTCAGTATCTCTAAAATTATCTAGACTGTTAATCATTCATTGATTAAGATGCCTAATTAACTCTTAATCAAAATAAAATTTGGGTACATAAAGTTAATTATTTCTGATTATACTTGAGGACTCGTATAATTAAAGTTATTGCCCCCCAACTTAATTTGCATTGTCCTCAATGAAAAAAAAAAATTTATCAAGGAGGGATATTATCTTATTTGTTGTTTGTAGGTCCTTCATTGTATTCTGTCAGGTTTTTGCTGGTTGTTGATGATGTGCTCATCCCAACTTGGCTAGTTGTCCTTATTAGATTCTAATAAAATAAAAACTAAAAATTTAAAAGACAATACTGGTTTGCCTTCCAACAAGCATTAAGTTTAAGGTCTTCAATCAAATCACTAATTTTGCCTATCTTGTGTCAAATATTGGATTGATAAATTTCAATGACTTTAGATTGCCAATCTTAAAAAGATGGCCTGCGATCCTATTATTCATAAATTTTAATATTTTATTGTCAATCTCCAAAAAGTAATTAATTATGACCCCATTGTTAGACAGTTTTGTCTTTCTAATTTTAAAAAGATAATTTATGACCTTATACTCAGACTCTTGATTCTTGTTGGAAGAGAGAGGTTTATGAGAGTTGATTATGGTCTCCTCTTGTAATTATTTTCTTTCATAGTGAAACTTTGCATGTCCCATGAAGATATATCTTGGTCTAGTTCATGTATTTGATTGTATCTTATTTTTATTTCTTCGTTCTTTCTGCCACAATAAGTGATATCAGATCTCCAATAATTGATATCAGAGCTAGGTGGTACCAGAGCATAGGTTATGGCAGTGGTGATCAAAATTGAAAAAGATAGACAAATCAAGCTCAATCAAGATGGAGATTAACAAGTTTGATGGAAAAAGCAATTTTTTTATGGTAAGTAAGGGTGAAGGACGTGCTCATCCAACGAGAATTGATCAATGCACTTTTGAATGAGGATATGCCGGCTACCATGGAGGTGCAGGATTGAAAGCAGCTCCAAATGCAAGCGATGAGTATGATCTACTTGTACCTAGCAGATGACGTGATGATCCATATGTTAAGTGAGACTTCTCTAACAACGATGTGGTTGAAGCTTGAGGAAATGTATATTACAAAGTCGCTGACCAATACACTCTTTCTATGGAAGCAGCTTTACTAGCTATGGAAACCGAGGGGCAGAGTATGCGGAGTATCTTAGCAACTTTTAGAAAATCCTCACCAACCTTCTCAGCATTGACGAAAAAATAAAGGAGAAGACTAGGGCATCGCTTTTCTCTTCTTTTGAGTTCTTGGTGACTACCTTTTCTAGTAGAAAAAAGCAACATCAAGATGGAAGAGATAACTTTTGCTCTACTCCAGAGTGAGATTCTCAGACGGGAGTACCGAGCATCGAGTTCAGATGGCGACTCAACTTTGATGGTGTCTGAAGATAATGGTGGTAGAAGATGGAGTGGTAGGAGATCGTGAGGTGAGTGGTCTAAGTTCAAGATAAGGGATTTAAGCAAGATCAAGTGCTATCAGTGCAACGAGTTGGGACATCATGTCAGAGATTGTCCATAACTTAGAGATCGGATGGAGGCTACTATGATGATGGCAAGTAGCAATAGAGAAGATAATGATGATGTTCTTCTAATAATTGATGAGGTATTTACTTATATCCGCTAATGGATTATAGATTCTACATATTTACATCATGTGTGTTACAGAGAGAAGCTATTTGACTCCTTGGAGAATAATAAAGGCACTGTTTACTTGCTCGATGGATCAAGCTATGCGATCAAAGGCACCGGAGACCGTCAGTATGAAGATATATAATGGAACAGTTAGAAAATTAGACGAAATTTGATATATACCCAGTTTTAGAAAGAATCTAATCTCACTTAGTAGACTGAATTCGACTAGCTAGAAGTGGAGAGCTGAGAAAGGAATCCTGAAGGTCTTGCGCGGTAGTAGAATTATCATAAGGAAAGAAAACTATAGAGGATGTTATCTCTTGATGAAAAGCCTAGTGCAAGGTAGAGTTTTAGAAGCCAGTCAGAGTATAGTACGAGATGGAGCTCCAGATGCAGGTGGATCAGGTGTGAGATGCAAGACTAGAAATGATAACATGCGACGTTGCAAGATAAAGTTTTTATTATCATAGAAGGCTGTCTTAAGTAGATCTTAGATCAGACGGAGCACAATATATAATAGAGATGGGATCGAGTGGCCTAGCTTGATTTTCATATTGGTCCATCCATCAGACGTATGCCCCAAGGCATAGGGGTGAGATCATCTAGAAGCTCTCAGAGTTAGATGAAAATCGAATATTAAGTCAAAATAGAGATTATTGAAAAAAATATCTCAAATTCGACCCATAAGAAGTCCATAACAAAGATCACAACGATCGAGAAAAGGCCCACGAAGACATCCACGTTCCATAGCAAGCCTTAGCCCGACCCACATGCATGGGCCCATAAGCTGGGCACAGCCTAGAAGGCACACGTGCCCCAAGCATGCATAGCCTAGGCAGGCGTGCGGCCCGCATAGGCCAGGCATGCGAGTGAGCATGGCCCTTTTTTACCCATGCGGTCCACCATGGACCGATGGATTCCACGTGGTCCATGGCAGCCGCATGGACCCTTAAGGTGTGCATCGCGTGAAAACATGGTGCACAACAATTTTTGATGGATTGGGTGATGTGGCACATCAGATTTGGTCTGGCTTGTTGTAAGAGTGGTCCATGGATAGTGCACGGGCGTAAAATGTGCGATCTGATGGCATGGAAAGCGAGCAGTCAAGATCCGATGGTTGTTCAGGGTTTTGAGTTGCAATTGGATTTCTTTCTCCAATCTACAGTCAGTTTCAGGCCTTTTAAAGGCCCTGTGGGCACAAGCAAACTTGATCCATAGTAGTAGTAGCCGAGAGAGTTCGATAGGTGGCAAGTAGTAGACCCTAAAGGGTGCCGGCAAATAGTAAAAGTAGGAGGTTCGGGCAGACTGTCAAGCAACAAACAATGGTTGCTTCAGAGGGTCTCTTAGAGAGAAAACTTTTATAAGAGATGAGAGGTGAGCGCTTCTTATTGGAAGAGAGAGATTTATGAGAGTTGAGTATATAATTTCCTCTTATAATTATTTTTTTTATAGTGAAGCCTTTGCATACCCCATGGAGGTAGACCTTGGTCTATTCGATATATTTAATTATATCTTATTTTATTTTTTCTTTCTTTCTACTACAATAAATGATATCAGATATCCAATAAAAGGGTCAGCATACTGATGTAATCAACTTAATAGGGCTACCTTGTAAACTAACTGCTATTTTGTGTATCTTTCAGTAGGTTTCTGTATATTTGGACTTTGTAATGCTACTTCTTTAGTATGAATAAAGTCATCTGCCTTTATGTTACCAAAATACCAAAAAAAAAAAAAAAGAAAGTTCATAGACAAAAAAATATAGTAGTTTCATGGTGGTTGCATACCAAGTTTATTGAGCTTTAAGTTTGTGGTGTAGGATTGGTTTGTCAAAAGGACAACAAGGTTTACAAAATCATTTCCTCTAACACTCCCCTCTTCCTTCTTTTTTATTCTCAGTTCTCAATCTTTTGTAGGCAAAAAATTTACCTAGGAATCCATATTTTTTTGGATAAATATTTTCCAGGCAACATTTAGATAGGTAAATAATTTGTTGATGTTCTTTTATATATAAAAAAGTATCTTCAAAATCTATTACCCATGTTCTTTTGCATTATTATATGCCTGAAAAAGTTACTAAAATTTATCCATATTTTTTATAATATCTCTTATGCTTTTTAAATTTGGAGAAAGTGAATGACTTATTGAGCACTGAATGATAAAGGCATTGAAAATGAGGATATGACATTTTAGATATAAAATTAAATGCTTACTTTATTGGCTGATAGAAAAATAATTTAGCGACACCCTAGGTTGATAAGATTTTTTTTCATTTCATAGGTGAATACTATTCATGGGAAAGTAATTTACCTAATTTGAAAAATATAAGAACATGGATAAGTTAGTCAATAAAAAAATTGATTAACTTTTCTATGATATTTACCCACAAAAGAATAGGCTATAAAAGAGAAAATTATGCTATCACACATTTCTCATCTATTAAAACCAGCAAACCAAACTTTAGATTTTTCTATGGACCCATCTTGTTTGAAGTTGAAACAAGATAAAAGGTACTTGGAGGCATCCAATTCTCAATGAAGAAATTATGCCAATCCACCATACAATTGTGACAAGGCTAGATGGTTATGAAGTGGATGAAGAACACCTTATCTAGTAATAATGACTAGCATCTTTAATGTTGATAAAAAAAGAACACCGATATACTTTGCATGATATTACTCTAAAAGCTTCAAATAACAATAATATATTTTACATGGTATTCTCAAAGCTACCTTTTCTCGTTATAACTATGTTCACAAGTAACCCTGAGTCAGATGATTTTGAAATTGATTGCACAAGTTCTAACGCAAAAGCAACCAGCATTGTTCCATCTCCACTGAAAAATCATGATCTTCAGCAATTATATGACCCTCGCACTTCTATCCTTATGCATTCAAAAGGAATATCCTTGAGAATTGGTTTGCTTTTGATAAAATGATTACGAGCATTATACAATTTCTTTAATTGCTATACCATCGTACCCTTTTAAACTAAGACCTTCTCTTTATGTAAATCACTCACAAGCCACATAATGCCTCAAGAGCTAGAATTTGACATCGCGATGGTGGTCCTTCGGGTTAGTGCAATGGTGGTAGTGTTGAGAGTTATTGCCGAGTCCCAATCCAATTAGAATTTTATTTTTAGTTGATCATTAATTTTAATGACTTTACAATTCTATTCCTAATATTACTCTATTTAATTATTTTCTTCTAAAAATTGTTAGAGTTTTTATTCAAGTGGGTCATTGGTTTGTGATTTCAAGTATGAGTCAAACTTTCATTTATATGGTGCTCTATTTAAAGGGATCTTCGGTTTCTTCTTGGTTTGTAGAGAACGATACGAAAATTTTATGAAAGATGGTGGAAAATAATGTGGGAAGAAAAAGAGAGAAGAGATTGTATGTGTATATAGAGACTATTCATAGATTGTAAGATTGCTCTACCAAAAAAATATTTATAATTTTTATAAAAACTATATGATTTGATAAATTCTTAAGATTTTTAGGTCTGATCTCTCTTACAAAACAATATAATATATATATATTTCAAGATAACAATCAGAATCTTTATAAACAATCAATTATATAATATAAATGTCAGATTCACATTAACAGACCATCTTATATATTTTCTTATCTTCACTACATTATCCAGTCACTATTTATTATAATAGAGTAATAATCTGACTGTTTGTGGCTTTATACTGAATCAGAGCCCGATTTGTGGCCCAGTGTTTATGTTACATATATAATATTGAGGTGCATAAATACGCAATTCTTCTCAGTATTATTAGTATATATATATATAGCTGATAACAATATTTGCGGAGAGAGAACTACTCGACCACTCTCTAAGCCAAGGACTCTAATATAATGTAAAGCCATAAACACATGGGCTATCAATCTTAAAATCTGGCTCTGATACTATATAAAGCCACAAATAGACGGGTCATGAATCTAAAACCCTTAGCTCTGATATCATATATAACAGTATGCTATATGTAGTAGATGATAGTGCTGATCCAAGATCCTAAACAAATACCAAAAAAGAATTTCAGAGAATCATGGGAAAAAAATTTGTAGAAGAACAAAAATTAGGGAGAGAAAAATAATTTATTCAAAGAAGGATAAAGACCAAAATCTTCATAAAAGCTCATGAAATAGTCTCTACATACATACAATCTCTTCTCTCTCTTTCTTCCACACTATTTGCCACCATTTTCCATATGGTTTTCCATCGTTCTCTACATACCAAGAAGACCGCAAAGGTCCCTTTAAATAGAGCACCATATGAGTGAGAGTTTGACTCCTACTTGAACTTACAAACCAAAGACCCACCAGAATATAAATTTTAGCAATCTTTTGAAGAAAATAATTAAATAAAATAATACTAGGAGTAGAATCCTAAAGTCATTAAAATGTATGATCCACTTAAAAATAAATTCTAATTGGATTGGGATCGCAATACTCTCAACACTACCACCATTGACTAACCCGCAAGGACCAATCGCGTGTCAAAATCTAGCTCTTGAGGCATTATTGGCTTTGAGTGATTTACATAAAGAGAAGGTCTTAGTTTAAAGGGTCGATTTATAGCATTTTAGAAATTGTAATAATGCTCGTATCAATTTATCAAAGCAACCAATTCTCAAGGATATTCTTTTGAATGATAAGGATAGAAGTGCAGGGTCTATAATTGCTGATGATCATGATTTTTCAGTGGAGATGGAACAATGCTGGTTGTTTTGCGTTAGAACTTGTGGCAATCAATTTCAAATCTCTGACTCAGGGTTACTTGTGAACATAGTTATAACGAGAAAAGGTAGCTTTTGAAATACCATGTAAATATATTATTGTTATTTGAAGCTTTTAGAGTAATATCATGCCAAAGTATATCGGTGTTTTTTTTTATCAACATTAAAGATGTAGCATTATTACTAGATAAGGTGTTTTCATACCACTTATAATATCTAGTTGTCACAGATTGGTTATGGGTGGGATAAATTTCTTCATTGTGAATGATGCCTCAAGTAGTTTTAGCTTGTTTCAACTTCAAACAAGATGGGTCCATAGAAAAAATCTAAAGTTTGGTTTGGCTGGTTTTAATAGATGAGAAATGTGTGATAGCATAATTTTCTTCTTTATAGCTATTCTTTGTGGGTAAGATATCAATAGAAAAGGAATCAATTTTTTTATTGACTAACTTATCATGTTCTTATGTTTTTCAATTAGGTAAATAATTTCCCATGAATAGTATCACCTATGAAATGAAAAAAATCTATCAACTTAGGGTGTCGCTAAATTATTTTTCTATCAGCCAATAAAGTAAGATTTTAATTTTATATCTAAAAATGTCATATCCTCATTTTCAATGCCTTTATCATTCAGTGCTCAATAAGTCATTCACTTTCTCCAAATTTAAAAAGCATAAGAGATATTATAAAAAATATGGATAAAATTTTAGTACTTTTTCAGGCATATAATAATGAAAAGACATGGGTTAAGATTTTGAAGATACTTTTTTATATATAAAAGAACATCAAAAATTATTTAACTATCTAATGTTGCCTGGAAATATTTATCAAAAAAATATGGATTCCTGTAAAATTTTTTGCCTACAAAAAGATTGAGAATGAGAATAAAAAAAAAGGGAAGAGGGGAGTGTTAGAGGAAATATTTTTGTAAACCTTGTTGTCCTTTTGACAAACCAATCCTACACCACAACTTAAAGCTCAATAACTTGGTATGCAACACCATGAAACACTATATTTTTTTGTCTTTCTTTTCTTTTTTTTTTTTTTTGGTATTTTGGTAACATAAAGGCAGATGACTTTATTCATACTAAAGAAGTAGCATTACAAAGTCCAAATATACAGAAACCTACTGAAAGATACACAAAATAGCAGTTAGTTTACAAGGTAGCCCTATTAAGTTGATTACATCAGTATGCTGACCCTTTTATTGGATATCTGATATCATTTATTGTAGTAGAAAGAAAGAAAAAATAAAATAAGATATAATTAAATATATCGAATAGACCAAGGTCTACCTCCATGGGGTATGCAAAGGCTTCACTATAAAAAAAATAATTATAAGAGGAAATTATATACTCAACTCTCATAAATCTCTCTCTTCCAATAAGAAGCGCTCACCTCTCATCTCTTATAAAAGTTTTCTCTCTAAGAGACCCTCTGAAGCAACCATTGTTTGTTGCTTGACAGTCTGCCCGAACCTCCTACTTTTACTATTTGCCGGCACCCTTTAGGGTCTACTACTTGCCACCTATCGAACTCTCTCGGCTACTACTACTATGGATCAAGTTTGCTTGTGCCCACAGGGCCTTTAAAAGGCCTGAAACTGACTGTAGATTGGAGAAAGAAATCCAATTGCAACTCAAAACCCTGAACAACCATCGGATCTTGACTGCTCGCTTTCCATGCCATCAGATCGCACATTTTACGCCCGTGCACTATCCATGGACCACTCTTACAACAAGCCAGACCAAATCTGATGTGCCACATCACCCAATCCATCAAAAATTGTTGTGCACCATGTTTTCACGCGATGCACACCTTAAGGGTCCATGCGGCTGCCATGGACCACGTGGAATCCATCGGTCCATGGTGGACCGCATGGGTAAAAAAGGGCCATGCTCACTCGCATGCCTGGCCTATGCGGGCCGCACGCCTGCCTAGGCTATGCATGCTTGGGGCACGTGTGCCTTCTAGGCTGTGCCCAGCTTATGGGCCCATGCATGTGGGTCGGGCTAAGGCTTGCTATGGAACGTGGATGTCTTCGTGGGCCTTTTCTCGATCGTTGTGATCTTTGTTATGGACTTCTTATGGGTCGAATTTGAGATATTTTTTTCAATAATCTCTATTTTGACTTAATATTCGATTTTCATCTAACTCTGAGAGCTTCTAGATGATCTCACCCCTATGCCTTGGGGCATACGTCTGATGGATGGACCAATATGAAAATCAAGCTAGGCCACTCGATCCCATCTCTATTATATATTGTGCTCCGTCTGATCTAAGATCTACTTAAGACAGCCTTCTATGATAATAAAAACTTTATCTTGCAACGTCGCATGTTATCATTTCTAGTCTTGCATCTCACACCTGATCCACCTGCATCTGGAGCTCCATCTCGTACTATACTCTGACTGGCTTCTAAAACTCTACCTTGCACTAGGCTTTTCATCAAGAGATAACATCCTCTATAGTTTTCTTTCCTTATGATAATTCTACTACCGCGCAAGACCTTCAGGATTCCTTTCTCAGCTCTCCACTTCTAGCTAGTCGAATTCAGTCTACTAAGTGAGATTAGATTCTTTCTAAAACTGGGTATATATCAAATTTCGTCTAATTTTCTAACTGTTCCATTATATATCTTCATACTGACGGTCTCCGGTGCCTTTGATCGCATAGCTTGATCCATCGAGCAAGTAAACAGTGCCTTTATTATTCTCCAAGGAGTCAAATAGCTTCTCTCTGTAACACACATGATGTAAATATGTAGAATCTATAATCCATTAGCGGATATAAGTAAATACCTCATCAATTATTAGAAGAACATCATCATTATCTTCTCTATTGCTACTTGCCATCATCATAGTAGCCTCCATCCGATCTCTAAGTTATGGACAATCTCTGACATGATGTCCCAACTCGTTGCACTGATAGCACTTGATCTTGCTTAAATCCCTTATCTTGAACTTAGACCACTCACCTCACGATCTCCTACCACTCCATCTTCTACCACCATTATCTTCAGACACCATCAAAGTTGAGTCGCCATCTGAACTCGATGCTCGGTACTCCCGTCTGAGAATCTCACTCTGGAGTAGAGCAAAAGTTATCTCTTCCATCTTGATGTTGCTTTTTTCTACTAGAAAAGGTAGTCACCAAGAACTCAAAAGAAGAGAAAAGCGATGCCCTAGTCTTCTCCTTTATTTTTTCGTCAATGCTGAGAAGGTTGGTGAGGATTTTCTAAAAGTTGCTAAGATACTCCGCATACTCTGCCCCTCGGTTTCCATAGCTAGTAAAGCTGCTTCCATAGAAAGAGTGTATTGGTCAGCGACTTTGTAATATACATTTCCTCAAGCTTCAACCACATCGTTGTTAGAGAAGTCTCACTTAACATATGGATCATCACGTCATCTGCTAGGTACAAGTAGATCATACTCATCGCTTGCATTTGGAGCTGCTTTCAATCCTGCACCTCCATGGTAGCCGGCATATCCTCATTCAAAAGTGCATTGATCAATTCTCGTTGGATGAGCACGTCCTTCACCCTTACTTACCATAAAAAAATTGCTTTTTCCATCAAACTTGTTAATCTCCATCTTGATTGAGCTTGATTTGTCTATCTTTTTCAATTTTGATCACCACTGCCATAACCTATGCTCTGGTACCACCTAGCTCTGATATCAATTATTGGAGATCTGATATCACTTATTGTGGCAGAAAGAACGAAGAAATAAAAATAAGATACAATCAAATACATGAACTAGACCAAGATATATCTTCATGGGACATGCAAAGTTTCACTATGAAAGAAAATAATTACAAGAGGAGACCATAATCAACTCTCATAAACCTCTCTCTTCCAACAAGAATCAAGAGTCTGAGTATAAGGTCATAAATTATCTTTTTAAAATTAGAAAGACAAAACTGTCTAACAATGGGGTCATAATTAATTACTTTTTGGAGATTGACAATAAAATATTAAAATTTATGAATAATAGGATCGCAGGCCATCTTTTTAAGATTGGCAATCTAAAGTCATTGAAATTTATCAATCCAATATTTGACACAAGATAGGCAAAATTAGTGATTTGATTGAAGACCTTAAACTTAATGCTTGTTGGAAGGCAAACCAGTATTGTCTTTTAAATTTTTAGTTTTTATTTTATTAGAATCTAATAAGGACAACTAGCCAAGTTGGGATGAGCACATCATCAACAACCAGCAAAAACCTGACAGAATACAATGAAGGACCTACAAACAACAAATAAGATAATATCCCTCCTTGATAAATTTTTTTTTTTCATTGAGGACAATGCAAATTAAGTTGGGGGGCAATAACTTTAATTATACGAGTCCTCAAGTATAATCAGAAATAATTAACTTTATGTACCCAAATTTTATTTTGATTAAGAGTTAATTAGGCATCTTAATCAATGAATGATTAACAGTCTAGATAATTTTAGAGATACTGAGGGACAAATTATTAAAGAAACTTAATGAATTATAGGATTTAGACCAAATCAAATTTGAAGAGTGATTCTAGAACCCTCTTCTTTCCGATTTCAATGAAGAATCTGCTTCATAAGGGTTGGATGGAAAAGTCGAGATTTGCAAAATTTTTTCTTAAAATTTGCTATAAAAAAAAATGTTTAGCATTGTCTCACTGAGTAGCCGGATCATTTTGCCTAAGTAAGCATTGTGGTTCGCATCAAAAGATGAAGATATAAGAAATCAAATATAAAATTCTGCTATTTAAATTATCCAATTTTTATTTTATAAGAATCTAATAAAGATAATTAGCCAAGTTGGGGAAGCACATCATTAATATCTGATGAGAATTCCATGGAATATAATAAAGGACCTACAAACAACAAATTAATGCTTTTATTGATATGTTTGTGGTACTTATCACTCTCACCTCTCACCCCTTACAAAAAATTTTTCACTCTAAGAGACTTCCTAAAGCGACCACTGTCTGTTGCCTGACAATTTACACGAAACCCCTGCTTCTACTATCTATCGACGCCATTCAGGATCTACTGCCTACCGCTTGCTGAACTTTCTCTCGGGTGTTGCTATCATGGATCAGGTTTGCCTCTGCCCACAGGGCCTTTTAAAGGTTTGAAACCAACTATAGATTGGAGAAAGAAATTCGATTACAACTCAAAACCCTCCACAGCCGTCGGATCTTAACCGCTTGCTTTCCATGCCATTAGATTGCACGTTCTGCACCCATGCACTACCCATACACCACTCTTACGATGAGCCAGACCAAATCCTGATGCGCCACATCGCCCAATCCATAAAAAATGCTGTGCACTCCTTAAGAGTCCACGTGGCTGGCATGGACCATGTGGAATCCGTCGGTCCATAGTGGACTGCATGGGAAAATAAGGATCGTGCGCGCTTGGCTTGTGTGGGTTGCGCGAGCCTAGGCCATGCACTCGCCTAGGCGGCGCATGCCTTCTAGGTCGTGCCCAGCTTGTAGGCCCATGCCTATGGGCCGGGCTAAGGCCTGCTACGGGCCGTGGATGTCTTCTTGAACTTCTTGTTACTGCGATCTTCATTGTGCACTCTTTGTGGATCAAATTCGAGGTATTTTTCTCAACACTTTTAACTAGCATTAGAGAAAATGCATAATGGAGAGGGCTAACCTGCAACCATTCTAGAACCTTTTTCCCTAATCTGACAAGCACCTTTTTTTTTTTTTTTTTCTTGATATAAGACTAGCAATAGTACTTCAAAAGATACCGCAACTCTAATTTCATATTCAGAAGCAACTTTCCAAGGATTGAGTTGCACGATTCAAAGCCATTTGGACCAATAGAATTCTGCACAGCCATGGCAAAAGTTCCATTCCTTATAAAACTAAAATAGAAGAACTTTTCAATCCTGAATCGAGCATATTAGTTTGAGAGAACACGTCGAGCGTATTCAAGAATACTTTCATCGAAATAATGAGGAAGGCTTCAAAATAGCTTGTTAATTTTGAGTCTTTTGACAGCAAAATAGCACTTCACAGGTAAAAAGGATATAAAGGAAATCATAAACAATTAGATCCTAAAAGATGGATTAGAAAAATGCAGTGTTCCTAGTTCAATGCTGGGACCATCTAACCTTGCCTAAGCCAGTGGCTAAGAGCTTACATCCTCACTTTAATACCATTATTTTGAGGCTTCATTTTGAATTTTCAAAACAAGACTACTTTTGTTATCAAGTGCTTGAATTGAACTAGTATGGAGGTTTTTCACTTAGAAGGCACAGTTTCTTTCTTTGAACTCTAGACATTCTATGTATTGACCAACAGGCTGAAGAGTCAATATTCAGATTATCTTCCACCATCTTCCATGATAGAGTTTCATCAAAAAAAAAAAAAAAAAAAAATCTTCCATGACAGACAAAACTCAAGGCAATCCATGTGGTTCTTTCTTCCTTTTTCCCATTAGAGTGAATTATATATTTTATTGAGAAATAATAAATGAAAAGATTGTAAAGGTGGTATGAGAAATTATATATTGCATCTAGGGAAAGGATTTGCATGTTTAGAAGGATGATAAAGGATAGAGTTAGAATGACTTAGCCAATACTATCAAAATGCTTATACAGGGCCTAGTGAGTGATTTGTGGTTTTTTTTCTTAAAATTGGTGGTCTAGGTAACTTGGATTTACAAGGTGACATTTAGGTGAAATTTTAAATTTTGGAAGAAACTGATAGGTTGGGGATGGTGTTACTTCAGATCTGAAGGCACAAGTGAATGTTTGTTAGGTGTGCCAAGGAAATCTTTGATTCAGGATTCCAAATATCATGTTCATATTTTAAATTTATGGAAGATAACTGATAGTTAGGAGATGGTGTTACTTCAGATCCAAAGGCACAAGTGAGGTTTTGGTAGGTTTGCTAAAGAAATCTTGGATTCGGGACTCCAAATATGATATTCACAGTGCATTTGCACAATATTTGTAGCAGGTTCACAAAGCCATCCAAAAAAAAATTAATGAAGTTTACCTTTATTTTCTTATAGAAGTTTATGATCAGAGAAATAGATCAGTAGCTTATTTGTGAGCACCATGCTATATGGGTAGCTTTACGTCCATGCCAGGAAACTCTTAGCATTGTTAAAAATTGGATTCAGAAGTAATTGAATCTCATATATTTTCTAATTCGATATCCGAGTATCGAAATAGAGAACTTTCCATTTTAAATATCTTTTATCTTAAAATCTTTTCCTTTCTTTCTGTAATCTCCTTTCCTAGAGATTGATTGGCTTAAATCTCCAGTTCTCTCGCCATGCCTTACGAAATTTTTTTCATTAAAAGGCTGGTCCATCCTTCTCTCAACTCCTATCTAAACTATCAAACCATCATTCACTCTTTCTCTGTTATCTAATTGATAATTAGTGGCATTTATCAGTCTTTAGATGCCCTTTTTTTTTTTGCTTGAGATTATTCTCTTATCCTGATTTTTCCCCCTCACTGCCACATTTAACTTGGTTCTCAGAGTTAGAGGTTGCATGGAGTTCTTGTAGTTTTGGAGTGATATTCCAAGTATATCAGGTCTGAAACCAATTAATTTTACTTTCCAAAAACAGCATGTCGAGCTAAGGATGGTGTCATAAATCTCAAATATAGGTCAGAATAGGTTTTATCCAGTCTTGTCATATAATGGATTGAGAAATGGTGAAATCTAGTAGGACTAGGTTTTTTGTACTCTTAGAATCTTTGCATATAGAACATGATGGATTTATAGTTGTTGACAGTGGAGATTGATAAATTAATAGAATGTATTCATATGAAAAATCACTGATCTCTCTCACTAGGTCTGTGCTGGGTGATTGACTTTTTTTTTTTTTAATTTTTTATATTCAGCCTATCCTTTCTCTTTTCCTTTCTTATTTTAAACAGTTGAATGAACTTCAAGGCTAAGATGCGCGTTACTTTTTCTTTCTCTTTTCCCTATTTTTCTTTGAGAAAAAAGTAGCAAGCTACCTCACATTCCACTGCCAAACTGGAGCATACAAGAAAATAAACTGAGAAAAGCTAAAAATAAAGGGGAAAAGGGAAATGAAATGGAGGGCCACAGGCTCATTTCTTAGAGGTTGAAGGCCTAAAAGCATGATGTTC